>BSBK01001041.1:267500-632500 GCA_027943335.1 Chamaecyparis obtusa | reverse complement strand
AATCTATCATACATATGTTTTGGATAATATTGTAAATGAAGTTTCATTTATTTACATTATAAAGGAAAACCAATAGTAGTTGGGGTCGAAAAGCTTGTGGTTGATGTTGATATAAATTCAAAACACTTTTGAGAGAAAGTCTGAGTTTTTAGGAGAAGATCTATCTAATGAGGTTGATAAAGAGAGAATGAATGATGATTATGTTGGATATTACTAATGCATTGAGGAGATTTTATATATTTAATCACTACATTATTGAATGGTTATTCATACTCTTGTCATTCATGTTTTGTCACTGATGTCAACATATATTGTAGAAGGAAAATAGATTGGTTATTACTGTGTACAAACACTAAACAAATGTTTCAAAATGTGTGAAGTCAGATGAGAGTACAAGGAGGTGTTGTGATCTTATGTCTAGGATCACATGATGTTATGTTGTGTATTGTTTGAGTTACATATGTTTTGGTGAGGACTCATTACCAGACTGTGATAGTGAAAGTTGACAGAGTTAGTCTCTATGTTTTGGGTATATCTTACAGATGGTATAGATTCATTATATGTGAGCTTGAGGCATGGAAGATAGTGTATTCAAGATTTTTTGTTGGTCAACATGAGGTATGGAAAGCAGGATGATATCAGATGTGGCGTGTGTTCTGGAGAAGGCCTATTTGGAAGTTGACTTAAGAGATGTAGTGTGTGTTTTGGATGATGAGCATGGATTGAAAATGACAGTCCTTATTTGATGTAATATTATTGTTGTATACTTGTTATAGATGTCATGTGTATCTTAGCAAGGGGTTATGTAATTATATTTATAAATTGGGAAATCCTAAGTGGTTGACTTGATCATGTAAAATGTAATAGGGTATATATGTAAGGTCTTTTCTTTGGAAAAGACATATGTGAGATGAATGGAATGTGAAAGAGGATTGTAGAAGTTGGGAGCTTGTGTTTGTTGGATGTAGAGCAGAGGATTTTATGTACTTCATTGGAACTGATCAAGAAAACATAATTTCTAGCAGACAGTTCACGAGGATTGTGTATTTCCTCATATACACTTATGTTGTGAACAATGTGTCCTGAAGATGGAATTAACCTTCTTTGGGCATTGTCCCTAGGCAGTGAGCTTACCTTTTTTCTTGACTCCTAACAGGGTCTGTCCTCTAACAAGGATTATGTACTATAATACTTTAATAAGCTCCTAATAGGGCTAGATCTTCTAACAAGGATATTATACTCTCAGTACATCATTTAGTGGGTGCTAATTCCCACTAGGGTTTTTACCTTTAACAGGGTTTCCCTGACACCAAAATATTATGTTGTTGTGTTGGCATTCATTGTGTTCATTTGATTTGGAATTTCTTCTCTTAAACATTTAAAGTTTAATATTCTATCATATAACTAATTCACCCCCCCTCTCAGTTATATTGGTGGACTGTTATTACTAACAATTGGTATCAGAGCTACTAGTCCTTAGAGAGAAAGCTTAACCACTTGAGGTGATCTTGGAGATGGCGTACTATAGGAAAGATAGTCCAAAATTTGATCCTAAGAACTTTCACAGTTTGAAGAACAAGATGAGAACTCATTTTCTATGTTTGGGTATTGACTACTGGATGATTACAAAGAATCAGGTTGCTATGAAGGTTGAAGATGAATTGGAAAAAGCTATTGATGAGGAAAAGAAAGTATTTTCATATAACATGGTCACAAGGGAAACATTGATCAACACACTCTTTGAAGGAGAATTTATTGAGGTTAAAGATATGAATTCGGTACATAAGATTTGGGAAATATATAAAGCACTATATGAAGGAGACAAGTATACCAAGAAAGAGAAGTTACAAAATTGGAAAACAAAGATGGAGAAGCTGCAAATGAAGGATGATGAAAGCATAGGGGCTTATGTTCAAAGGGTTACAGAGGTTTTGGTTGGAATCTGAAATTGTGGAGGCACTTATGATGAAGATGAAGTCATTGTGAAGATCCTTAGGTCATTGACACCTTCTTACAAGACTAAGGTTGTAACTATTCAAGAGACTATACCTTTGACTCCAAACTTTTGCAGAGAGATGTTGATTAAAAAGAAAACTACCTTTAAAGTTGTTGAAATGGGAGATTTTGTACCAAAAGTTGAGACAACATTTAAGGCATCTACACACAATAAGATATCATCTACATTGCTGAGTGCCAATAGTGAAAGCCTAAAGGAAGAGCCTGGTGAGTATGTTGAAGAATGGGAACCGATTCAAGCTAAAGAAAGAAAGTTGGATGAGCTTGTTGCATTGATCGCTAGAAGAGAAAAGAGAGGTAAGGGTAAAATTGAGGGAAAGTTACCTTTGAAATGTTTTTCATGAAATAGGATAGGTCACTTTACATCTAGATGTCCTACAAGAGTTCCTAAGCATAAGCCTAAGTTTTTTAAGTTTAAGTATTCGAAAGAAAAGGAATGTTATTATGCTAGTGAAGGTATTTCTGATGATGATGACTATGAGTATGAAGAGATTGGATTTATTGCTATTAAGGATGAAAAACCAGTTCATGAAGAAAAGGCTTTAGTATCTCATGTTGATAAGAAGGTTGAATGGGTCATAGAAAATAGTTGTTCACATCATATGACTGGGGATAGAACAAAAAAATTTTAAACTATGCAAGTATGATGGTGATGTTGTAAGATTTGGAGACAATGTTCCTAAACCTATCATAGGAGTGGGATCTATTTATTTGGATGGAAAGACTAATGCTGATAATGTATTTTTTGTTGATGGACTTAAGCATAATTTGTTGAGTGTTGGATAGCTGATGGATAAAGATTTTTAGTTACATTTCATGGATGGTAAGTGTTTTATCATAAGTAAGGCAGGAATGCTGATTGCAACTGATACTAAATCTAGATGTAATATAATTGAATTAAATACATTTGGAGCCTCATGTTTTATTGTGAAGGTAGATGACACTTAGTTGTGGAATAGAAGGTTCTGCCATATAAATTTTGATAACATTTTGAAGGCAAGTGCGACTAATGCAGTAAGATATCTATCAAAAATTGTGAAACCATCTAATACTATGTGCAGAGAATGTGTTATGGGAAAGTAGACTAGAAGCACTTATAAAAGTAAATCTTATACAACAAAAAGGAAAGTTGGATCTAGTACATATAGACATATGTAGATGTACAAGGACAAGATCATACTATGGTGAAAGGTATTTCCTACTTTTTGTTGATGAATTTTCTAGAATGATGTGGGTTATTTATTTGAAAGAAATTTTAGAAGCATTTTCCAAATTCAAGATATTCAAAGAAAATGTAGAGAATGAATCGGGTTTAGAATAAAATGTTTGAGGTCAGACAAAGGTGGAGAATTTAGTTCAAATCAATTCAATTCATATTTCAAAGACCAAGGAATTCAAAGGAAAACATCTTCTCCTAGGACTCCATAAAAAAATGGGATAGAACAATGAAGGAATAGAACAATACTTGATGCTACAAGGACAATGTTGATTGAAGGAAATGTATCTCATGTGTATTGGAGAGAATTTGTTGGGACAATAGTATAAACCTTGAACAAAATTCAAATAAGAGAAAGTACAAGTAACACTCCTTATGAACTATATATGGTTTGATCATACTCCTACTGTGAAATATTTCAGAATATAGTAAATGGTATATCAAGAGAGATAATGAAATAGGGAAGTTTGATGCTAGAAGTTATGAAGGAATATTTCTTGGTTATTCTACTAAAAGAAAGGCTTATACATGCTTTAATCTGAGATTGAGAAAGATGATTGAAACTAGTAATGTGAGGATAGATGAGAAGTTTCAGATACAAGACAAAATGTATGATTGTATTCAGAATACAAAGATCAGTGAGGATACTGTTGTAGAAGAAGAAGAGCTTGTTGAAGCTGAATGTGAAAATGAGATTTGTGATGATGACACAAATGGGCTTACCGAGATTCCTAAGACTCTAAGGTATGTAAAGAAAGACCATCCTCAAAATAAAATTATTGGTAATACAAGTAAAGGTGTAATGACTAGATCAAAGGCAAGATAAGAAATTTGTTTGATTTGTCAAGTTGAACTGAAGACTACCAATGAAGATTTTAGAGATGAATCTTGGATAAAATCCATGCAAGATGAATTATAATAGATAAAGAAGAATAAAACTTGGGAATTGGTTCCTAGATCTAAAGACAAAAATGTGATAGGAACTAAGTGGGTTTTCAGGAACAAAATTATTGAGGAAGGAATTGTTGTAAGGAACAAGGCTAGATTGCTATGTAAAGTCTATTCACAACAAGAAGGCGTAGATTTTGAAGAGACATTTTCTCCTATTGCTAGAATAGAAGTTGCGAGACTATTCTTGGCTTATGTTGCACAAAGGACTTCAAGGTATATCAGATGGATGTGAAATCTACATTTTTGAATGGAGATCTTGAAGAAGAGGTATACATAGAGAAACCTGATGGATTTCCTGTATCTGAAGATGGAGACATGGTATGCAATTTGAAGAAGGCACTGTATGGATTGAAGAAAGATCCAAGGGCTTGGTATGCAAGGTTAGATAAAAAATTACTTTGCCTTCGATTTAGAAAAGGTAATGCTGACAGTAATTTATTTTTGAGAACTAGTGAAGATGGAGTTTTGACAATAGAAGTATTTGTTGATGATATTATTTTTGGAGGAAATGATGATATGTGTAAGAATTTTTCTAAAGAGATGGAGAATGAATTTGAGATGTCCATGATAGGTGAAATGAAATTCTTTCTAGTACTACAAATAAATCAGAGAAAGAATGACATTTTTATTTCTCAAACTAAGTATCTTAAAGAAATGTTGAAGAAGTTTGGACTGGAAGATTGTAAACCTATGGGTACACCTATAGTGACTAGTAACAAACTATCAAATGATGATGAGACTAAGAGTGTTTTTAGGACAAAGTACAGATCAATGATTGGAGGATTACAATATCTGACTCATTCTAGACCAGATATTGCTAATGTTGTTGGAATTGTGGCTAGTTATCAGGCAGATCCTAAAGAGAGACACATGGATGTTGTGAAGAGGATATTCAGATATCTGAAGGAACAATAGAATATGGATTATGGTATGGTAAGAATGATAATTTTAAAATTCATTCTTATATTGATGTGGATTGGGCAGGAAACATTGATGAGAAGAAGAGTACTAGTGGAGGTGCATTTTTCCTTGGGAAAAGGTTGGTTTCTTGGTTGAGTAAAAAGCAAGATTGTATAGCTCAATCTACTGCTAAATCAAAGTATGTTGTTGCTTCTATTAATTGCACTCAAATTTTTTGGATGAAACAAATGCTGAAGGACATGGGGATAACTTTTGTTGAGCTTGTGGTTATACATTATGATAACACCAGTATAGTTGTTGGTGAAATTAATTATTCCTAATTACACTTTACTTAATCTTACTTAGGTTAATGCATTGCATAGTAATTTGTGATTGAGACACCTAGGAGTGTGCACATTTATTAGGCACATGGTGTAGGAGAAATTTCACTTTTGGTGTGATAGTTGTCATCACATACCTCGTTGTGTGTGAGATCCACCTTTTGTGCTCTTATCACATTATCATCCTAATCCAATGCACATACTTTATTGCATATTGGATGATGATCCACATTTGGTGGACATGTGATTACACCTAGCATACGTAATAGCTTATCAGCTCCTTATCATTCTCTCATATCACCTTTCCTATATAAGGAGGCCTATTATGTAATCATTCATTGGTGAATATCATTAATTCATTGGATCTATTCAATCCATCCTTGCATTCATATTTTCTCTCTTGTGCTTTTCTTCAACCTCTTGATCTTGGTTCAATATTTTCTATTTGCAAATTCTTACATAGTATCAGAGCCATTGGAGCATTCTTGATCAGCCGATTTGAAGAGATCTTGTTGCAAGCTTTGAAGGTCCAAATCTCAGATCTGGCAACCAGCATGCAATAGAGGTGTCTTGGAGCAGATCTGACCTACCATTACGTTCGGGAGGCTGTTTTGGTTAAAATTGACTATAAACTTGCCTATATTCAATGAAAGTCCAATTCGAGGCAAAAAAATTTTGCAAATCAGACTGTACGGCCCGATTTGCCTTCTGGTATGATTTTTATAAAAAAAAATAAAAAATTTAATTCTGTATATTTCAGAATTTTATTTTTTCTATGTAAGTCTCTGCAAAAATTTGGCATTGGTTAGTGCCTTGGAATCTCGTCATTTTACAGAGAATATTCTCTATTTGTTAGAAAGTACCAGTCACATCTTGGCACAACAATCGATGCACATCACTACACATGAAACAGAGCTCATAATCTACGTTACCTTTTGTTTAAGGTAAAGGGCTTTGCATATAAAAAGGCCTAAAGGCCCTACACACACTCAATGTGGGATAAATCCCATTGAGCAGCACCCTCCACAAAGCCACCCACTCCTGCCACCGCCACTAGTAGTCCTCTGCACCGGCCGCCCCACTGCTCACACCTTTGAAGAAGCAGCTCCAACATAGCAGTGCCTTAGCAGCGCCACCACCATGTGGGCCCTCCTGTCAGTCCACGTGGACCTACCACAAAGACCGCCAATGTAGCCACCCACGAAGGGCCACCTCATCATGGAAATAGCGAATCCAATAGTGCCACATGGCACACCACCATCATCACCTACCATGCAGATCATATGAACCTGTACAGAAGACCCAGTCAGTAGAAACATCAGCAAAGGGGGTGAGTTTTTTGCTTGCATCACCATTCTACGATGTTAAATTTGACGGCCGTCTAGTCATTGCAGCATAGCAGAATTGGGCTTTTTTGATGGCCGTTTGACCATCAAATTTAATGTAGTGTTTTGCTGATGTCAACAGGGTTTGGAAATTTTCTACCCTTCACCATTTCCAGTTTTGATTTTGCAGTCCAACTTTGAGAGGCCATATCTTGGTCATCTGGACTCCAAATCGGGTGCATTTTTTTTGAAATTGGGTAGAATTTCCTGAATTTTCTAGTGGTGGTTTGATTTTTCATTTTGGTGGCTTCATTTGTCAGAAATTGTAGATCTTGTTGACTATTCCTATCTATTCCTAATTTCTGCAACTTCCAGGGCTTCATTTGGGCACATACATCAACATTTTGACGTGAAATTTTTTTTGAAAGTGCATGCTTTTTCGTCTACTTTCCAGATCTGCAATCAGATTTGAGTGATTTTGGGTAGACATATCACTTTCAGAAATAGGTCATTTTGGGGCTATATTTGCACTTGGTTAATCCTTGGATTTTAATTTTTTGATTTGCATCAGTAATTTGAAGAAGTTATCAGTAGTTATCAATCATCATTTGGTGTTAATATGGATAATTCAAAGGTCAAAATCCTCACTCCATATAACTACAATGAATGGAAAGTATCTTTAAGTGATCATTTGTTGAGTCTTGGATTGCTTAGAATGACTCTTGGGCAAGATCAAGAACCTCAAACATGTGTTGTAGAAAGGAGAAAATGGTTTGATAGAAGGGATAAAACACTTGGCTCTCTTAGATCATCCATCTCTCGTGACTTGCACTTTCATATTGCATCTTGCACACATCCTCATGATGCTTGGATCACATTGGAAGGACTCTGGTAAACCTGATAGAATGAGAAAATTCAGATTAGAGAATTTTCTCATAAGTCTTAATCCTAGGGATTTTGACAATATTCAAGATTTTTTCTCTAAGTTCAATACTATTAGATTGGAGCTTTCTTCATGTGGCATTGTTAAAGGGGATGAACAATTGATCTTCTCTATACTTTCCAAGCTTGGTCCTGATTATTCTATCTTTGTTTCAACATTCTATGCTACTATGGATGCTCTTGGTAGTGCATACAAATTGCCCTCTCTTGATGAATTTGTAGTGCAACTCACAAGGGAACAAGAAAAGTTGGCACACATGGGTCAGTTGAAGCCTTCCACACATCAAGCATTGATTGTAAGTGGGTCTACTTCAAAGGCTTCTAATGGAAAAGGAAAGAAACAGAATAAGGATCCTAAGCCTCATGACAAAGGTAATGAATCTTCTTCACCAAAAGTTAATGAATCCAAGTCCTCTTCAAGAGAGGAATCATCTAGAAGAAAGAGAGATAAATGTGCATATTGTCAAAAGTTAGGACATGATGAGCATAAGTGTTTTCAAAAGAAGATTGATGAGCTAACTCACATTATTCAAAAACACAATATTAAGGTGCCCTCATCAGTGTCTACTCCTTCTTCTACACAATTGACAGCTTCTACATCTACATCTACATCATCATCCAAAGATAAAGGTAAAGGACAAGCATTCATGGCTTCCGCACATCCTGAGCAAGGTAAATGGCTTCTTGATTCAGATGCATCACATCATATGGCATCTTCTATGGATATGTTTTCTTCTTTTGAGCCTTGTAATTCTCGTAATATTTTGATGGGTAACAATACATTCATGAGAGTTTGTGGGAAAGGTTCTATTCCTATGGGAGAGGGGACATTTAATGATGTTCTTTATGTACCATCCTTGACCACTAATCTCCTTTCTATTTACCAAATTACACATGGGGCACAAGGTAAAATTGTTGAGTTTACTCCTGATTATGTGTACATTAGGGACATGGAAACTAGAGATGTCATAGCTATGGGAGTTGTTGATCATACATCCCGCTTGTATTCTTTTTCCACTTTTGTTGATAATGATGATGATATATATGATGTACCCATCCCTTTGCCAAGGGATAATTATGAGGAGAACTTTGGGCACTTGAATCATTTTGTTGTTCAAACAAGTGTTGATCTTCCTACTCCTCCACTTCCTGCTTCTTCAGACATGGGCTCTACTATTTAGTAGGATGATGATAGTGTTTCAGATCTTGCAGAGTGTGATGACTACTTGGATGCATCTTTAGCATTTGTTGATTCTCATGATGCAGATTTGGAAGACATACATGAGGGGGTTTCTCTTTCCCTTGATGATAGTTTCATCATAGATGGGGACACTTCTTCACCTTCTTTGAAGATTGGTGTACTTGATTCTTCTCCTTATTCACTTGATTTGTCACATGAAGTGATCAATTCTTTGAGCTTGGAGATTCCTAATTAGTCTTCAGAGATTCATTCATGGAGACCTACATCTTCTTCCTCATTCCATTTGCACAAATATTGGCTTCTTCATCATTTGATGTATCTATTTCTTCCTAAGGGGAGACATGTTTCTTGTAAGCATTGGCTTATCTATTATTTGCAGGTATTCTTCATCAACATGGGAGCTTCTACATTATGGGGGGGATATCATGTCTCCAACTATCCTTCTTATGGGGGCATACTCCTTTGTATATACATGATGTATGTAGTTCTTGGGGGGTCTTGAGCACTCCATCCATCCATGCATCTTGTTTTCTTCTCTCTTTTTGGGGGAGGGTTTTTCCCATGAGGTTTTCCCTCTTTCTTCACTTTATGAGAGTTATGCATTTCATGTATCTTGTACATGGGTACCTAACATGGCCTAGTAGCCAGGACCCATCTTGCATTGTGAGTTTAAGTGCATTCCCCTAAGTTGCACTTAAGGCGGGGTGTTGGTGTAATTAATTATTCCTAATTACACTTTACTTAATCTTACTTAGGTTAATGCATTGCATAGTAATTTGTGATTGAGACACCTAGGAGTGTGCACATCTATTAAGCACATGGTGTAGGAGAAATTCCACTTTTGGTGTGATAGTTGTCATCACATACCTCGTTGCGTGTGAGATCCACCTTTTGTGCTCTTATCACATTATCATCCTAATCCAATGCACATACTTTATTGCATATTGGATGATGATCCACATTTGGTGGACATGTGATTACACCTAGCATAGGTAATAGCTTATCAGCTCCTTATCATTCTCTCATATCACCTTTCCTATATAAGGAGGCCTATTATGTAATCATTCATTGGTGAATATCATTAATTCATTGGATCTATTCAATCCATCCTTGCATTCATATTTTCTCTCTTTTGCTTTTCTTCAACCTCTTGATCTTGGTTCAATATTTTCTATTTGCAAATTCTTACAATGGTGAATATGTCAAAGAATCCGGTGATGCATTCTAAAACTAAACATATTTCTATCAAGTATCACTTTTTGAGAGACAAGGTGGCAGAGAAAGAGATAAGGTTTGAGTACATTAGCACAAAGGAATAGATTGTAGACATATTTACAAAGTCATTGCCAAAAGATACCTTTGAATATCTCAAAGGTATTCTTGGGGTGTAGGCCCCTTGTGAAAACTAAATGATGCAAGGATGCATCAGTCCAAAGGTTTTCAGAGCCTTATCATATTCTGGACCTGATGTATAGATCTACTCCTCGGTGGGAGTGATCACTGAAGGTGGTTATTGAAGACACTTGATGATTTGTAGTACCCTTTTCCATTGTTATCAAAGGGGGAGAGATTCTATGAGAAAATCCCTACTATATGGGGAGATTGTATGGAGAGATACTATGTGGAGAGATTCTATGAGGAGTTATATTGAACTTCAGATTGATATGACTTTGGGATGATGGATTTTCCCATATGTTGACATCAATGCCAAAGGGGGAGATTGTTGGATATTTCTAATGTATTGAGGATATTTTATATTTTTAATCACTACATTACTGAATGGGTATTCATAATGTTGTCATTCATGTTTTTAATTGATGTCAACATATATTTGTAGAAGGAAAATAGACTAGTTATTATAGTGTATGGACACTGTATCAATGTTTCAAAATGTGCGAAGTTAGATGAGAGTACATGAAGGTGTTGTGATCTTATGTCTAAGATCACATGATGTTATGTTGTGTATTGGTTGAGTTACAGATGTTTTGGTGAAGACTAGTTACTAGACTGTGACAGTGACAGTTGACAAAGTTAGTCTTTGTGTTTTGGGTATATCTTACAGATGGTATGGATTTAGTGTATGCAAGCTTAAGGCATGGAAGATAGTTTATTGAAGATTTTTCATTTGTCAGCATGAGGTATGGAAATCAAAATGATGTCAGTTACGGTGTGTGTTCTGGAGAAGGCCTATTTGGAAGCTAACTTGGGAGATGTAGCCCGTGTTTTGGATGATGAGAATGGATTGTGGATGTCGGTCCTTATTTGATGTAATATTGTTGTTGTGTAATTGATATAGATCTCATGTGTATCTTAGCAAGGGGTTATGTAATTATTTTTAAATTGGAAAAGCCTAATTGGTTGACCTGATCATGGAAAATGTAATAGGATATATATATAAGGTCTTTCCTTTGGAAAAGATATATGTGAGATGAATGGAATGTGAAAGAGGATTGTAGAAGCTATGAGCTTGTCTCTGTTGGATGTAGAGAAGATAATTTTATGTACTTCATTAGAACTAATCAAGTAAAGACAGTTGCTAGCTGATAGTTCACAAGGATTTTGTATTTCCTCATATACACTTGTGTTGCGAACAGTGTGTTCTAAAGGTGGAATTAACCTTGCTTGGGCAATGTACCTAGATAGTGAGCCTAAATTTTTTCTTGACTCCTAAGAGGGTCTATCCTCTAACAAGGACTATGCACTATAATACTTTAATAAGCTCCTAAAAGAGCTAGATCTTATAACAAGGATACTATACTCTTAGTACATCAGTTAGTGGATGCTAATTCCCACCAAGGTTTTTACCTTTAACAGGGTTTCCCTGACACCAAAATATTATGTTGTTGTGTTGGAATTCATTGTATTCATTTGATTTGGAATTGTTTCTCTTAAAATTTTAAAGTTTAATATTCTATCATGTAAATGATTCAACCCCCCCCCCCCCTCTCAGTTATATTGGTCAACTATTATTCTTAATAGATTATAGAGAAGGGCACAATGTTTCTTCTAGTGCTCAAAAAATGGAAGAATGTGCCCCAACAAAACATGAGGTCTAGTTATTATTCTCCTTTCTAAATTTCCTTTCTCATCTAGAGACTTCCTACTAGCATTAGTTCCTTGTAAAAATAAGGATAAGTGTATTTTAAATTTCTTTAGGTTATTATGGTGCTTGACTATTTGAATAAAAATTGTGTGTGCAGGAATGCACATATCATTGAACAAAACATCTGGGAGGAAGACTGTTCTACTTTTGTATGTATGAAATATGTGAAAATGGAATAGGTCATAGGTTATGGGATCTGTGTAGGCTGAATATGCATAGGCTGGTAAAGAACAACCTCACATTCATTCTAGTGTGAATGCATGGGCCATCTAGGGGAAAATAACACTTGTAATGTTAACTACTAGGGTTGTCATTGCACCAAAAGATCACCTTGTTAATACTCAATAGAACTACTAGACTTATAGATGACACAGGAGGTGGTTAAGCCATGTCACAAACCCTACGAGGGATGCTGGCCCACTTCCAACAATCCCCCTCCCAACATCACTTGTTGTGGCCTGCATGGATTTAAACATGTGACCAAGCTCTGATACCACTTGTTAATCACGAGGATTGTCATTGCACCAAAAGATCAACCTAATAATGCTCAATATAACCACTAGACTTATAAAAGACACAGGAGGTAGTTAAGCCATGTCACAAACCTTGAGAGGGATGCTGGCCCACTACCAACATGTAAAGTGGATCTTTCCATGAGATATTAGAGAAATACCTCAAGAAGAGGGAGATGGACGTCGACTACTAGATGAGAGTGATGCAGAGTATGCAAAAAAAATATGTGAGTGAATGATCACTCATAGAATATGGTGTACAATGATAGGATGATCTCCCCGAGGAAGGAAAGAAAGAGATTGCTAATGAAATTCTTGTTTACAATATTTCTCCAGTGAAGGAGGAGAGGAGGAAGATTCTATTACGTTTGTTTGAACATAAGAAACTTCATAGAAAGGTATTCAACAATTTTCACATGTACCATGTTCTTTTATGTATTTGCAAGTGCAATATGATATTACATGCATGATAATGTGTTGCAAAGTGACCAATAGTGTTATGATAGGATGTTGCTGGGGAAAATCATAGAGGCATTCCATAGTCTTTGAAAAGTGATAGGATGAGGGATGTTACAATAAGGAACAAAATCAACATGCATGATGGAGGTCCATCAACAATAAAGGTAATCTAACAATGTACCACACATGTTTTTTTTTAGTGACAGATGATGTGCGCACTTGCAGAGATAATTGAGGCTACTTTTTGGGGATACAAGATTGATGAATCCTTGACATTGTTTTGTTAATGATGGGACTATACACTACTATTTTGATAGGGTATTTATGATTTGGTTCATGGTGGGAGTTTGGAGGGTTCAGTTGAGTTGGTAGACAAGGGTCCTCATTTGAGAAAAAGTCCATAGGAGAAATCTCCAATTTTACACTTCTGACAAGACAAAGAGGTTTTTGGAAAGGAGGAGAATAAAACTAATTTTAAAAGAGGTAAGAATAGATGAATACTAGGTACATTGCAATCACAACACAAAATATGTATGTGGCATTGTGGTTGACTACATTATACTACCACGTCATCCCAACATTCTTGCATATGAAGTTTATTTTTGTAAACTTTGTTAAGTTTGATTTAATCATCCAATTCTTTTTTATATGATGTTGAATGTTTAATGTAGTTTTCATAGGGCATCCCCGTAGCAGTTCATAGTAGGCCTCTGCAGACTGTAGTGGAATTGCCAACAATAATACTTCCTGCACCACGCACTGGATGGAAAAAGTGTTCACACCAATCTTCTCATAAGCTACAGAGAAGGGAGGATAGGAAGAAAGAATTTTTTATCTTCAGGACATGAGGGAATCAATGAAGGAGGTATGTCAACATTCTACTACAGAGGTTTTGTGTCCATAAATTGAATATGTTTCTACACGTATTTTTTACTTAAAGTTAGCATGTATTATAGTTTGACAATTCATGTGCCCTGCTAGTTAGATAGGGTGGTCCCCATCTTGTTCATGGTGCGAAAGAGAAGGGAGTTTTGATTTCCCATGATAGTGTACCTCCTCTAACATGTAGCATGGTTTAGCATGGTAGTTCCATTTTGGGAGATGGTGTCATATGTATCTTCTAATTCCATATAGTTTTCATCCTTGGACATGTTGTTTGTGTTCTATGCATTTTGAATTTGTCCACTAATCCATCCATATTAGTTCCAATTTATTAAATTCTCTTATGGGCCATGTTAGGGTTACATTCCCTATGATATTGTAAAGTACAATTCAAACATGGAAGAGACAGATGAAGTGGTATGATTTACTGTTCTCTCTTTCTAGTTCTTGTCTTAGGAAGTAGTGTTATTTTGGAATGAGGATATATTTCATATATCTCTTTTGGGATATTAATTTTCCTCATGATCATCTTTGTGGAAAAAATAAGGGGTTGTGGGGACAAAGGAATCACAAAGGTGACGGGGATATCTATTCCAGGAATCCACTATGTTGATTATGTTGTGCCTGATGCATTTTTATGATTGGCATTACAAAATGAAATACATGATTGTATTTTATCATTTCATTATCAATTTGGTTTTTATATGTGTCATCTTTCTTTTATCTTTTGCAACATGATGACATAAAAGGAGGACATTGGGGGAAAAATTGAACATGTGTTGTACTTAATGGGGAGCCTCTTGCCTTGGATGAGGTGAACAGTATTCAGAAAGAATCTAATGAATCATAAGGTTGGGAGAATAAGTTATGGAATTAATCTTTTCATGTTGTTTTTTGAGCTATATTTGGTTGTCAATTTGTCTAGTTGGATTCTCAATTTAACATTACAAGATGATGGGTTTACATGTGCCCACAACTTTACTATTGTAGGTAATTGTCATTGAGAAGGACCACATAAATGTGGGTGCTCATGCTTTTATGGATGGAGATAATGTGGACCTACTAGTGGATGGAAAGGTGGAAGCCAGAGGTGTTGTAGATGGGTTGGGAAGGGGTTTTGTGTGCCACAACTGTCAAATCCCATTGAGATGTGCAAGAGTCCATATTTATGAGGTCTTTGATCTAGATTCTCCTCTTCCCTTTGGTCATTCCTTTTTCAGATATGTTGTCCAACTCACTAAAGTTGTATGAGGTATGGAACATGGAGGAACTGGTGAAATCCATAGTTGCAGTATAAAATCAACACTTATTGGTCATTGTCATTGTTGATCCATTTATATTTCGCATAGTGTACCAATTTTTTGATATCTTCATAAACAATTAGACTTCAGCTATGTACTATTGATGGTTTTTTGTAGGATCAAGATTTAGAGACTGCAAAGGCTAGGAAAGGTGACAACAACAACCATCCTATCATCAAAGGATAAGTTCAAGGATTTGATCTCTTGGGGTCACCCCTCCAGAGATGCACAAGAACTTGAGGAAGTGTGCTCAATTTTATGAGGAAATCAACTCTCTTGCACAAAGTAGACAATATAGGGGGGAATGAGAATGGGCTATTAATTGTAGCCATTCCTAGTAGATGCATGAATAACACATTCACCAAGATAATTTGTAGGAATTAATACTAAGCTATATGGCCAAACGTTTTATGTCAAATATTCAGTGTGTGTGGTTTTCATTTCACCGATAAGCTTGTTTATGATTTAATTTTGTTGAAGAGTTCACCTACGTGGGAGATATATTTCCAATTGTAAGAGGTAATAGTATGTTAACTAGAAGTAGAGTATAGATAGGAGATATAATCTTCTATAAAAAACATCCACTTGAAGATCTAGTTGGTGAATAGGTGCACCTGCTCAGGTCCTACAAAACCTAAAGTGTAGGGGAAGTTAAACATAGTTTGGTTGATCATGTTCATTGACCAAGTCAATTGGAAGGTTTGAAAATAGAATTTGTAATACTATTAGATCTTTCCAATCTATTGATTTTGGACCAACACTCTTTGTAGATCCTTTTAGTCTTTTTTAGATATCTCTCATTTGTTACTCTCTTACTTTATCTTATTCTCTCTATCTCTCTTTAGTCTTCTTAGGTGGATTTTAAGATCTCTCTCTCTCTCTCTCTCTATCTCTCTTTCTCTTTCTCTCTCATATCATTATTTATCAACCTTTCTCTACCTCCTTAACCCTATTCCATTCTTTTTGAACCTTTTTGTAATTGAAAACTATTTGGTTCTGCACATTTTGTTTCTCATTTGGTTGTAGGCACAATAAAATAACTTAAAGGATTTTGATTAGATTCTTTTGATGTAATCATTTTTTGAAGGGGTTGTATTAGACTCTTTAGAGGAATTATCTATATCTCAATATATCTCTCAATATCCTCTACCTATCTCTCTATATTTCCCTCATTTTTTCATTCTCTACCCATATATTTATATAGTTCTCATTCTCTTCCTTCATATATTTGTCTCTCCCTCATTCACTCTCACTCTCACTCTCTCTATCTCCTCCTACTTATTATTGTTTTTCTAACTATCCATCACTATCTCTCTATCTCTCTCCCTCTATCTATCTATCTATACTCTATTTATTTAAATATATATCACCCTCTATATCCATATATATCAAGATCTTTGTCATGCCCTCCATATCTCCTATTGTACATTTCTATCTTTATTTATCTTTTGTTATCTCCCTCTCATTTCCCCCCTTTATCTATTTTTATGCATATCTTTCACTGCCTTAATATCCTTATCTCTTTATGTCTTTCCCTACTATCTATTTCTTTCCATATCTGTCCTTATCCCATTCGTTGGCCAAATCAATTGGAAGTTTTGAACATAGATCTTGGCATATTCTTATAACTTTCTAATATGTTTGAAATCTACTATTGGTTGAATCTGAATCTTTAGTAGGTAGTATACCATTGGCATTGAATTTATTTTGAAATGCAAACAATGTAGCTATGCAACTAACAATCAACACTTCCATCTACTTTGAATTTTATTGCTTGCCATGAATTGAGTCATTGTCATTAAAAATGGTTCTGAAATTGTAATGTCCCTATTTTTGAGAAATTTATCTTTCTCTAGCATCATGTTTTCTTCCACCGTTGCTAATCCACTCTACTCAAAATTCCCTTCACTAATGACAACATAGATTTATAAATTAAAAAATGGTTCTAATTTCTCAATAATAATTTCAATAAAAAAACCAATAAATGAAGATACATAGGGGAAATGGCCTAGTAACTATTAGGGGGTCCAATAACCATCACCTTTTTGTCATATTGACCATCCAATTACTAATATTAAAGGAGCTCTAAAAATGATAACACATGTATCAATAGCCAATCACACATGTACTAATACTTGATCATTTCTTAGCTTTTCTAATTAGTTATTGGCCCAGTTCTACACCACTATTGGGACATTTTGTAATGACTATTGGGACATTTGGCCACAAGTACTAGCATTTTTTAGTGAAGGACTATTGGTGCAGGAGCATATAAGGTATCAGATGACACTTTGAAATGGTCATTTTTTTATCACTTTATGTTTGACAGTCTCTATAGAGAGATCTGTGAATACCCAGAAGCTAAAACCTTAGCTTTAAGAAGTTAACTTGCATACAAAGACATGTTGAAAAAATCATTAAAATCCAACATAGTGTTTAGGATATACAGGAGCGCGAAGTTAGGGTGTGCGGGTATTGGGTCCACCTTCCATGCCCTATTGCCACTCGTGCAATTGTCATCATGCCGAGTTGTCCCAATATTTCAACCTAATATTTCTTTTGTATGCCTACTTTTTCACTTTTCTCAACTCCATTATTTTCTTCCACCATAGATAATCCACTCTGCTCAAAAATTCCTCAACTAATTACAATGTAGATTTGTAAATAAAAAAATGGTTCTAATTTCTTAATAATAATTTTGTGAAATTCAATAAAACAACCCAATAAAAGAAGAAGATACATACCAACATAAAAAAAAAAAAAATCCTCCTTGTTAGGGTTAATGTGACATATTTCTTCTCATAGGTTATCTTCCACAAGTCTTTTTTTCTTTCCTCTTATTCTTCGTTGACATGTTATCACATGATGCAACAACAAATGCCACATGTTTCTTTCCCTGATTTCTTCTTCTAGCTTCTATCCTATTTCTCCTTAAGATGATGTCTCAAAATGAAGCAAAAATAGGTCATAATGTGATGACTATATTAGGGACTTTACATGTTTTAACTTGGACAACACGAGATTAGGGTTTTAACATTGATAACTCATCGGGGCTTCTTCTTTCTTATTAAACCATTCCTCCCTAAAATTGCACAATTAAAATTAAACCATTCTCATCCTTTCTTTGAAACTACATGGTTAAAATTAAACCATTCCCACCCTTTCTTTGAAAATGCGCAGTTAAAATTAAACCATTCCCACCCTTTCTTCGAAACTGTATGGTTAATTCCATGTGTTTTTCACGTAACATTTTCTTTTTTGGAAGTTAACTATTCTTATTTTTTGGCACCCCAGGCTCCTCTATTTTCAAAGGTTGTTTGTGTCTATTGATCTTTATTTGATTAAAAATTGAAGGCATCGTCGTTAGACCCACACCATATGAATGCCCATGCATGTTAAGGCATAGTTTTTGTGCATTTTCCCATATACCATTGCATTAGGATAAGTGGATCTGTGTCCAACTAACACTCCACTATAAACTTACAAAAATTAAAATGAGAGTCAAGTCAAATGATTGGTAGAAAATGCTAAGACAAAAAAAAAATAGAACATTCCATGAAGAAAAATCAACAAAAAAAAAATGAAAACCATTAAACAGACGGAAGAAAATTAGAGAGGGAACTTCTTCCAACGTTAATTTTATTAATCAAGATTTAAAAAAAACATCATATGTGAAAATGTTTCTGTTGACCGATTTTTCTAACATGTTTGGAAATTTTCCAAAAAAAGAAAAGTCAATTTATGCTAAAATATTTCCATTCAAATGAGCTTTCGATGAACTGCACAAATTGCATGCTCTTAAAATTTTGAAGAAATTTCTTATGTTGAATACAATTCATTTTCCATCACTGTAGACTCAAAACTTTCCAATATATATTTTATAGGGGAAACTTCTTCTAAAGTTAATTTTATTATTCAAGTTTTTTCTTACCCAATCACTACCCATGTCATTTCCCTCGAACTCAGCCCTCACTCCCTCAATGGCTCCTGGCTTGAATATTCCAGTGATATTCAAGCCATTGATTTCATGGAGGGAAATGCATTGGGGAATATTCCATTTGCAACATCTAGAGCTCTTGGACCTCAGTGACAATGCCTTCTTCCCTCCTCTTGCCAATCTCTAACTTTATTGGTCATATTCCAAAGGAGAATGGTAACATGTCTAGGTTAACATTTCTCAGTCTGTCTTTTAATTCTTTGAATGACAACATTCCAATATCTTTAGGTAGGTTGTTAAAGCTTACATATCTTTATATAGTAGGAAATTATTTGAGTGGTACCATTTCAACATCTTTGGGTAAGTTGTCAAACCTCATTGTACTTGACCTAAGCTCTAACTCTTTGACTGGAACCATCCCAACATCTTTGGGTAAGTTGTCAAACCTCACTTATCTTTCCTTGGGTTATAAATCTTTGAGTGGCACCATCCCAACATCTTTGGGTAAGTTATCAAACCTCACATATCTTTCCTTGGGTTATAACTCTTTGAGTGGCACCATCCCAACATCTTTGGGTAAGTTGTCAAACCTCATAGAACTTTTCCTAAGTTATAACTCTTTGACTGGCACCATCCCAACGTCTTTGGGTAAGTTGTCAAACCTCGGAGAACTTTACCTAAGTTATAACTCTTTGACTGGCACCATCCCAACATATTTGGGTAAGTTTTCAAACCTCAGAGAACTTTACCTAAGTTCTAACTCTTTGAATAGCACCATCCCACCATCTTTGGGTAAGTTTTCATACCTCACATATCTTTACCTAGATTCTAACTCTTTGACTGGCACAATCCCAACATCTTTGAGAAACCTCACCAAACTCACATATCTTGGTCTTAGCAACAACAAACCAAATAGCACCTCACACCTTTCTTGGATCAATTTCCCAAAATTCAAGAAGTGGACCTTTCAAGGAATATGTTCACTATAAAATTCAATGCAACTTACATTCAATCTTCAACTTGACACCTTAGATTTGGGGTCTTATAATATAGTTGGGAATTTTCCATCCTTCATTTCAACTCAATATTCTTTACAATACCTAGACTTGTCTCAAAACTCTCTTAGTGGAAATACTCCTAATTGGCTATGGGATTTTAATCTTTATCATCTCAACCTCTCTTCTAACTAGTTTGTAGGTAATTTACCTTTCAAGATGGTTATTTTTTAACACAGTTGTCAACAAACATCAACTATTGATTTTCATAATAATAAGTTACTAGGAAATATCCCCATTCCCCTACAAAATGTGGAGTTCTTGGATCTTTCTAATAATCTATTTGATGGAACTATTCCAATAGAATTTGGCAAACATGGACAACCTCTTAGTTTCTATCACTAGCCAAAAACAATCTTAGTGGTGTCACTCCACTTTCTATTTGTGAATCATATAATTTGGAAGTTCTAGACATGTCATATAATAGGCTTAGTGGTAAGATTCCCTCTTGTTTAAAAAATTTCTCTTTGTTGTCCATGTTAAATCTAGAAAAGAATGACCTCAAGGGCACACTTCCAAATACATTTGGGAAGATATATTTTCTAGAAACATTGAAACTAGGTCTTAATGGATTGAAAGGGAATATCCCACCATCCCTTGCAAATTGTAGTTCTCTAGAAATCCTAGATTTTAGGAGTAAAAATATTCATGAGAGAATTTCTAGTTGGATTGAAAGATTGCAAAGTCTTTGCATCCTAGTACTCAAATCAAACAAATTTGTTGGAAAGATGCCATCAGAATTATCAAACATGAAAAATCTTCAGATCTTGAATGCGTCAAGAAAAAAATTTAAGGCAATATTCTAAGTGGCTTTATGCACTTTAGTGCAATGGCAAATGAGATAGAAAATAGAGAAGCTCTTGAAGTAAATTCTAAAGGTGTAGTCTATATAGATCACATCATCATTAGAAACAAAAAAAAAGATATGGATTTTGAGAGAAATTTGAAATTCTAGTAAAATATCTTGATTTATCAGACAATAATTTGTCAGGTGAAATACTTTGGGATATTGAATCTCTCAAAGGATTGATAATTCTCAATGTTTCAGGAAATCATTTCAATGGCGAGATTCTGAAATCCTTAGCAAGCATGGTGCAACTACATTCACTTGATCTTTCCAGAAATGAATTCTCTTTGATGTTTCCTTTTGAACTCCAAAATCTCACATATTTGAGCTACTTTGATGTGTCTTACAATCACGTATTAGAATTAATGCCACAAGGAGGACAAATGATGACATTCAATTTCTCATCATTCTCCAGCAATTCAAATTTATGTGGCCTACAAATCAATGTCTCATGCTTTGGTAGTCATCTTGCTTCTTCCAGTCAACACAAAAAAAATAAAGATGTTCTAGAGGAGGATATATGGTGGGATGCTGGAATAGGAATGGGCTTTGTATTGGGATTTTCAATTATGATCTAGGTGTTGTGGTTGAGAAAATATTGGAGTATCAAATGCTTCAGAGTTATGGATGATATTATTGATTCTTTGTCAAAGGTTTTATGATCTTCATCTTCTGTACAACTATATAAT
The DNA here is from genome assembly GCA_027943335.1 of Chamaecyparis obtusa. Lineage (NCBI taxonomy): Eukaryota > Viridiplantae > Streptophyta > Pinopsida > Cupressales > Cupressaceae > Chamaecyparis > Chamaecyparis obtusa. The sequence continues at coordinate 610,823 of BSBK01001041.1, read as the reverse complement.
CAACCTAGACCATATATGCCAATTGTAGTTGTAAGTTTACTTTACAAAACTCATTTTTGTTAATGATTTTGTAGTGATTAATTAAAAAAATGTTGTTAACGATTTTGTAGAATATCTTAAAGCTAATTTGAACAAATCTGAAGAAGTTAATCTTTTATCTATCTTCTTCCTAGGTTTCAAGTGCAAGTCAGTTTGAATGTTGAGATCAGACAATAATATTCCCAAAGGATGCACATTTTGTGCCTCAATAAATGTAGTTTAGCCTTGCTCAAAGTGGATAATTACCAAAAAAAGAAAGTCATTTGCATAAAGTCTATCATTACTAGTTTTATTATGTTGGTGTTTTCAGAGTTAAAGAGGTCAAATTCAACTTGCCAAAAAAATTCTTTTTTTGGGAACACTTTAGTCAATAGTATTTCAATTCTGATTTTTCATTGTGTTTTCTCCACTGCCATATTTATTATAGGTAGAAAATATTAGAAATCTTCTTAATGATTTCTAAACTTTCAGCACACAAGAGTAAATAAAACTTTAAACATCTAATAAATATTATTACTAGTTCTGATCTATCCCACTCAACCATAATCAAAATCTCTCTTTGAAGTTTGAATATCTTTTCTATTATGAAAGTTAGCTTCTGTCTAAACCACTATAGCATCACCCTTTGCAAGTCAATGTGTATAGTCAAATGGATAAATTATTTAGTTGTTTAGACTTGTTAGAGGATGCTGGATGAATCTCCCATGTTCTTTCGAGACTCCTTTTTTTCATCGATAAGGGATCGAAGCTAAAAGATTTCTATTAATAATATTATGTTTTAAAAGATAACAAGTTAAAGGTAGAAAAATCTACAAATAAAGTATCAGAGATACTCAAAATACTGAGCAACATTGCTCAGTACCTCCACAAACACCCAAAAAACATTTGAAAATCCAACTTAAACTATACTGAAAATATACTCAAGACTATTAGCTATAAAATAAAAAAGGGGGACATATTAAGGAACATTTCACCATTGCTAATCGGAGGTAGAGGTTGAGCTTGACTGCAAACAAATTAATCCCACATCACCTAGTATTCACTCATTTACCAAAAAAAGACTACCATCTTTTTTGCACATACGACAATGAGTAGCTCTAGCCCACCATCAAACACTGCGATGAGTTTATCACGTAACTTATTTGATGATAAGACAGTTAGAGGTCTCCACCAATATAGATATTAAAGATAGAAACTTTCCAAAACACTGATAGGATGAAGTCTGTAGTTTTTAATATATGATAAATAAAGGGGCCAAGTGCTAGAGATGTGACATGAACTGCAATCATCTGAGCCAAGCAATCATCCCATCATTATGAGAAAAGAGTGAAGGAATCAACTTGCTCAATTCTATTGACAAAGGATGCTTCATCAACTCCCAAAAAAGGATTTGCCACCTCATATCCATCGAAGTACATTGATTTCTCTCAATTAAATTTCAAATTGGATTTCTAAATATAAATGGAAAGTAGAGAAAATGTCATCTTCAAAGAGCTCCTTTGAAGTACAATCAGGAAAGATGACAAGATGACCTGATGAGACATCACCTAAGCTCAAAGTAACTTGTAGAGAAACATTGGGATTTAAAACATGTTTTGGAAACTGAAGACCATTGTAGGGAAACAGTGAAATTTTAAAACATATTTTGAAAGTTGAAGTCATAAAATATTTGGTTGTACCTCCCCTGGGATGGTCATAAAAAATACTCCACAAGATGCAATATTATCCAACTCATCTACCTTGGTGTTTCCTTCGTGAAAAATATGATTGACCATTATGGATTCAAATTTTCTTGTCAACTTCAAAATAACTTCCAAGGACGCTTGTAGATGCCAATTTGGTGTCATCCCTATTTTCACAGCATTTATAGTGATCATAGAATCTCCTTCAATCTCTAATTTTCCCAAGCCAAGATTGTGTGCAAGAGAAAGACCATACAATAAAGCTTTGAATTCTTCCATGTTGTTGGTATCTATTTCCAAGGGTTTAGCCAATTTTGATATAACCCTACCATCTGAAGAGTGTATGATGCAGCTTTCTCCTGATGGACCTAGATTTCCTTTAGAAGCCCCATCAAAATTGATTTTAAACCAACCTGAAGATGGAGACACCCACACACAAGAAGCTCTAAGAATTGAATTAGCTTTGCAACCTCTACCTAGAGTGATTGGTCATCCTAACTAGTATAATACTTATGTTGAGATGATTGAGCTTGGATGTAGGAATTCATGACCTCTACTATAACTGCTTCAATTTTGTTAAGAATAGATACAATTTCCAATGATTTATCTTGAAAACGTCTTCTATTTCTTTATTTCCATATTTCCCAAATCATAATGGATGGGGAGATAATCCATAAATTTCCACATAAACTATCTTCATAAATCTTAGGCCAAGATAACAGAAGAGATAGGATCTCCCGTGGGAAGGCTGAAAACCAGCCTAATTTTGTACACAAGTAGTTCCAATAATCATTATTAAAAGGACATGATAACAATACTTGATTGGTATCCTCTTCACTTTTGTGACATAAAGAGTATCTAGATGGTACATGATAACCCATCTTTAGAAACCAATATGTAGTTAAAATTCTCCCTTACAAGTTGCCCATGTGAATAAAACTTCCTTGGGAAAACATACTTTATTCCAACATAATTGTGCTAGAATTGCATATGTCTTTATTGGAATAGGCCATGACATAATGTTGTAACCATCCTTAACATTGTAGATTCCTGATTTAGCCCCATTCCAAATGATTTCATCCTGCCCCTGATCGAGTAAGAAAAATCTATCTTTAAGAAGCATTTTCCATCTAAATAACTCTAGTGGATCAAGACTGAGTTCTGAAAAATATCTCCACTGCCAAGAACCATTTACTGAGGATAGAGGAGTAGGAATAATGTAGTCACTAACCAAGGGACCCTAAGAAGATGAGCAAATTTGACTCATTTTATTTTGGCCCAACATCTGATTGATACTAGGAAACCCACCCCATGAATCCTCCCAAAACTGAGCTTTATTACCTTCCTTGATATTTCATGTGATGTTGTTATCCAAAATGTCTCTAGACTTTAAAATGAAGTTCCAAATTATGGATCCTCTAGGAAAATCCCTTATTCAAAAGACCTTTGATTCAATGTGGTTGCCAAGATACTTCCCCCTTAAAATTCTAACCCATTTTAGGTTCTAGTCCTTCATAATTATCCAATAGAGTTTAGCTCTGAGAGCTTGATTCTACCACAAATGGTTTTTGATACTAGTGTCCCCTACATTTATTGGTTTGCAAATCTTGTCCCAAGATATGAGAGAAAATTTTATGTTTGTGTCTAATCCCTGCCAAAAGAATTTCTTTAACTTCTTGACAATATCCATATAGCAACCCATGGATAGAGAGATGCAAGACATTAGATATAGGAATTGCAACAAAGATGGCTTTGATCATCACAATTTTTCCCATCCAAGATAACCATTTTGATTTCTAGGAATCCATCTTCCTATCCATTCTTTCATTGATAGGTTTCCAAGGCGATGTGGTTCTCAAGGTTTTGTCTATGGGGATTCCCAAGTAAGAGCATGGGAGGGAGCATGTTTTAAAGGCCAGTACTTTTTCTATTTTCTATTGAATTTTCTTTTTTGTGTGAAAGAAAAAAATCACAGATTTGTCTTTGTTGGCTACTTGACCAGAAGTTGCAACATAGTTATCTAGTACTGATTTGATCCGAATAGCCTCCTGAATAATACCTTTACCAAAGAGAAGAATGTCATCTACAAATTTTTGATGAGTGATTTCTCTTACTGAAGAAGTGATTTCAATCCCCTTAATGCTTTCTTGATCTTGAAGTCTAATTAAGTTGTGACCCAAAGCTTCTACCATAATGATGAATAGAAAGGGAGACATGGGATCTCCTTGTCTGATTCCATTTGAACCTTCAAAGAATCCTTGAGGAGATCCATTTACTAGAATAGAAAATTTTGGAGTGGAGATACAATAGAATATCAAATTTATCCAAGCCTTAGAAAAGACAAAATCTTCCATACATTTAGCTAAGAATCTCCAGTTCACCTTGTCATAAGCCTTTTTAATGTCTAATTTGATAATCATGTTGGGTTGTTTATTTCATTGGATGGAATGAATAGATTCTTGAGAAATGATTATGCCATCTAGGATTCATCTCCCTAGCACAAATCTTATCTATTCTTCCCCAATAATCTTACATAGAAATTTTTTTAATCTATTTGCTAATGACTTTGATAACACCTTGTAAATGGTATTACATAAAGTAATAGGTCTAAATTCATCCATACAATTACCTTTTTCTTTTTTGGGAATTAGAGCAATGAAAGTATTATTAATTTTAGATAAGAATCTACTTGAAGATCTAGCGGCCTCTAGAGCTGTAGTGAGATCTTTCCCCAAAACACTCCAACAATGCAAGAATAAACTAGGAGGGAAACCATCAAGATCAGGGGCTTTATCTTGAGCCATTTGTGATAGTGTTTGCATAATTTCACTTTCTGAGAACTCCTTGGATAACATTTGATTGTTAGTATCAGATATGATCTTTGGAATGTTAGTTAATAAATCTCGTTGGGCCTTGAGAGATGAACTATTTGAATTGTTCAATAATTTTGTGTAGAAGCTAACTATTTCCTTCTAGATTTCTTTCTGATCTCCCAAAAGAACTCCCTCTGAGTTGACAATTTGAAGAATCATGTTCACACTTCTACGTTGCTTAGTGTTGGAATGAAAGAACTTAGTGTTTTTGTCTCTTGCTACTAGCCAATTTTCTCTTGATTTTTATTTCTAGAAGATTTCTTCTTTGGGTATGTGTTGTATCATGGTATACCAAACTATGGCCTTAAGTGGTAATGAAAAATTAGAAAATCAGAGTTAGTCAACTTGTAAGAGTAGAATTTGTAAGAAATTGAATGTAGCTTCTAAACTACTAGCCCTTGTTTGAAATTTATTTTGTCTAATTGTTCAAAATTTTAGATTTCAATGCAGTACTACAAAAATTTTAGGGCAAAGACAAAGAGTACATGTATGTCTGACCACCTTAATCACAATCAAATGATGATATATTTTCCCAAGATTCTAGATATAAGTAGTAGACTCATGCCTGGATGTGACACATTTTTTTGTAATTTTTGGTCAAATAAATAATTAATTATGAATTTTCCACTACAAATTTTTCAGAATAAAAAAAACTCTCGTGTCAGACCACCTTAACTAATTCAAAATTTCACCAAATTCAAAACTTTTTTTTTCTTATAGTAACTGAAGCATAGAATGTGACGCATGTTTCGGATTTCAAAAAGGTTAAACGGTTTGAAAGTTATAGTTATTTTTCAATTAGTATGTCAATTATGACTTTAAAGATAACTCAATTGAAAAATAAGTAATAATTACTTACTGAACTTGAAATTTGACAGCAATTATATCGATGGAAGGCCGATAATATCTTTAAGAAATCCTTTTTGTTTCATCAATTTTGGGTGAAAAAATAGTCGTCAGCTACATGGTCGAAGTCTCGATATCAAAAACTATCTCCTGAAACATGTCTAAAGGGTTGACCACCCACGTTTGGTATTGCCAAAGTAAATACCAAGCCTAATCAGATATCTGATATTTTCAGATATCCGAAAAAGCCCATCTATTTTGAAATTTCAATTGCCCCACTTTCCCAAATTCAAGTTTCATAATTAATTCATAAATTATTATACATATGTTCATAAATTTTAGACAACACCATTTTAAAATAACACATCATTTTATTTTTACACATTGAGAATATCATCAATAGGAATTGAACTGAAATTAACATAGGTCATAGGAAATAAATGCCCTAGCTATTTGTTGTCTTCTGCATTTTGAGTTTCTTATTACAATCAGGAGAAGAATATTACTCTCCAAATGGTTTTGGATAGTAACATTCGTACTTCCTCTTCACAAATATTTCTTCCCTCATCTTGCTACCTATTGATACTGACAAAGTGAATCTAGGCATTTCTGCCATGTAATGGGAGAAAAATGGTTTCCTAATTGATATGTGTCTAAATAATACATGCAAGAACCTTATCTTTGATATTGCTCACTAACCCTTTACAATAGAAAATGTTTACAAAAACTAGCATGTACTTGCATGAAAACATTATATATTACATAAATCCCACACAAAAGTAGTTGGAAAGCCGCTCAAAAATTAGTAATTGATAGCAAGTGGGATAATGCAAATGCTTTAATAAACCACTATCTTCTTTACTCAAGCAACATATGGTTCATCTGCTTGACTGGGGCATGTTTGGGAACAGATAGTCTCCATTTAAACTCAAGTCTCTGGAAGCAATTATATTTGTCAGTGGAGGAGATACACCCATTGGATTTGCAATAAATTTATGCTCACTAGAATTTCCATTTCTCTTCAATTGGGATACTCTTTCCAAAATTTCATCTTCCCTTTTACCAATTTGGGAAATCAATGGGTCTATTTGTGGACCTCCAAGGAGTTGGTCACCTAAATGAGAACCTTGAGATGAATCAAGAATTTCTCTATGAAAGAGATCAGTACCTTGAGAATCTCTCCACTTGTTAGCTGAATTAAAACCTTGGACCATAGATGGCTTCCCTTTTTTGTAAAATGAGGAGTGAGATTGCCTTGAAAAAGGTGGCAATGAACTTACATTTGAAGGATAATGCCCAACATGAGTAACCTAGTTTCCCAGGTCCCATAAATGAAAGGCCATTGATGAATAGGCATTTCTAATAGAAATATTTGTGGTGCTAGAATGAAGTGCATGACCAAATTCTTTGCCTGGTAATGAACCAATTTGAGGCTTCATTTCACATTGCTCTATGGATAATTCCACAACACTTGTTACTTCTCTATCTGAATTTTTTGTGTCAGTGTACATGTGCACTAAAGAGCTTCTATCACTACTTGAGCTACTAGCAGATGGTGAGTACTCATCATCATCATCTGACATAGGCTCACATGCATATCTTACTTCTTTCCTTTTCTGCTTTCCCCTTCCTAGCTCTTCCTCCTTATCTGTAACTTCTATCATGGGTCCAAGAAGCTCTTTCCACTCTTTCCCATTAACTGTGGGCTTTTTCTCTTTGTCCTGAATAATTGGCATACCTTGGATGGCACCAAGATAACCATTTTATTTTGAAATGTCCTTTTCTCTCACATTAATCTCTCTATTAAGAAGATTTTATATATCTTCCTCTGTATATTGAATAGATGTAGCTGCAATCCCATGTTCATCAAAAATATTCCTTGCGCCATTGAGTAATATATCATGCAATTCCTTAATAGTTTCATTCTTAACAGAATTCATAACTAGATTTTCCATAGCCAATTTTCTTCTTGATCATTGCAAGATTTTATCCTCAACTAAAAATTTTGTAATCAGTTGATATACAATCATAGTTTTCTCTTGGCCAATCCTGTGGGCTCACGATTGAGCCTATAGATCCAAAAAATGGTTAAAATCTAGATCTGGTGGAAGAGTAGTATTAGCAAGAAGTCATTCGCTAACATCTCATCTTTATAGTAAGAAGTCATTCACTAAGTTCTTTGTGCCTTAGTAGAGGAAGCTAGTTGGATTGTTGAAGTTGATAGTACTACATGCAGAAATGTGGTATGTATTTTTGGCCTAAATTTTATTTTTCATTTCTTTTAGGTCTTTAAAGGCGGCTGACTAAATCTTTGTAAATGTTAACTTCCTCAATCAGAACACAACTAGATGTGCGTATAAAAACCACAATTTTGCATTTAAGGCGTGCTCTAGTGATAACCCACATCTGCCAAATACCAAAAAAAACAATCTTTTTAAGTCTTTGGACAACCCAATTCCATTACCATACAAAACACATGTTCCATGTCCTCAAAGCCACACATGCACATCTTATAACATCCCAAACTTCTCGACCAGCTATATATCTTTTCCATATACATCCAGACTCCAGCATGCAAAACCATGAACCATATTTCTTGATTACCATTAAACTTCACCTAACATAACATTTTATATCTCCATCTACTACTTTACAAAGACAAGTGTTGATATTATACTCTATATACCCACTCTACTATGTCACAGATCCCACGGCCCTTAACCCAACTTGTAATCCCACTTGAGCCACTTAACTTACTACATTGTTTCAATACTGTGTATATACTCATTATGTATATAAGATGTCATATTGGTGTTTACTAAATCCATAGAGAAATGTAGCACTTGTGCTATTAGGTATACATGCAATTCTTTTTCCTATCAACTACTGTGAGATCCTACAACATCAGATGAACAAATTTTTGTATACAAAATCAAAACCCAATACTAATACTGTATAGAATAGGTAACTGATTATACTATTTTAGATTGTAGTACTGCTTTTACAACCCACTAAAAACCTTCAAAATTATAATTATTCTTATTGAACACTATTCCTTTTGTCACAACACTCCACAAAATTAATTTTACCATTACTAAAATCACCTCAGCTAAAAGTGGACGCACTTATGCATAAATTCAACCACATAGAAAACATATTTTTCTGGTGAAATCTCTCTGAATCATGAACTAAATGTGGGGTTGGATCAAATGGTAAATTAATACATGTTGCACCTCTTGAATGGATGTCTACTTTATGTCATTTACACCATCAAGTGATGTGTCATTCATTCATTAATTTGACAAGCGCAATAGTTTTTTCCTAAAATAATTAGACTGCTGATGTGGTATTTTTAATATTGAATTAAAGACATTAGCTTTTTTTTCAGGGGGGGTTGAAATTTATTTTATTTCTTTTATTTACCTACTTATTGTCCCTTCATGATTTCTTATAATAAGACAACTTTTGGAGAGCCTAAACTATCCCTCTCTACATCATCAAAGTTCATCTTGTGCCATCCCATCATAGAGATAGAGAGAGACAGAGACAGAGAGACAAAGAGAGAGACAAAGACAGAGAGAGTGGGGGGGACTAGGAGAGAGAGGATGGGAAGGGGAGAGAGTAGGAGAGAGAGAAGGGAAGGGGAGGGAGAGAGAGAGAGAGAGAGGGGGGGGGGAAGGAAAGAGAGTAAGAGAGAGAGAAGGGGAAGGGAAGAGAGTAGGAGATAGCAAGTAGGGGAAGGTGAGTAGGGGAAAAGGAGAGAGTAGGAGAGAGAGAGAGAAGGGGAAGGGGAGAGAGAGAGAGAGAGAGGGGGGGAAGGAAAGAGAGTAAGAGAGAGACAAGGGGAAGGGAAGAGAGTAGGAGATAGTGAGTAGGGGAAGGTGAGTAGGGGAAAAGGAGAGTAGGAGAGAGAGAAGGGGAAGGGGAGAGAGAGAGAGAGAGAGAGAGAGAGAGAGAGAGAGATATATATATATATATAGATAGACAAACAAAGAGAGAGAGACACACACACACACATAGAGAGAGAGAGAGAAGGGAATAGGGAGAGAGTGTTAAAGGACCCCTTAGGATACACTTAAGCATTCCAATGTGTTACCAATAGATTTTGTTCAATTTCCTCAGGCTCTAATTTTCCCAAAATCACTCCATAATTTTAAAAGGTGTTGTTGACTTAAAGTTTCAATCCCTTGCATATACACCCTTTCAGTTGAACTTGAACCTTGAACTCTCATAGTTCAAGATTCAATGTTCAATAACATCCTTTGGTATGATTTTCCTTTTTGTTTGCAAGCTTAGCAACATTTCATCTTTGTAGTGTGCACTCATCCAATGAACTATGAACCTTGAACTCTCCTAGTTCAAGATTCAAGGTTCAACGGATGTTTCCTTTTTGCAAAGCACTTTTCTTTGTTTTCTTCCTTGTCACTTTCATTTTTGCTTTATTTTATAATTGTGCCAAAGGATAGTCCTTTCGCCTTCTCATTGAACTTGAACCATGAACTCTCATAGTTCAAGGTTCAAGGTTTGATGTGTGCCTGTAAGTTGCAAAAATGTAAAGTGGTAATTTAACATAAAGGATAGCTGGTGATTGATTATGACTTCCATGCATGGTGAGGATGTTGTAATTAATTGAAATTACACTTAAGTGTCACTTCAATTTGGGAAAGTACAGTAATCATTGCTTAAGGTGGTGCAAGTTATCAAATGATCATTAATTGAAACTTGTGTGACATAATTTTGCCATTATTGTGAATTTCCCAGGATTTTGTAAACTATTTTAAGATAAATTGACAAGCTTAGCCTATTTTATTCATAATGCTCAAGACATCTCATGTGGTCAGTGCAGAAGAAGGTATCCTCTCCTCATCTCAAGGCTTAGTTTGTCACATAAAAACCAGGTAAGTCTCTCTATTGGCCTCCATTGTTTCAGTTAAAGCTCTTTCATTTGTCAAGGTTGAATTCCTTTAAAGTTGTTGTGTCCCCTATTGTTTTTCTTAGCTTGAGAGCTCAAAATGAAGAACCCAATTCTGAATTTTAGAAATACCTCTCCTTTAATCCACTCCTTGCCTGATTGTGAAGACACCTTGATTAAAAATAGAGCCTTAGAGGACATTATGACCCAAATCAAACAACTCTTTCCAGGTTCTATGTTAGAAAAATCCATTTAGAGTGGTTTGGCCAATGCGGCCACTTTTCCTATAGTAGCCACTTGTTAAGAGTTGGTTGTCAAGTGTGCGAAAAGATATAGTTTTGAGGAGAAGTGTATCAAGAAGGTTGATGGGAGCCCACTGGTGTACATAAGTAGAGATGTTGTGCAAAAGGCCATAGGGATTCCAGAAAGGGACCCATATGAAGGGTGGAATATCCCCTTAGTCATTCGTCACCACTAAGAGACAAGTATACCGGAATGAAATAGCCCAATACTGGTTGCTCAAAGCTCAAGAAGGAGGGTCTCGGCTGCCAAAGCCGCTCACTATAGATCATTTTAAGCCCAAAGTAGCTGATCTAGTCATAATGCTAAATAGAATTAAAGGAAACTAGCATGCATACTATTGGCATGACTGGATGTACTTCTATACCTAGGTCACTCTCAGAGGGGAAAAATATATAGATTGGTTTGAAACCATTGCTGATGAGCTCAATCATCAGTTGGAAAATTTTCCAATGGGCAGTAGCTTTCATATGTCCTCCTACTTATTGTACATTTTGGCCTGTACCAGAGAGTGGAAAGGCCTTTTCCATGAGAAACCTCTCCCAAACATGAAAGTTTACGATTACTACCCTCACCAGCAAAAACAATTTCATGTTGATAGTTTTATGAAAGTTAATGGAGTTTTCTTTGGAAGGTTGGCATATGAACTACAAGGGAACACTGAGAAAATGATGTCAAAAGAGGTGAAAACCTTTGTCAATACCTATGGAAGTTTCTTCATACAGTTTAGAAGATTCACATATCTCAGAGTGGGTGGTTTCAAAGGAGAACCATTTAAATTACCCAGATATTCTTTTGACAGTTTAATCATTGCAGAAGTAGCTCACTAACTGGCTTATGTGCATAAAGGGGTTAAGGAAAGGAAGGGTAGAGAAAAATCTAGTTTCCATATTGAATTTGGTTATTACACTTGCAAAACACCTTCAGATGCCCTAAATTTAGAGTATGAGTTAAGGAAATTGAATTTGAAGATGTTTGCACTCAGAAAGGATTTTGATAGCTGGGGATACACTGCTCAACATTTCAGCTTGCCCTCTGAATTTCAACACATTCCTCAAATAGAGGATTACTGGGAGGGTTGTGTAGATGATTTTGATGTGAGAAGAAGGACCTGGTCTAGGTTTACCCTAGGAAAAATTGTTACCCTTAATATTCAAATTGACATCTCCGCAATAGATGAAGATGATGGTGTAGAGGTAATTGATGAGTAGTACGAATCTAGAGCTAGTGGTACACCACTCCCTGAAATAGATTGGGGTATTGATGAGAGAGAAAGCCTAATAATTTAGACTCTCAATGTGATTAAGAGAACTAAGAAATGGGTTAGTAGTAAGAGGCCCCCTATTTTAAGAAGACATAATCCGATAAGAGCTGCACATGCTGAAACTATTGTCAAACCCATTGTTACTACTGAAAAAAATATTTCCCTCACAGGTACTAAAAATAAGAAGTCTTCAGCTGACCCAGTGAAACAAGCTTCCCTTGGCTCCTCACCAGTAAGAAGAAACTTAAGAGGGAGAGATGGAAAAGAAAGTAAAAATATGGTTAATGAAAAAGAGGTCATAGATCTTGATCCCATGGAAACTCAAATGATAGAGCAAGTTGGTTCAGATAATGTGGAGGGAGACACAATGACCCCAAAGAGCAATCAACTAGATTCAGGGGAACCTTCGGTGACCATAGTAGGTGACACTTTGCAAACTCCATCTCCTACTCTTAGTTGGTTAGGAAGTTCCATTAACAACAAGAAAAGGAATGTCTTAGCGATAACTCTTCCAGTAGAAGACATGGTTAGTAAGTGCTTGGGGGCTACAATGAAGCCTAAGAGGATTAGGATGGAATCAATGATTGATGTAGATGAGAAAAATGGAAGGTGGGTAGTAGAAAGGGCAATACCTAAGTCTAATAAATAGCTTTCTAAAGCTTCAATTGATGACTTCACTATTGAAAAGATAGACTTAGGGGTGGAAATTAGGGTGGTAGATGTGAAGCACCTAGAATCTTCTACATAGAAGATATTACACAGGACCTTCAAGGATGAGAAGGAAAAGAAAGAATTGAAGGCAACCATACAAAGATTGGTTGAGTTCATTCCAGCAGTACAATAGCCCAGTTTGCTTCCATTAGCTTAGGTGCCCCATACATTTGACCCTTGTTCACTTGAAGTCCATAAAATGCTAGACCAAATCCAAAGGAATAAAATGGTAGCAGAAGTTTTTAATAAATGGGTCACGAGCATGATCCAGTGGGGAGGTGACTACATCACTTAGTTAATTGAGACTCATGGAGTTGTAACGAAAGTCATCTCAAAGCTGTTGGCTAAACTGACAGATTGGAGGAAGGAAAGGAAAAAGTGGACTGGCATAGCCAATCAGTTGACAAAGATCGATCATTATGGGGTGCCTAAATTAATTTTAGAGAAGCCAATTCATGGCTTGAACAAAGAAGTCTTGTATGTTTCCATGAAAATTATTTAGTGGAGAAACTCAATTATTAAGGATGGTTGCGATGGGGCAACTCACCTACTCAATGATCTTAAGGGCTTGATCAACACCATGCAAAAAGATCTCAAATGCCTGAACATTGTTCTGATAGATGAGGAAACTCAAGATGTGAAGAAAGAAGAGAAGATAGTTCAGGAGTTGGAGGGAGGAATAACAAATATTAGAGATAGAAAAGAGCTCATGACAGAAGATATTACCTCCATAGTTAATACTGAAGCTATGCTAGTTGTCTGTGTAGATCATCTGGAGTCTCATAAATCTAGGTTGAATCAAATCTGCAAGGACATGAAGGTTCTTAGACAAAGAATTACCCTCATTATCCTACTATATCATGCTACAGTTATCAGCGTGTGATTGGCTCATGAGGAGTGGAAGTAGGCACATGCACCCAGGTCATCACAGAGTTGAATTTGAAGTGTCTAGCTTAGCTGAGATTCATGGTCCTACTCCACACTTTATGGGTCATTGTTTTTTAGTTTTCCAGTTTACTATTTTTAGCATTTTCTAGTTATCTTAAGCAGTTGGTTTCTGAAACACAGGAAGTTTCAAAGACTTTAATATTTTTTATAATTGTAAGTAATGGCTATATAGAGCTAAGAAGAATCGATTGAAAGGGATGTTAGTTAGTTTATTTAGGCTTAAGTTATAGCATAATTGAAGTTTTAGTATTTTTCTATAAAGACTTGAATTAAGTTTTCCTGAATCAGTGAATGAAAGAAACTTATCAGTATAGATTTTTTGGTTTATATTTTTGAGTGGGTCTCTATTGAGGTATTCTACATTGAATGGAATTTCTTAATTGAATGTCTATCTTTTTCTTTGAATCTTAATTTAAAGTTGTGTTTTAGATTGGTGTAGTGTTTATTCACTAAAGTCTGTGAGCTTCAAGTTTATTAGTTGCTATCATTGCACAATAATTATATCATATTGATGGGAGTTATTGTTTCAGCCTTACCAACTTTTAGGTCAAAAGTTTGATATTTACAAAAATACATTATTCTTTTTCATAAATATTCATTGAAAACATCTCTGGGAGCTGTACCATAAATCAGAGGGTTAAACACCTAAGTTTAATCCATTTGTTAGTAAAGGGTTAATGTTTCATAGTGGGCAATAGAGCATTAGAAATAAATTCTAAAAGAGACAAATTCATTTACTAACAGTTTTTGGTGACTCTACTGGGGATCAAAATATTAAGCCAGTGTCTTTGCTTTGTTTAATATGTAATCATGGTATTACTTGCTGATAGAATACCTAGTCAAGTTGAACTTCCCCCAGTCTTACAACCTGGTCTAGACTTTCATGACACTTAAGAGGACATTATTGCGGACCTAAACAACTTGGCCTAGAAAGTAAAAATAAGTAATGAACAATATCAACAAGTTTAGTTGGTGTTAGAAGAAGAGGAAGAGATCGGTGAATGGCTGAGAGGTCTTCCCATAGCTTGAGAAGCTACAGTAGTTGATAGAGAAATTCAGAGACCATAGAACTACCAAGTTGGAGTCCAGACTTTACACCATCTCTCAACAAGAGGTGGGTATTTTTGACAGTATTTTTGAATAATTGAGAAACCTTGAAACCACCAAATTTCACCCCTCCAAGAAAAAGGCTCAAAGTAGACCCTCTTCTCCTCCTAAAGAATCTTTTTTCTCATCTCCCAAGACCTGTGATTGGAAAGCCTTAACCTTATAAGGTACTCAAGCCCCTCCTCTATTGACTATTTTTCCAACAGTCATTATGGCTCAATCATAGGGTAATGCAATAGGTCTAGTAGCTTTACCAGCTCATCATGCTCTTCCTAAGGGAGCCAAAGATCTTCTTCCAAGGTTTTTCAGGGATGGCAAAGTAGTTTTAGAAGAACACTACAATTCCTTCAATGTAGCCACTAGCATTCTAGGTGTACAAGAAGAAGATGTAGCAATCTGAATTTTTGCCCAAACCTTAATAGAAGGACCAACGGAGTGGTTTGGACACATTCCTGTAGGGTCCATAACAGATTGGAATTCCATGAAAACTACATTTGAAGCTCACTTCAAAAGTGACAAAGATGAGCATTCTCTGTTAGCTCAACTCACGCAAATGAAAAAGGAGATCCATGAGCCCATGAGAGATTATGTGGCTTAGTATAACAAGGTCATTCATAAAATTCCTATAGCAAAAAGGCCTACCCCTGAAAAATCAATAGTGTTTCTTTGTAAGTTTGATGCCCCCAGATATCGGTTTTCATCTTAGGAGGAATAGACCAGTAGACTTGGCAACTGCTCAGAGCCAAGCTACTAAACTAGAAGATGATCTGATCACCACAGGGAAGTGGAGAAAGGATGTCCAAGTACCCAATGCACAAAATACATCCTCCTCTGATCCTATGCTACAAAGATTAGTAAATGATGTGATTACCCTCAAGAGGTAGCTTCCTAAAAGAAATTCTAATCCCCCTCCTTTGTATCAAGATATTTCTAGAGGAATGCCTGAACAAGCTAGGCCTAGTCACAAATCCCCAAATTATCCTTTGACTAATAAGAATCTGCTGGAAGCTCCTCCCAGAAGAGCTACTATGTGCAACTTTCACCTTACAGATGATCATGATGGTACCTCTTGTCCAGAGATGATCTGATCAATGCAAATGCATGTGAACCAAGAATTGACAAAAGAATCACCTGATGATGAAGTGAGTCATCAGTTGCCTAGCAGCTTTGGAAACTATTACATAGAATATGAGTCTAACTCTAAGCAAGGAGGAAGTATTCTAGCAACTTTATAGGACCCTACATGTACCATGCTGACTAGAAGTTACCGCAATTCTCAAGCCAATGACACACCATCAACATCACAATGGTGGGACAAAGGTAAAGACTTTTCACAAAAGTCATCAACTTTTAAAAGCTCTTTTTCTAAAGAAGATGAATCATTGAAGAAAAATAATCCTAATTCTTTTGATATAGTCAATTTTTGTGAAAGTTCTAATATTCAAGTTTCCCCTGTTGAATATCTTAGAATGAACCCCAAGGAGTTAGAAAGACTTGTCAAACATGTTAAATCAGGTCAACCTCCTACAGATGAAAATGCTAATGAGACTACTAATGCTACTTTCTCAAAACAAGCCACTGTAGAAACCCAAGCTTCTAAAGATAAAAATCCTCCACAAGAAAATATTTCTCCACAAGATAAGAGTCCTCCTATAGGACTAAAACTAGATCCATTCTATTTATCTTTTTTTATCCATGGCTTTAAGCTAAACAATTATGTTATAGACTCAAGGGCATCAAACAATATTATGCCTGCTTTGGTTGCCAAAGCTCTAGATCTTCACCTCACTGCAACCTTTGGTCAATGCTATTCCCTAGATGCAAAAAAAGTCCCCTTAGTTGGACATATCAAAGATACCTAAGTAGCCCTTGCAGCATACCCCAATAAGAAAATTGAATTGACTATACTTGTAGCTGATATTCCAGCCAGCTATGGTATGCTACTGAGCGGGACTTTCTATCAAGATCTTGGAGGAGAGATCAAGCTTGATTGGTCTCAAGCAATCATTCCAGTTGGAGATAAAAGGGTTGTGTTACAACCAAAAGGAAAGTCAAAATACATGGTATTCCCATCTGAGGATCCCAAGTCTCAGATACTCTACCAAGAATCTGAGTTTGGAAATTATATGATCTCATCCACACTAGACATGAGTGAAGAAGTGTCAACTAGTAAGTCTGATGGTCTTTGGACTTTAGTGTTTGATGGCAGTTATGCTTCTGTTGGTTCTGGAGCAGGGGTTGTATTGATATCACCTAAAGGATATTTCTTCCCATGAGATTTTAAGCTATAATTTGACAACATGAACAACACTGTAGAATATGAGTCTCTTTTGCTTGGTATTGAAGAATTGAAAAAAATGGGTATCAAAGTACTCAGAGCAAGAGGAGATGCAGAACTTGTTGTCAGAAAAGTAAGAGGAATGTATTCAGAAAAAAATGAAAGACTCAAACACTGTAGAAATTGTGTTTGGGATGAAATTGAGGAGCTTGAAGCTCTCTCTATAGAAGCTATTCCCAGAGAGAAAAATAGTAGAGCACATTCTCTAGCAGTTTCTTCTTCCCTGTTGTTGCCACATTCTGATTTTAAGAAAAGTTCATATAAAATTGAAATGGTGTATAGACCAAAAGTCCTAGATAATGTTGAGCATTGGAAAGTCTTTCAAGATGATAAACAAATTGATAAATTCTTGCAGTTGGTAGAAGTTTTTATCACTACCTTCTTTGAAGGGCCTTCATCAACTTGTGATGAGTTTTTCCCAGATAGTGTAATAGATGAAGGAATCTTTCAATTGAAAGGGAACCGCATTCCTAAGGGACTTGTCTCTCTTGAAAGTCAATTTGATAAATATGATGCTCTGAAATCTCCATCTCTGTCACAACAGGATATAAATCAAAGTGACTATGAGAAGGTAAACATAGGGGAGAACGAAGAACTTAAATGTGTGAATCTAGGTAGATGTTGTACTTCAGATGAGAAGTGGAGATTTGTTAATCTATTGAAGGATTATCGAGATACCTTTTCTTGGTCCTACCATGATTTAAAAAACTCCAAAGGAGGAAATTTCTAGCACCAAATTCCTCTCAAACCAGGTACTTCACCTTTTAGGAAAAAATTAAGAAATTATAACACAAAGGTTTTTGAAGCAATTCAGAAGGAAGTGGAAAAGATGCTTCAAGCTCTTATCATTTACCCTATTCATCATTCCACTTGGATCATGAATATAGTTCCTGTGAGGGAGAAAAATGGTGAGATCAGGATTTGTGTAGATTTTAGGAACTTGAATCAATGTAGCCTAAAAGATAATTATGGACTCCCTATTATGGACCATATTCTGCAGGCTGTGGCAAGTTCAGAGATGATGTCCATGTTGGATGGCTTCTCTGGTTACAACCAGATTAAGGTGGCTGATCAGGACCAGCATAACACAAATTTTACCACCCCATGGGGTACATATGCTTACAACAGAATGCCTTTTGGCTTGATAAATGTGGGTGCCACTTTTCAACGTGCAATGAATTCTTCCTTTAGCCATCTACTAAATAAGGTGATAGTTGTTTATCTTGATGATTTGATAGTGTTTTCCAAGAGGTGTAGAAATCATCTAAAGGATTTAAGATCAGTTCTACAGAGATGTAGAGAACATGGCATCTCCTTAAACCCCAAAAAATCTATCTTTCCAGTCACAGAAGGGAAGTTGTTAGGACACATTGTGTCAAAAGAAGGGATCAAGATTGATCTAGAAAGAGTTAAAGCAATCCAGCAGCTTGGTTTACCTTCAAATAGGACTAGGGTTAAATCTTTCTTCGGGAAAACCAACTTCCTTAGAAGGTTTGTTCTAGATTTTGCTGAGACAACTAAGCATATGGTGAGTCTCATGAGTGAGAATAATCCATTCAAATGGAGCACAGAAGTTGTCAAAGCATTTGATGACATCAAGAAAGCTATAGTAGAAGCTCCCACACTAATAAACCTGGATTACAAGAAGGTCTTCATAATACACTATTATGCCTCAGAACATATAGTATATGGAATATTATTGTAGAAAAATGACAAGGAAGAAGAGGTGCCTATTTCCTTTATGAGTGTCCCTCTCAAGAAGCACGAGTTAAACTATCCATTAGTCAAGAAGCATGCATATGCGGTGGTTAAAGTAGGAAAAGCTTTTAGGTTTTATATTATGCACTCTCACTCAGTTGTTTTTGTTCCCACTTCTGCTGTCAAAGATGTCCTAAATCAACAAGCAATCAGGATGAACAACCAAGCAACGTGGATCTCTAGGATTTAGGAGTTTGACCTGGAGATTCATCCTTCAAAGTTGGTCTGGGGACAAGGATTGTGTAAACTTATGTCTGAGCAGGATCTTGATAGCAACATGCCCTCTGTTCTTTTTGTCAGTCTATGTGATTCTTGGTTTTTAGATGTGGCATTGTACCTTACTTATGCAGACTGTCCTCCTCATTTAAGCCTGAAGGAAAGAAGAAAACTTAGGTTAAAAGCTTCAAAGTATGTTATTGTTGATGACATACTATATAAAAAGGTTTTAGATGGAGCCTTCTTGAGGTGTATTGACAAAGAACAGCAAGAAAAATTGCTCAGAAAGTTTCATAATGAGGCATGTGGTGGTCATTTCTCTTCCATAGTTACCTCTTTTAAAATTCTTAGGAATTGTTATTACTGGCCAGGAATGTTTGGCGATGGTTATAAGTGGGTTGCAGGTTGTGAAAAATGTAAAATATTCGATGGAAAGCCACAGTTAGCAGCTCTCCCTTTAAGACCAGTGGTCATAGAAGAACCTTTTGAGCAATGGGGGCTAGACTACATTGGACCAATCAACCCTCCCTCTAGTGCTGGACACACCCACATTCTTACTGCAAATGACTATTTTATGAAATGGGTGGAGGTGGTCCTAGTTAAGAAGACCACATCTGAGGTAGTGTGTGAATTTGTTAAAAATTACATTCTGGTTAGGTTTGGAGTTCCTACCAAATTGGTCATAGACAATGCTATCAATTTCTCTTCTCATGAACTAAATTTATTCTACTATGATCATGGTATCTATCTATCCCATGCATCTGACTACTATCCACAAGGAAATGGACAGGCAAAATCATGTAATAAGAACTTGATCAAAATAATGAGGAAGCTAGTATGTGATAATGCTAAAGATTGGCATAAGAAACTATTCAAAGCTCTTTGGGCTGATCAAACATCTCCAAAAAGATCAATTGACATGTCACCCTTTGAATTGTTTTATGGTGTTGAAGCTTAGCTTTCATTACCTCTGGAGTTAGCTATTGTGAAACTGCAGAAAACAATTGAAGATCAAGTTTACTCAGATGCCCTTGAGAAATGAACTTTGTATCTCAATAAAATATAGGAAGAAAGAGAAGAAATGGTAAGTCAAATAGCCTCACATCAAGCTCAAGTCAAGAAAATTTTTGATCAAAAAGCCAAACCTCAAAATTTTATGGAGGGAGATCAAGTGTTGTTATGGGACAAGAGACGAGAACCCAAGGGTGCCCATGGAAAGTTTGATTCACTTTGGAAGGACCCATTCATCATCAGTAAAGTATTGGTAGGTAATTCCTTCAAACTGGAACATTTTGATGGTACTATTTTGCCTCTGACCTTTAATGGTCAGGACCTCAAGTTGTATAAACTCTAAGCAGGTTTAGTCTTGTTTCCTGTACATACCTTTTTGTTGTGTTGTTTTCAATCTTTCCTTTTTGGCTTGTTCATTTTCTTTTATGTTCTGAGTTTTTCCTATTCTGTGAAACCAAAGCTAAAGGTTCATCCTTCACCCTCATGAGGTCTTATCCCTAGTCAGAGCCATTGTTACCAATAGATTTTGCTCAATTTCCTCAGGCTCTAATTTTCCCAAAAATCACCCCATAATTTTAAAAGGTGTTGTTCACTTAAAGTTTCAATACCTTGTATATACACCCTGTCGGTTGAACTTGAACCTTGAACTCTCATAGTTCAAGATTCAATGTTCAATAACATCCTTTGGTATGATTTTCCTTTTTGTTTGCAAGATTAGCGGCATTTTTTCTTTGCAGTGCGCACTCATCCAATGAACAGTGAACCTTGAACTCTCCTAGTTCAAGATTCAAGGTTCAATGGACGTTTCCTTTTTGCAAAGCGCTTTTCTTTGTTTTCTTCCTTGTCTTTTTCATTTTTTTATTTATTTTATAATCATGCCAAAGGATAGTCCTTCCACCTTCTTGTTGAACTTGAACCATGAACTCTCGTAATTCAAGGTTCGATGTGTGCCTCTAAGTTGCAAAAATGCAAAGTGGTGATTTGACATAAAGGATAGCTGGTGATTGATTATGACTTTTGTGCATGGTGAGGATGTTGTAATTAATTGAAATGACACTTAAGTATCACTTCAGTCTAGGAAAGTATAGTAATCAATGCTTAAGGTGGTGCAAGTTATCAAATTATTATTAATTGAACCTTGTGTGACATAATTTCCCCATTATTGTGAATCTCTCAGGATTTTGTAAACTGTTTTAAGATAAATTGACAAGCTTAGCCTATTTGATTCATAATGCTCAAGGCATCTCATGCAGTTAATGTGAAAGAAGGTATCCTCTCCTCATCTTGGAGCTTAGTTCATCACATAAAAACCAGGTGAGTCTCTTTGTTGGCCTCCAGTGTTTCAGCTAAAGCTCTTTCATTTTTCAACGTTGAATTCTTTTAAAGTTGTTGTGTCCCCTATTATTTTTCTTAGCTTGAGAGCCCAAAATGAAGAACCCAATTCTAAATTTCAAAAATACCTCTCCTTTAATCTGCTCCTTACCTAATTGTGAAGACACCCTGATTAAAACCAGAGCCTTAGAGGACATTATGACCCGAATGAAAGAACTCATTCCAGGTTCTATGTTAGAAAAAGTCATTCAGAGTGGTCTAGCTGATGCAGCAACTTTTCCTATAGTAGCCACTTGTCAAGAGTTGGTTGTCGAGTGTGCGAGAAGATATATTTTTGAGGAGAAGTGTATCAAGAAAGTTGATGGGAGCCCACTAGTGTACATAAGAAGAGATGTCATGCAAAAGGCCACAGGGATTCTAGAAAGGGACCCATATGAAGGGTGGAATATCCTCCTGTCTCAGTCAGCCTTCACCACTAAGAGACAAGTATATTGGAATGAAATAGCCCAATACTAGTTGCTCAAAGCTCAAAAAGGAGGGTCCCAGCTCCCAAAGTGGCTCACTATAGATCATTTTAAGCCCGAAGTAGCTGATCTTGTCATAATGCTAAATAGAATTAAAGGGAACCAGCATGCATACTATTGGCATGACTAGATGTACTTCTATATCTAGGTCACTCTCAGAGGGGAAAAATATATAGACTAGGCTAAAACCATTGCTGATGAACTCAATCATAAGTAGGAATATTTTCCAATGGGCAGTAGCTTTCATATGTCCTCCTACTTATTGTACATTTTGGCTTGTACTAGAGAGTGGAAAGGCCTTTTCCATGAGCAACCTCTCCCAAACATGAAAGTTTATGATTACTAGCCTCACCTACAAAAAAAATTTCATGTTGATAGTTTTCTGAAAGTTAATGGAGTTTTCTTTGGAAGGTTGGCATATGAACTACAAGGGAACAATGAGAAAAGGATTTTAGAAGAGGATAAAACCTTTTTCAATACCTATGGAAGTTTCTTCACTTAGTTTAGAAGATTCACATATCTTAGAGTGGGTGCTTTTGAAGGAGAACCATTTAAACTACCCAGATATGCTTTTGATAGTTTAATCATTGCAAAAGTAGCTCGCCAATTGGCTTATGTGCATAAAGGGGTTAAGGAAAGGAAGGGTAGAGAAAAATCTAGTTTCCTAGTTGAATTGGGTTATTACACTTGAAAAACATCTTCAGATGCTCTAAATTTAGAGCATGAGTTAAGGAAATTGAATTTGAAGATGTTTGCACTCAGAAAGGATTTTGATAGTAGGGGATACGCTGCTCAACATTTCAGCTTACCCTCTAAATTTTAACACATTCCTCAAATAGAGGATTATTGGGAGAGTTGTGTAGATGATTTTGAAGTGAGAAGGACCTGGTCTAGGTCTACCCTAGGACAAATTATTACCCTTAATATTGAAATTGACATCTCGACAATAGATGAAGATGATGGTGTAGAGGTTATTGATGAGTAGTATGAAACTAGAGTTAGGGGTACACCACTCCCTGAAATAGATTGGGGTATTTATGAGAGAGAAAGCCTAATAATCAATACTCTCAATGTGATTAAGAGAACTAAGAAATTGGTTAATAGTAAGAGGCTCCCTATTTTAAGAAGACATAATCCCAGAAGAGTTGCACATGCTGAAAATATTGTCAAACCCATTGTTACTACTGAAAAAAATATTTCCCTTGCAGGTACTAAAAATAAGAAGAAGTCTTCAACTGACCCAATGAAACAAGCTTCCCCTGGCTCCTCACTAGTAAGAATAAACTTAAGAGGGAGAGTTGGAAAAGAATGTAACAATATGGTTAATGAGAAGGAGGTCATAGATCTTGATCTCATGGACACTCAAATGACAGAGCAAGTCAGTTCAGATAATGTGGAGGGAGACACAATGACCCCAAAGAGAAATCAGTGAGATTTAGGGGAACCTTCAGTGACCATAGTAGGTGACACTTTGCAGACTTCATCTCCTACTCTCAGTTGGTTAGGAAGTTCCATTAACAACAAGAAAAGGAATGTCTTGCTGATAACTTTTCTGATAGAAGACATAGTTAGTAAATGCTTGGGGGCTAAAGTGAAGCCTAAGAGAATTAGGATGGAATCAATGATTGATGTAGATGAGAAAACTGGAAGGTGGGTAGTAGAAAGGGCAATACCTAAGTCTGATAAACAGGTTTCTAAAGCTTCAGTTGAAGACTTCACTATTGAAAAGATAGACTTAGGGGTGGAAAGTAGGGTGATAGATGCCAAGCACTTAAATGTTCTACATGAAAGATATTACATAGGACCTTCAAGGATGAGAAGGACAAGAAAGAACTAAAGGAAACCATACAGAGATTGGCTAAGTTCATTCAAGCAGTACAAGAGCCTAGTCCGTTTCCATTAGCTCAGATGCCCCATACATTTGCCCCTTGTTCACCTAAAGTCTGTAAAATGTTGGACCAGATCCAAAGAAATAAAATGGTAGTAGAATTTTTTAATAAATGGGCAGTGAGCATGATCCAGCAGGGAGATGACTATGTCACATAGTTAATTGAGACTCATGGAGTTGTGACGAAAGTCATCTCAGAGCTATTGGCTGAACTGATAGAATGGAGGAAGGAAAGGAAAAAGTGGACTAGCATAGCCAATCAGTTGACATAGATTGATCATTACAGGGTGCCTAAATTCCTTTTGGAGAAGCCAGTTCATGGCCTGAACAAAGAAGTCCTGTATGTTTCCGTGAAAAGTATTGAGTGGAGAAACTCAATTATTAAGGATGGTTGTGATGGGGCAACTTACCTACTCAATGATCTTAAGGGTCTGATCAACACCATGCAAAAAGATCTCAAATGCCTGAACATTGTTCTGATAGATGAGGAAACTCAAGATGTGAAGAAAGCAGAGAAGATAGTTCAGGAGTTGGAGGTAGGAATAATGGCTATTAGAGATAGCAAAGAGCTCATGATAGAAGATCATACATCCATAGCTAACACTGAAGCTATCCTGGTTGTCTTTGTAGATCATCTAGAGTCTCATAAATCAAGGTTGAATCAAGTCTACAAGGATAGGAAGGTTCTTAGACAAAGAATTCCCCTCATTAGCCTACCGTATCATGCCATAATTATCAACGCATCATTGGCTCATGAGGAGTGGAAGCAAGCATGTGTGCCTGGGTCATCACAAAGTTGAATCTAAAGCGTCTAGCTCAACTGAGATTGGTGGTCCTACTCAACACTTTATGGGTCATTGTTTTTCAGTTTTCCAATTAACTATTTTTAGCATTTTCTAGTTATCTTAAGCAGTTGGTTTCTGAAACTTGGGGAGTTTCAAAGACTTTAATATTTTTGATAATTGTAATTAATGGCTATATAGAGCTAGGAAGAATCAATTGAAAGGGATGTTAGTTTATTTACGCTTAAGTAATAGCATAGTTGAAGTTTTAGTATTTTTCTATAAAGACTTGAATTAAGTTTTCCCAAATCAATGAATGAATGAAACTTATCAGTATAGATCTATTGGTTTATATTTTTTAGTGGATCTCTGTTGGGGTATTCTATATTGAATGGAATTTCTTAATTGAATATCTATGTTTTTCTTTGAATCTTAATTTACAGTTGTGTTTTAGATTGGTGTAGTGTTTATTCACTGAAGTCTATGAGCTTCAAGTTTTTTTAGTTGCTATCATTGCACAGTAATTATATCATATTGATGGGAGTTACAGTTTCAACCTTACCAACATTTAGGTCAAAAGTTTGATATTTGCATAAATGCATTATTCTTTTGCATAAATATTCATTGAAAACATCTCAGGGAGCTATACCATAATTCAAAGGGTTAAACACCTAAGTTTAATCCATTTGTTAGTAAAGGGTTAATGTTTCATAGCGGGCAATAGAGCATTAGAAATAAATTCTGAAAGAGACAAATTCATTTACTGACACAATGTAAGGAGAGGGGTCATGGGGACTTCCTAGGGGTCCTAATGCATGATAAGGCATACTAGGACCCCTAGGAAGTCCCCATGTCCCATTTTGACACATTTGAATGCTCAAGTGTGTTTGAAGGGATCGTAGGACCCCTTAGGACACACTTGAGCATTCCAGTGTGTCAAAAGGGGTCATGGGGACTTCCTAGGGATCCTAACACATGATAAGGCATACTAGGACCCTTAGGAAGTCCCCATGACCTCTTTTGACACATTTGAATGCTCAAGTGTGTCCTAAGGGATTGTAGGACCCCTTAGGACATACTTGATCATTTTGATGTGTCAATAGGGGTCATGGGGACTTCCTAGGGGTCTTAACGTGTGATAAGGCATACAAGGACCCCTAGGGAGTCCCCAAGACCCCTTTTGAAACATTTGAACAATCAAGTGTGTCCAAAGGGGTCATAGGACCCCTTAGGACATACTTGAGCATTCCAATGTGTCGAAAGGGTCATGGGGACATCCTAGGGGTCCTAACGTGTGATAGGGCATACTAGGAACCCTACGAAGTCTCCATGACCTTGTTTGACACATTGGAATGCTCAAGTGTGTCTGAAGGGGTCATAGGACCCCTTGTGACACACTTGAGAATTCCAATGTGTCAAAAGGGCTCATGGGGACTTCCTAGGGGTCCTAACGCATGATAAGGTGTACTAGGACCCCTAGGAAGTCCCCATGACCCCTTTTGACACATTTGAAGCCTCAAGTGTGTCCTAAGGGATTGAAGGACCCCTTAGGACACACTTGAGTGTTCTAATGTGTCGAAAGGGGTCATGGGGACTTCCTAGAGGTTCTAACATGTGATAAGGTGTACTCAGACCCCTAAGAAGTCCCCATGACCCCTTCTAATGCATTTGAACACTCAACTATGTTTGAAGGGGTCATAGGACCCCTTAGGACACACTTGAGCATTCTAATGTGTCGAAAGGGGTCATGAGGACTTCCTAGGAGTCCTAATGCATGATAAGGCATACTAGGACCCCTAGGAAGTCCCCATGACCCCTTTTGACACATTTGAATGCTCAAGTGTGTTTGAAGGGGTTGTAGGACCCCTTAGGACACACTTGAGTGTTCCAATGTGTCAAAAGGGGTCATGGGGACTTCCTAGGGGTCCTAACATGTGATAAGGGGTACTAGGACCCCTAGAAAGTCCCCATGACCCCTTTTGACACATTTGAATGCTAAAGTGTTTCTGAAGGGGTTATAAGACCCCTTCGGATACACTTGAGCATTCCAATGTGTCAAAAGGGGTCATGGGGACTTCCTAGGGGTCCTAACGCATGATAAGGTGTACTAGGACCCCTAGGAAGCCCCCATGACCCCTTTTGACACATTTGAACCCTCAAGTGTGTCCTAAGGGGTCGTAGGACCCCCTGTAATGTCCCTAATAGGGAACCCATAAGGAATTAGGTCCTTGACCCTAAAACACAACTAAATTTTTTTTTCTCTAACATTCTAACATTACATCATTTGTTACATTCACAAGTACATTCCTTAAGGTTCCCTTAATGAATTCATTTACCTTTATCAAGTATTGAATCTTACTACTTAATCAAATGAATCCCATTTCCATTTTTTATTTGTTTACTCCGTAACCTTATCTACGCACAACTCAATTGCATAACAATACATAAATAAGCTTTCCATTAAAAGACCTCACTTTCCATTTTTGCTTAAGATCATAATAGGAGTGTAAAGTACTTAACCATCTATTGCTAACCAACATAAACCATTCATTGAATCATTTTTTCCACAAGTTTAACCTCCACAAATGATCATCTATAACCTTGTATAAATCTACTTAAGAATTGAGATCAAAACCTAGTTTAAATATCCTTACATCATACACATTAAACTTATACATTTAAGAAATCACATCTCATTACTAATTTCAATAAAATACATATTTCCTTTCCCTTATTATTTCACCTAGAGATACCCTTCAACCCTTGGCATATCTTTTCACTATTCCACATATCAAAATGAGTTT
The DNA here is from genome assembly GCA_027943335.1 of Chamaecyparis obtusa. Classification (NCBI taxonomy): domain Eukaryota; kingdom Viridiplantae; phylum Streptophyta; class Pinopsida; order Cupressales; family Cupressaceae; genus Chamaecyparis; species Chamaecyparis obtusa. Next base: position 583,488 of record BSBK01001041.1, on the reverse strand, counting down.
CCTTTATCTATTGCATTGTAAATACTTACATAGAATCATTACTTTCATTTTCATTTAAAACTCACAAGAGAGATAGGGTAGGAATTACTTAAACATAATCCATGCCTAATTTACCAATATTCAATCCCCTTTTGAAATTCCTAAAACTACCCTTCCCAAATACATAAATTCTTTCTTACAACTTCAACATAATTACAATTACAGTTGCTACACATGGCCCAAAGGCGTACAAAAAGACAATTACATCAAGTTTCCCAAAGGATTACATTACATATTTACATGTTGATTTAAAAAGGTAGAGATTCATGATACAAGAACAAAACTTGACCACTGAATAACTCAGAATCCAAGCCACAACACGAACCACGAACAATACCTCAAAAGAGATTTGCCACCCAACCATGTGAAACTGGTAAAGTTCCACTCCCCATGCTAGGAGATAGAACCAAGGTACTCTCAAGACCCTAAGGCAATCTAAGTCTCAAGAACCAATAAATCCAAGCCTCAAAAGCACAGGAATACAAAACATAAAATATCATCATACTATAACACTGAGGTTAAGGTTCTAGTAGACCACCTAAGTGAGTGTCATCACACAACCTATATATTGGGATCCTTCTTGGCAACCATGTAACCTCAGTCCCCCCTTTATGAATAGGGATCCATCCTAGTAGTTATCCCTGGTCCCAGTACTCCAATCAGGTATGTGTTTCCTTAATTATATTTTCTTTCATTATCTTTTGAATCCCCCCTTCCTAGGTTAATTTTTAAGGTTATCACTTTTTACAAACCCACCCATAGGATCATCTGGCAACCACTTTAGGGTTCCAACACCTATGGTGAGCCACTCACTTAGGGTTCCTATTCCCTTACCCCATCACAAACCAAATATACAAAATAACACTTCCATGTCTTGATTCATAGGTTTAGGAAGCTCCCCTACGCACTCAGGCCCTTAGAGCGAGTCCTAACCTCAACTATATACATAATGGGAACCATTGGAAGAGTGTCTATCACAATACACCTTAAATCATAGAATATAAATTTCCGCATGCATAAATACAACTTTCCATGACTTATTTATAGGTCTAGAGAACCCTCACATGCACACAGGCCACCAAGATGAGTACTAGCCTCATAAACTAAGCTCAAGTATATGTCGAGTATAGAAACACCATATTACATCAACAAACCAGTAATGAACATACATAGGTGATAAAAAATTTCCACATGAATTAACACAACATTATGATAAACTTAAAGCAATAAAATAAACATTAAGAGAGGTACAAAGATGTAGACAGAGGGCAGGATCAAGGTTGGAAGATACAGACTAAACCCCAAGCCAAATAGGTACCCAACACTTAAATTCATGACTCTAAAGTTTCCAAAATAAGTCCAAATAGAACATAAAATTAATATAAATTATAAGATAATAAATATTTATGGGGAAATTAATGTACCATAAACTAATTAACCTACAAGGACCAATGAATCAAGGGAGAAGACAAGGCAATCATGCCTTAGAAAGGTGGCTAGATATTACATATTTAAGTTTTGATGACTTTGCTCTTGTAGGTTGGTTGCAAGAGGGATATAGATCAATAGAGGAGTAAAATAGAGTTTTAGATATTTCCTAGTGGTTAGAATCATAAGAGACCCTTTATCTATGTGAGTTTAGAGATTATCTAAGAGATCTATACATGACTAATTTTAGAACCATATATATGACTGTCATAAAAATATAGTCTTGGTATTGTAAGCATAACTTTTTTTTGAACCGTTAGATCTTCCTAATTTTTACATATGTTGGATAAAACCTAATTGCACACATTCACACTGGAGTGATTTTAAAATTAATGTGAGATTAAAAAGTTATGCACAATGTAGTACATGCATATGAAAATAAACCAGAAAAATAACATATTCATTTTCATCACCATCCTAATTACAAATCATTTCACAAAATAAACTTTGTAGACCTTATAAATATTTAATAACATACACATGTACATAGATAAATATATCAAATAATAATTATATAATCAATCATAGACTTCGAGGAAAGATTTCATAAACCAAAAATCATAAGAACATGCATATTCTACTTCCCGGAAACACATACAAATACATAGAAGATAAGATATTTACATTTTATTTTTCAATACATAGTAAACAATCACATATAAATCCAATAAAATATCATTTAAATACTCAAACACACACACACACACATAGGATAATTGGAGAATTCATCCCAGTTAAGACCCTACCTGGGATCCTGTGGAGAATTCTCTTCCCTTGGCTGGAGACTCTCTGCAAATATTCAAGCCTTGAGTAGATAGCCTCGAGGAGAGATTCCTTTGGAAATCCAATTCCAAAAAAATACACACACTCTTGTTTTCACAAAATCAAAGACTCTCAAACTCACAGAAACTTCAAATAAATTTCTGGACAACTCCCAAAAATCTTCCAAAAATTCTCATTCCCAAACCACACAAAATTGTAATTATTTATCCTACAACTATGTGGTTGGGGGAGTTTCTTTATGGGAAGCAACTTCTCCAACTTCCATAGTTGGTTGGAAAATTAACCAAAACATTCCTGTAAAAGACTTAATAAAGTTTTAATAAATTTAATTAAAATATCTTTAAAAGAAAACCATAACAAGAAAGTCAAACAAATAACTTTCAAGAAAAACACATAGTACACACAAAAACCAACTAGCCTAACTTATAGGAGGTCTTGAGTTCAACTCCCTCCTAGATAGATGGTTTTACTGCAAAGAGCATTTCTTTTATTAATTACTATTATTACTTATTATTTTCACTTTTAAGTTAATACACTTCATTCAACACACTTTATCTAATTATTAAACTACCATCTTCACAAGCAATTTGAAACATACAAATAATATTATTTATATATGCATGGGTATATGTGTGTGCACCCACATATACACATACCTATATAATATACAATCAATTATAACATAGGTATAGAATAAATAATATAGATATATATAAGTACAATTCTAACTCACAACATAAATCTTAGAAAAACATCAAATCACAAATCACAAGACCACATCACATATTGCATTCAAATCCCCCAACTAGGGTAACCTCCTAAACGGAAAACTAAGTCTACGTGTAACCTTGAGAGTAATCTTGATAATATTTTCACACAACAACAGTTCGAGGATTTTTAAGGCACGCCCAAACCTGTGTAGCTAGGTGGAGTCGATGCCTAGTACCTGCATCCTGCAACACCAACCGACATGCATACATATATTTATATATAAAAAGATAGTGGTAAACAAGGAGGGAGAGTGTGACATTATGTGGACCTCTTGTACCAGTAACTATGACTACCTCCCCTCATCCTACACTCACATTAGATAGTGACATCAACACAACATAAATCATGGATTAGCATGATTTTTACCAAAATAATCTCTATTTCATATTGCATCATAACATAATCATGTAAAAGTGCATTATCTATTGACTTTCACAAATCAGTTTAATCATCAAGCATCTACTCATAATGTCTCATTACCAAAACAAATCATGCAATCCTCACTATACAAATCATGTCTAATCTCAAGTATAACAAGTAACATCATTAGAGTAAGTAATACATCTAACCCCTTTAAGTAATTATAATTAATTAACCTAAGATAATATTAAATATTAGTAATGGGCATTTCACATAGAATCATATAAGACTATCAGGTGATCCTTTTAGCCTTAAGGTCCTAAACTATCACTAACACACAAGAAGATGTATAGGAACATACCTATGATATATTATTATTTCTCATATTAAAATATGAATTTATAATGATTAGGAAGAAACCATCTCAATAAGGATTATTCTCTTAACCATGAAATCACTTATAACACGATCTAACTTCCTAGAGATCATAACCAAGATTGTTAGGGTTGGAGGGGAATTACACCCCCTAGGACACACTTGAGAGTTCCAATGTGTCAAAAGGAGTCATGGGGACTTCCTAGGGGTGCTAACATGTGATAAGGCATACCAAGACCCCTAGGAAGTCCCCATGACCTTTTTTGATAGATTTGAATACTCAAGTGTGTCCGAAGGGGTCGTAGGACACCTTGGCACACACTTGAGCATTTCAATGTGTTGAAAGGGGTCATGAGGACTTCCTAAGAGTCCTAACACCTAAAAAGGTGTACTAGGACCCCTAGGAAGTCCCCACGACCCCTTTTGACACATTTGAATGCTCAAGTGTGTCCTAAGGGGTCCTATGACCACTTCGGTAACACTTGAGCATTCAAATGTGTCAAAAGGGGTCATGGGGATTTCCTAGGGGTCCTAACAGATGATAAAGCATACCAAGATTACTAGGAACTCCCCATAACCACTTTAGACACATTTGAATGCTCAAGTGTCTGAAGGGGTTGTAAGACCCCTTAGGACACACTTGAGCATTCCAATGTGTCAAAAGGGGTCACGGGGACTTCCTAAGGGTCCTAATGTGTGATAAGGCATACTAGGACCCCTAGGAAGTCCCAATGACTCCTTTTAACACATTTAAACCCTCAAGTTTGTCCTTATGGGTTGTAGGACCCCTTAGGACACACTTGATGGTTCCAATGTGTCAAAAGGGGTCACTGGGACTTCCTAGGGGTCCTAACACATGATCAAGTGTACTACAACCCCTACAAAGTCCCCATGACCCCTTTTGAAACATTTTAATGCTCAAGTGTGTCTGAAGAGGTCGTAGTACCCCTTAGGACACACTTGAGCATTCGAATGTTCCGATAAGGGTCATGGGGACTTCCTAGGGGTCCTAACATGTGATAAGGTGTACTGGGACCCCTAGGAAGTCTCCATGACACCTTTTGAAACATTTGAATGCTCAAGTGTGTTTGAAGGGGTCGTAGGACCACTTAGGACACACTTGAGCATTCCAATGTGTTGAAATGGGTCATGGGGACTTCCTAGGGGTCCTAACGTGTGATAAGGCATACTATGACCCCTAGGAAGTCCCCATGACCCCTTTTGACACATTTGAATGCTCAAATGTGTCTGAAGGGGTTATAGGACCCTTTAGGACACACTTGAGAATTCCAATGTGTTAAAAGGGGTCATGGGGAATTTCTAGGTGTCCTAACACATGATAAGGCATACTAGGACCCCTAGGAAGTCCCCATGAACCCTTTTGACATATTTGAATGCTCAAGTGTGTTTGAAGGGGTTGTAGCACCCTTTAGGACACACTTGACCATTCCAATGTGTCAATAGGGGTCACAGGGACTTCCTAGGAGTCCTAACACATGATAAGGCATACTAGGATCCCTAGGAAGTCCCCATGACCCCTTTTGAAACATTTAAATCCTCAAGTGTGTCCAAAGGGGTTGTAGGACCCCATAGGACACGCTTGAGCATTCAAATGTCTTGATAGGGGTCATGGGTACTTCCTAGGGGTCCTAATGCATAATAAGGCATACTAGGACCCCTAGGAAGTCCCCATGACACTTTTTGAAATATTTGAATGTGCAAGTGTGTCTAAAGGGGTCGTAAGACCCCTTAGGACACACTTGAGCATTCCAATTTGTCCACAGGAGTCATGGAGACTTCTTAGGGATCCTAACATGTGATAAGGTGTACTAGGATCCCTAGGAAGTCGCCATGACCCCTTTTGACACATTTGAATGCTCAAGTGTGTGCGAAGAGGTTGTAGGACCCCTTAGGGCACAATTGAGCATTCCAATGTGTCAAAAGGGGTCATGGGGACTTCCTAAGGCTCCTAAAGCATGATAAGCCATACTCGGACCCCTAGGAAGTCCCCATGACCCCATTTCACACATTTGAATGCTCAAGTATGTCCTAAGGGGTTTTTAGACCCCTTAGAACACACTTGAGAATTCCAATGTGTTGAAAGGGGTAATGGGGACTTCCTAGGGGTTCTAATGTGTGATAAAGTGTACTAGGACCCTGAGGAAGTCCCCATGACCCCTTTTGAAACATTTGAATGCTCAGGTGTGTCCAAAGAGTTTGTAGGACCCCTTAGGACACACTTGATCATTGCAATGTGTTGAAATGGGTCATGGGGACTTCCTAGGGGTCCTAACACATGATAAGGCATACTAGGACCCCTAGGAAGTCCCCATCAGCCCTTTAGGAATATTTAAACACTCAAGTTTGTTCGAAGGGGTTGTAGGACCCCTTAGGACACACTTGAGCATTCAAGTGTGTCAAACAGGGTCATGGGGACTTCCTAGGGGTCCTAATGCATGATAAGGTGTAGTTGGACCTCTAGGAAGTCCCCATGACCCATTTTGACACATTTTAATGCTCAAGTGTGTCCAAATGACACTTGAGCATTCAAATATTTCAAAAGGGGTCATGGGGACTTCCTAGGGTCCTAGTACACCTTATCACACATTAGGACCCCTAGGAAGTCCCCATGGCCTGTTTCAACACAATAGAATGCTCATGTGTGTCCTAAGGGGTCTTATGACACCGTCAAAAACACCTGAGCATTCAAATGTTTCAAAAGGGGTCATGGGGACTTCCTAGGGGTCCTAATGCATGATAAGGCCTACTTGGACCCCTAGGAACTCCCCATGACCCATTTTGACACATTTGAATGCTCAAGTGTGTCCAAAAGGGGTCGTAGGAGCCCTTAGGACACACTTGAGCATTCTAATTTGTCAATAGGGGTCATGGGGACTTCCTAGGGGTCCTAACACATGATAAGGCATACTACGATCCCTAGGAATTATCCATGACCCTTCTTGACACATCAGAACCCTCAAGTGTGTCCTAAGGGGTTGTAGGACCCCTTAGGACACACTTGAGGGTTCCAATGTATAGAGAGAGAGAGAGAGGAGAGCAAGAGAGGAGAGAGAAAAGTGAGAGAGAGAGATAGATTTTGAAAAAAATTTGGTGAGAGATATCAGATATCTAATAATATCAAATATCTGATAATTTTGGATATCTGATATTATCAGATATCTGATTCTGTTTACTGGTGTAAAAAAAAAAAGATTCTCTTGGTTCCTCTAGAGAGTCACATTTTTTTCCTGAATTATGGGATTCGATTTGCAGTGAGAAGACAAAAAACCACTTTTTGGGATGATTTTCTCTATTACCAAAGGTATTTGCATCTTCTTTTTGGTCTAACTATGGGGAGTAGTAGTCGTCAAGAACATAAACAAAAGGGGAGACTCACAAATGAAGATGTTGAAGTGTATAGAGAAATGGATAGGGTTGCCCATCTGAACAAGAGATAAGGTATGTTAAATATTAATGAGGATGTCAGCATAGACCCACCTTTGAATGTGGTTTCAAGTGAAGAACATGAATTTGAAGATGAAAATGTAGGTTTTGAAAATGAGAATTTAGGTTTTGAAGATGAAAATGTAGGTTTATAAAATGAACATGTAGATGTGGCCAATGGAAGTGTGGACATTGTCAATGACAATCCACCAATTGAATATGAAGGAATTGACAATGATAATGGTGTAGAAGAACCAAATCAACATTACACATCTCCAAATTATATGATAAATGAAGTCCCTTCGGAGGAAGAAAAAAAAACTTCAAAATTGAGACCTTCAAGAAGAACTAAATGATTAATTGAAATTGATGAGAACATAATGGTAGATTTCAATGGAAAGAGATTAGAGAGAACCATTAGGTTGTGGGTTTCAAAACTTTTTGATCAATATTTTAGGCACAAGACATTGGTTGAGCAATGTCAAATGTTTGTGCAATTGTTAAAGATGCAGAAGATGAGATGTATACTAGTCAAATTGAAGATTAGTGTGAACAAGAAAAAGGAGAAGAATGCTATTATTGTGAGAAATTTTTTTAGTGTTCTCAATTCCATTGGGAAGACTATGAAGGAAAAAGATAAGAGAGCTGCTAGGAGGGTTATTACAACCTCCTTAGTAAGCCATCATTTGAGAAAGGCTCGTTTGATGAGACAAACTTGTGTTGACTTGAATCTAAATCATAAAAGTTTAGATAGAGCACTTGCAAGAAGAGAAAGACTTGATGATGCTCTTCAAAATGATACATGGGCTTATGGTGGGAGACTTTCACATTGTGATAAGAAGCTTACCTATGCTATGAAGGATCAAATTCAACTATTTTGGCAATCTAACTCAAGAGTGTCACCAAATGTGAAGGATGTCTTGAAGTTTAGAATTGGCATTCTAGACCGCACCCCGCATCCCAAACATTATTTGGAGGTGAGTCAAACAATGTTGTTCAAAAAAATTTGTGAGACACATCCAACATTGCAAATATCACAAATATCTTTTGAATCCCTAAAGCCTTTTTTGTGTGTGCCTCTTAAGATTCAAAATACTTCTTGTTGAAAATATCATGTGGAGTTTTCAATGCACCATGAATTGTTACGATCCATTCATTCTACTTTGCATAGTAATGAAATCTTGGAGGAGTGTGGTGCAAGTGCTCTTCCAAAATCATCAAGAGACTTGCTAGATCATTTTTTATGTCCTAGAGATGATGGATGTTTCTTTTATAGAAAAGATTTCTTAAATGACAAGTGCTCAAAGTGTGGTGGGCTAGTGAAGTTTGTTGAATGTTTTCATGAGGGCTGGGAACATGATTTTGGAAAGACAATTGTCCACAAAAAGGTATATGAAACTATTAAATATACATTAAAAAGTGGAGGTGAAGGCTCTAGATGTGAGTTGGTTACTAAAGAATGCAATGTAGCTCATTTTATTTCAGATTTCAGGAATAATATTTTTTACAAGTATGCAAGGCACAGTCACAGGTCTCAATGGTTGGATTGACAATTCAGGATGTGTAAGGACACTTTCCTGATTGGCACTATTATATTAGTTGTTGACTTTGCAGAGAACTATACATTGCAGCCCCAAAATGAGTTGCGAGTTCAATATTACAATTCTATTCAGGTTTCTATTTTTGTGCACATAACATATAGACATTCCCTTGATAGTACAAAAGATGACTGAAAGATAATCATCGAGTACCATTTATATATGATTGATGATAGATCACACTCATCTGAGTTTGTCCTACATTTCTTTGAGAGTTATTTTGAGTGGGTGCGGGAAAATAATATTGCTATGGATAGACATCTCATTTGGTCAAATAACTACATAGGTCAATTAAAAAATGCTCATATGTCTTATTGGTTATGTAGAATTCATGTAGAGAGAGGTGTACCTCATATTTGGAGTTTTTTTGAGGTCATTCATGGAAAAGGGGAGAATGATGGAGCAGGTGGATGCATAAAGAGAGCTCTAGTTAAGGAGCAATTGAGGATTTCAGGTGTAGAACTCATTGATCCCCATTCTATTATTGATTGGTGTACTTTAGCATTATCATAGGGGGGGACTCTTGATTTAACGGTGCACAAATTCTTTTGGTTGGTTGAGTTGGGCACAATAGGAGATAGGTTGGATTGTCAAGATATGAAAGATTCTTCAAAAAAGAATTCATTTTGAAGCTCAAATGCTAGTACATGGACCATTTGGACATGAGAGTTGGCTTGTTATTGTCTAAGTTGTCTTTAGTGTGATTGGGATCAGTGCAAGTCAAGTGAGTCGGTTGATAGATGGGTTCCACATTATCTTACTCCTTTATCTCTCACATTCTCTGTAATAAATGATGACATGGATTGTTCACTAGACTACGACCATCTTTCAGATCTTCTACAGCCAGGACATGTTTTTGCATTGGTTGCACTAGAAGGGAATGATGAGAGATTAGATTACTGGTTAGCACGTTGTGTACAAGAAAAGCATAAACTTGCACAACTGAGGATAGATGATGATATGTTCACATATCCAATAGGATCACATGTTGTTGTGGGAACATGGTTGCACACATATATGATTAGAAATAATGGCATTCTTGTGTTTGAAGACTATGACAAGCACAAAACCATTCTCATGTATTCACACCTTGTTATAGCAGCCAATGTTAAGTTGTTGAAACATCAAGGAAAACCAAAGACAAAGAAATTTTGGACTATTAGTACTGCTGATCATGAAGCAATACTGAATAATCTCAAGCACATAGATGACCCTTTAGGCACACTTCAGTAGGTAAGTTCAACTCAAGTTAGATATAGTTACATGTAATTTGCATATTTAGATGCCAAAAGGACACTTCTTATATTCTCTATTAACTTTTATTCTACCTTCCAAATGCAGGGATTGGAGTGAAAAGGACACTTATTGTGTAATTTGCACATTTAGATGCCAAATTTTGTATATAAAACCAACAATCGAATGTAATGTGCATAGTTAGATGCCAAATTTTGTATATAAAGAAAACAATCAAATGTAATGTGCATATTTAGATGCCAAATTTTATATATAAAAACAAAAATCAAATGTAATGTGCATATTTAGATGCCAAATTTTGTATATAAAAAATTTGAAATATAAAATAGCCCATGGGGTTGATTTGCAAATATTAAAAGCCCACATTTGTATCATCTTAATGCCATGTGAAGTGCAAAAAATGTGTTTCCTTACTATGAATGTTGTATCCTTATATAATTTTTATCATCTTAATTTTGTATCCTTACATTTCTATTGTCTTAATTCCATTACATTTGTATCGTCCAATGATGTAATAGTTGGAGTCATTGAGTCAAAATTGGTCAAATGTGTCCAAAGTAAAATGATGATTCCCTGGGGTGAAATGATAGTGTTCAAGGATTGCATTTGAGCACCAAATGGACTATGCCATTGGCTCTAATTGGGTGGGTAAATGCAAGGAACAACCCCATTTCAACCACTGAGTCAATCAAATGTTCTGGACCACGCTGGACCAAAGTGTCCCCAATGTGCACTAAGCACGATTGGGTAACAAAATTTTGAGGCTCATAACTCAAACCCCAATGAGAGGTATCAGAGATCCATGAGATGCTACAAGAAAATGTTTTCAAGTCCTACAATAACCTCTCTCCATTTTGGGAGATTCAAATTTGTTTGAATTTGGTACGCCAGTCTTGCTCAATGCCAAAACCTACAGTGAGAGTCAGTTGAAAGTTGCACCAATGGATTACTTCCAAAGCATTCATCCCAGCACCAAATGGACTATGCCATTAGCTCTGATTGGGTGGGTAAATGCTAGGGACAACCCTATTTCAACCATTGAGTCAGTAGAATGTTCTGGACCACGCTGGACCAAAGTGTCCCCAAGGTGCACTAAGCACAATTGGGCAGTGAAATTTTGAGGCTCGTAACTCAGACCCTGTGATAGGTATCAAAGATCCTTGAGATGCTAAAGAATGGAATTTTTGAGGCCTACAATAACCTCTCTCTATTATGGGAGATTCATTTTTTTTTGAATTTGTCACGCCAGTCTCGCTCGATGCCAAAACTTGCAGTGAGGGTCAAATAAAAGTTGCACTAATGGATTGCTTCCAAACTGTTTGTCCTGACATCAAATGGACTATGCCATTAGCCTCAGTTGGGTAGGTAAACACTAGGGACAACCCTATTTTGACCACTGAGTCAGTAGAACATTTAGGACCACGCCGGACCAAAGTGTCCCCAAGGTGCACTAAGCATGATTGGGTAGTGAACTTTTGAGGCTTGTAACGCGGACCCCATGATAGGTATCAGAGATCTATGAGATGATATAGGATGAAATTTTCAAGGCCTACAATAATCTCTCTCCATTTTGGGAGATTCAAATTTGTTTGAATTTGGCATGCCAGTCTCACTCGATGCCAAAACTTACAGTGAGGGTTAGTTGAAAGTTGTACCAATGGATTACTTCCAAACCATTCATTCTGGCACTGAATGGACTATGCCATGAGCTTTATTTGGGTGGGTAAATGCTAGGGACAACCCCATTTTTACCACTAAGTCAGTAGAACATTCCAGACCACACTGGACCAAAGTGTCCCCAAGTTGCACTAAGCACAATTAGGCAGAAAACTTTCAAGGCTCATAACTTGAACCCCATGAGAAGTATTGAAGATCTATGAGATGCTACACAATGAAATTTTCAAGGCCTAAAATAACCTCTCTCCATTGTGGGAGATTCAAATTTGTTTGAATTTGGCACGCCAGTCTCGCTCAATGCCAAAACTTGCAGTGAGGGTCAGTTGAAAATTGCACTAATGGACTACTTCCAAACCATTCATCTTGGCACTGAATGGACTGTGTCATTAGATCTGGTTGGGTGGGTAAACACTAGGGACAACCCCTTTTTGACCACTAAGTTAGTAGAATGTTTCAGACCACACCAGAGCAAAGTGTCCCCAAGGTACACTAAGGATAATTGGGAAGCAAAATTTTGAGGCTCATAACTCAGACCCCATGAGAGGTATCAGAGATCCATGAGATGCTACAAGACAATGTTTCTGAGGCCTACAATAGCCTCTCTCCATTCTGGGAGATTCAAATTTTTTTGAATTTCACACGCCAATCTCGCTCAATGCCAAGACTTGCAGTGAGGGTAAGTTGAAAGTTGCACCAATGGATTACTTCTGAACCATTCATCCTGACACCAAATGGACTATGCCATTATCTCTAGTTGGGTGGGTAAACACTAGGGACAACCTCATTTTGACCACTAATTCAGTAGAATGTTCCTGACCACGCTGAACCAAAGTGTCCCCAAGGTGCACTAAGCATGATTGGGCAAAGAAATTTCAAGGCTCATAACTCAAACCCTGTGAGAGGTATCAAAAATATGTGAGATACTATAGGACAACATTTTTGAGGCCTAAAATAACCTCTCTCCATTCTGGGAGATTCAAATTTGTTTGAATTTGGCACGCCAGTCTCGCTCGATGCCAAAACTTTTAGTGAGGATTAGTTGAAAGTTGGACCAATGGATTACTTCCAAACCGTTCATCTTGGCACTAAATGGATTGTGCCATTAGCTATGGTTGGGTGGGTAAACACTAGGGACAACCCCATTTTGACCAATGAGTTAGTAGAATTTTTTGGACCATGCCGACCAAAGTGTCCCCAAGGTACACTAAGCACAATTGGGCAATGGACTTTTGAGGCTCATAACTCAAATCTCGTGAGAGGTATCGGAGATCCATGAGATGCTATAGGATGGTTTTTTTGAGGCCTATAATAACCTCTCTCCAATCTGGGAGATTCAATTTTGTTTGAATTTGGCACGCCAGTCTCGCTCGATGCCAAAACTTTTAGTGAGGGTCAGTTGAAAGTTGCACCAATGGATTACTTCCAAACCGTTCATCCCAGCATTGAATGGACTATGCCATTAGCTCTAGTTGGGTAGGGAAATGTTAGGGACAACCCTGTTTTGACCACTAAGTCAGTAGAACATTTTGGACCACCCCGGACCAAAGTGTCCCCAAGGTGCACTAAGCACGATTGGTCAACAAACTTTTGAGGCTCATAACTTAGACCCCATGAGAGGTATCGACGATCCATGAGATGCTACAAGATTGTGTTTCTTAGGCATTCCTAGTGTATTTGTAGGGGAATAGGTAGACTACTGATATTTTTTCCAAAAGACCAATACCTAAATTTGAGATATGTTTTGATATGGCCAAAAGGGTGTTTGATTATGTAATTAGGCTAGTTTGAAGTCATTTAGCCATTGGGAGTAAAGGGTAAGTCTAGAAACCTTGAAACCACTTTAATAGATATCCTCATATACCTCAAATGATGAATTACATGTGTGAACACACATAGCACATAAAGCATACACATAAAAAAATTTAAGTCATGAAGCATACATGTAGCACATAGATGATAAAGCATACAACATGAATTCACTTAAGTCATGCATGTAGCCCATACACATGAATTTAGGTTATGAATAATGTACTTGAATATACATGAATATACCTAAGGCATAAATCGTACACATGAGTACATACACACAAGCATATTTACATACTAACAATTGATAAATGAACACACAGTTAACAAATTGGATTGAATATCAAGTTTCATATATATTAAAATGAACAATAATTTTGTACATATTTACATGTCAACATATCTAGATACAATGTGGCATACACCATCTCAAAATGTGTCATATGACATCTCAAAATAAGAAGTTCAACTATAAATATTTCTAGGACATCCTATTCTACTGGTGGATCATCACATGCCACTCTCTGTGAAATAAGCCATGTAAATTAAAAATGAGTACACACAACTGACAAGTATACATGTATGCATAAAAAAACTAAATTACTTAATTACCTTTCCTTTATCAATGACTGATACCTGCACCCCCTCGCAACCCCCCGGTGGCAACTGGCAACACCTACATGAGTATGTAAAAGATGATCATAAAAATTAGAAAACAATGTACATATACTATTATCATAATTTAAAAGGAAACCAATGAGTACATTAAAATATATGTATCGTGGAAGTGTCAAGACCAAATGATATGGCTGAAAGTGTGGACCCCTCCACCTGAGCCATCTCCTCCTCTGTCATCAACCGAACATAAATGTAACACATAAAAAGACATAAGTGAGAAATTATTATAAGGAAATTTTACTAAAAATATGAATAATAAAATTTAAATAAAATGTAAAAAGTGAACAGTTTAACCGTACCATAATAGTGGGAGTCCATGGCTCTGTAGGCTCCTAATGCACATCTCCATGAGATGCTTCAGTGCCTACAGTGTGTTGTGTAGAATCATCCCCATTGAAGCCGAAATTATATGCATCACTATCAGTCAAGGGACCAAAGCATAGATTCTTGCATATAATGCAAGTGTGGGACACACAAACATGTGAGCTTGTGGAGGATGTGGAAGCCCTAGAAGCATCAGGACAAGGAGGCAACATTTTTGTGCTCTACATAACCAACATATGACTCAAGGTGTGAATGGCTCGAATAGTCTATGAGCCGGCCTCAACAATAATGTCTAGATGCTTCACTATGGGAGGTGGTGAAATCTTGGGAGGGGGAACATATGTGTGGGATTTCACCTGTTGTGCCCATGGCTTGTCTTGCGGAGCACCTAAAACTACACCCTAGTTCGGTCTCATACTCCAATAATTCACATTGTGACCGAGCACAAATTCAGTATACAATTTTTTAATAAAATAAAATGGGACATCCAAATTATTGTGAGGTGGTCTATCAAAAACCATCCACCAATGGTCCCAAAAGTTGTCACATATTACACTATTTGTGCACCATTTAATTAACAACTTGGTTTTTTTAGGGTATACTTTTAGACCGGTTTTAGGATCCACAAAAAGATTAGCTATGTCATGTTTTGTTATATTTAGGTTCACGACTTGATCATAATCAAGCCCATCATCAAACTGGGCATGCATGGAATCACACCAAAGAAGAACTAGTACAAAAATAGCAATATATGACCAAATAAACTACCAAAAATTGTAGATAAATGACCAAATTTGGCCACATGACTAGTGGTAGTTTATTGTCGGTCATTTATCTCTTGACCAAATTTATGACTAAACTATTTTAGTCATTTATTTGGTCATTGATTTGGTCATATATTTAGTCATTTATTTGGTCATTTGGTAGTTTATTTGGTCATTTATTTGGTCATTTGGTAGTTTATTTGGTCATTTATTTGGTCCTTTGGTAGTTTATTTGGTCATTTATTTGGTCCTTTATTTGGTCATTTATTTGGTCATTTATTTGGTCATTTATTTGGTCTTTTATTTAGTCATTTATTTGGTTGTTTATTTGGTCATTTATTTGGTTGTTTATTTGGTCATTTATTTAGTCATTAATTTAGTCATATATTTAGTCATATTAGGGCATGATGGAATCGAACCATCATCCTCCTACTTGTAAAGTAGGTGCTCTTCCATTGAGATAGTACCCTTTAAAGAATAATCATACCATGTATACTAGTAGTTTCCCCTAAACATGATTTCAAGTTTTTCCATCTAAACTAAACTGGTTACAATCCCATGTATTGGTTCATCTCAAGAATCAAACTCCCAAGACCAAACTGTCCTTACTAGGCCTAATTCAATTAGCCCTTGGAAACAGGTATTTTTCAACTTTTGTCAAACTTACTCCAAAAAACTTGGCAAATAAAATAGGGATTTAGATACCCATTTGTGATTTCTCCAACATATCTCAAAACCAAATATGGTTGTTTTGGACCCATACTCTGATCCAATACACATACCTACTATAATTAGGCCTAATTAGCCCACATTATCAAAGCAACATTATCAACCACAACTCTCCAAACTCTCAAACCATGAAACAGTCTTTAGTAATGGTCTAAATAAATATATTTTCACATTTTTTTGAGGTGCCATGCTCATCTGATTAGTCATTTATCAAACCCTCACTTTAAGGGGCCTAAAGCTAGGGCTTTCTCAATATACCACTCCGAATCACTTCTGAACCCAACCAAAGGTCCTAACACCATCCACTTGACCTAGGAAAACATAATCCAACATAAAATGTTGTCCATATTCAGAGAAAACTCTCAGACCTACACATGGCACTGTGTACCCTATACCTTCATCAAGCACATTTGCTCATTTGGTGATCACCATCCATTCAATTTGACTTCTGCATTCAAGTTAGTATAGAAGACTATAATACATTGTTTTAGACTCATCCCACAAGCATCAATAGGAACATAAAGTGGAATGAGCCTAATTCACCATAATGCCCTTCAAAACAATACCAATACTATCAATGGAAAGTAGTGTATAGGAACAGTCAAAATATTATATCAAGATCAATTGAAAAGACTTCAATATCAATTTGAAAGGAATGTTAAATCATTGTCAAATCATCCCTCATGCCAATCCTATTCACAAAGGGAAGAATGAGAGATTTACAAGACAAGAAGTATTCAAAATTTTATTCAAACTGCCCAGCTTGGCCAACTTGGGAGAAGAGAGTTTAACCACAAGCATGGACCGCATCAAATTTATCATCCATTGTTGTTTGACTCTAACTGGAAGCAATTCATCAATATGCTTTTTAGGATCAAAAGCATGCCCATTCATTTCAGTGTCCAAATTTTTGAGCTCTTTCAAGTCTTTTAATGACTACAGAGCAAAAGTGGCAAATAAGAGGCCTATCAGTAGACATGAAAAGGAAAACAATTGTTCTATTAAGATATGAGATACATCTGCCAATAGAGATGATAGTAACATCAAGTTCCAGATTAAACATCATAAAATATTTTGTTCTTGACAACAAGATAGCAAATTGCATTTGGCCAAAAATAAATAAACTGCAAAATATCAGCTTATGAGTTAAAATCATTTCAGGAAATTGTATTTTGGTTCACTAAACAAGTTATTTGGAATGTTCAAATATAAGTTTTTAACATGAGATTCATTGTTGGCATGGCCATCTCTATATTTAAAATAATTACAGCTATTTTGAAAATAGATGCAGTCACACAAATGTCTTTAAAGTTTGCAAACCATTCAAACACAAAATACCATCTCTCTTCCTAGAAAAGGCAAGGATAACTAAACATTAACTTTGAAAGTAATACAAAAAATTTCAAATTTAGTTAAACATACTGAGCCTGTTGGTGGCTGCATATCTTTCATTTCTATTTGTTGAAACACTTGCTACATCTTGCCATAAATCTCTATCAAACTAGCTTGTTTCTCAATGCTTTTCTTGGCACTTGCTACCAATTTTTTGTGCAATATCTGCAGCCAAATATCTTGAATATTAACTCTTAAATTTAGGGCTAGAAAATTTGGTGTATAGGAGAAGCCAAGAATGTATTATAGCTTAAAAGAATGGCAATTTGACAACATCAGAATCAAGAATCAGCTTAAAACTCAATAAGCAGTGCTTCAAGCATCTCCAAAATGAATTTCTATAGGCACAACAATGACAAGAAGCACTACAATATAAAATATAGGCTAGAGTTTGGTTGAGGCCATCAACAAATATTTTAGTTGGAGATAACAAAAGTGGCTCTATGAATGAACAGGTTAAATATTAAAGGGTGACTAACAAGTAAATTAGAGACCTGTCTTTTCAGAGTAGCAAGGCTCTTTGTATGCAGTGGAGATTGTGGCAATACACCATTTGATTGAAGAATTCCAACCAATCCACACATTAAGACCTACAATTAGAAAACTCAAACCTTTCATATAATATTAAAAATGTTGCAAGAAATATAATTAACAGATACAAAAGAAAAAGAAAAAATTGAGATGTAAGCTAGGAGAAAGGTCAGGTAAAAACCATTATGCCCAATAGAAGCAAATCATAGTGGTAAGTTGATGGATTTCTCAAATTGAACTCTTTTTGTTGAGCCAATTGAGCTGCTACACTGTGATCAAAGAAGTAAAGTCCTACTATCATAATAGTAGGGATAAATGCAGCTAGAATATATTGTGGTGGCACCTTATGCATGTCCTACCAAAATAGTTTGTACGAAGAATCACTAGTCAACAACCTTCAAAGACATCAGAACTGGTGATTAAAATAAAGGATACTGAAGCAATTAAAATCCTAGTGGTCAGTGAATCACTTAGAGAAAAGGGGAGTCTCCACCTACCTTAATCACACTCCAATTGGATGAAGCTTCAGGAGCCTAGGGATTTGGGCTATTAAGCCTTCTAGGAATACCAACATGCACGCTATCATTTGCACTGTATGAGATAGCTGTCCATAAAACAATTATCACAGGTACTCCATAATCTGCTAAGAAACCTCTCAATAACCCTATTTCCAAAAGAACTCATTACTTACAACTTTAAGAAAGAAACCTTTTATCAACCTAAATCTTATATTAAAAGATTAAAGTAAAATTACCTACGCCGTATCTGAATGATCAAGCTCTTCTACTTTTTAATGATGTGAGCAATAGGCCAAATGACAAAACAATCCCAAATAGGCCATTAGAGAAACACCATGGAAATTTGAATTGCTCAAGATTGGGATTGACATTTTCAGGTATACGAAATTCTTCTACCATACCCTAAAAAGAGCGTTTTATCAGATTAGCAAAAAAATAATAATATGAAATCTGTCAAGTGGGACTTGGTCGGTGAGATTGAATAAGTTGTGAAGAGCCCATTAAGGATCTAGTCTTGTTGTATGAAAAGGCCATATACCATGAGGGATGAGGTTGGGATCATATACCAAATTTGAGAATATTCATACCCTCCACACATTAGCTTTAAGGAAAAGGATGTCACTAATTGGTGTGCTTGATGCCGACAGGCTGCTAAAAGTGTCATGAGGTTTGATTAAAAAAATGAAATCGGTAAGAACTGGAATCTTCATGGCAGATGTAATGTCCTCATTTTTTAGACTTCGGGATTAGCTTGGTTTGATGACCCTCGCAAGCTAATCAGGTGATTAGAGGAGGTCAGATGTCAGAGCCAGTGTTGGGATTCCATTTTGGAGGTTTAGATTATCAGGTCTGCTCTTCGTTCAGGTCATTTTGGTCAACTTACTATTTTTAGTAAGTGATATTTGGGGTATGGCCAGGATTAGCAAGGTGTCTGCATAGAGTGTTAGATGTCTTAGGATCAAGTTTCAAAGAATCTCCAGTTTGAGAGACTTACTATTTATAGTAGGTCTATTTTTAGCAGTTGGCTATTTTTGGTAGTGGGTCATTTCCGACAGGGCAGTTGACATTTGAGGCTCTAGTGTCGAAAATGAGTTTGTACAGTCAACAAGATTTAGAGGCTTTTGGTTTTTAAAGTTATCGTTATTAAATTAAATTATTTTAATTTAATAACTTTAATACTTTATAACTTTAATGTTATAAAGTGAAGAGGTCATTTAAAAGCCTTTTTAATGAAAAAAGTGAAATTGTGCTTTTTTCAAAAAAGCTATATATTCTACTCGAAAAAGCACTTTCATTCATTCATTGTTGATTTGATAAAATTTATAAAGTCTCTTGGCTAGGAGAAACCGGCTAGGGTTTTGAGGACTGATTCCTCTTCTAGCAATTTGAGCCATCATAGATTGGTGGTGAATTTTGTAGCTGCTGATTCTGAATTAAATCCAATGCTGATGTATACTAGGTTTATGTGAAATTTATTCTATAGGCAAATTAATTATTTGTTCTCAAGGAATTTGAATTTGTCTCTTGTTGGGGTTTGATCTATGAATTATGAAATCTATTGTGATTTAATACTGGAATTCTGAGAATTATATTCTAATTTTATTTGAGGAAATACAAATTGGTGCTATTGTATACTGATTTGTAGAAGATTATTGAATTAGCTGAAGTGCTATAGGAGAAATCTAGAAATTGAAGAAAGGGTTTGAAAAATTCATAGATGATTGGTGATTGGTTCTTTTCACTTGAGGAAGCAACCAAGATTATAGATTTGTGCATGTTGCTCATTGTTGGAGTGCAGGTGATTGCTAGACTTTTGATTTTATCCCAATTCGTACCGATTCTCAGAGCCGTACAAAATTAATAGCTTAGCCATACATTGCTGGTGCTCATTTATTGGAAGGTGCATTTTTGTCTGGAGTGCTATGCCATTACAAGGATGTGAGTATTAACAGGGTTGTAGCTATTATGTTCAAATCGTGACTCCACTTTGGTTGGTATTGTAAGTTTCCATCCGCAAAGGGAATCATTGGATAGTTGGCGACAATTCTTCATAGATTGCATTTTAGTCTGCAATAGTCACGTCATGAAACTAAGGTGCTGCAAATTCTTTCTAACATTTGTAATGATCTGTTGTTCAAATATCATCATCATTGATAAATATATGAGATAATTTCAAGTTTTTTGCTACTTGGTATTTTAGTTGGATAAATTCAGTAAATATATATCTACAATTTTAATTAAAAATTACGAACTGGTCATATACGTTTTGGGATTCTTGGAAATTGCAATTAAAATTGGGAAAAAACTAGTTTGCTATTGAGAGCCAGCTGGGGTGATTCTAAATTAAATCCAGTGCTGATGTATACTAGGTTTATGTGAAGTTTGTTCTGCAGGCAAAAAAAATTATTCATCCTAGGGTTTGATTTGTCTTCCTGCTGGAGTTCTATAATTTTTTGGAGGAGTTTTGCATTTCTTCATTTCTTATTTCTATAGGAAAATCATTTGTTCTTAAGGATTCTAAATTGTTTCATGGCCGAGGTTTAATAATTGATTGAGAGATTGGTAGAGATATTCTTGCAGATGCTGAATTAATTATATTGAGATTGAATTCACAAAATCTGGAAACCCACATTAATTACATGGTTGCATTTTTTAATTGGGAATTTGAGGAGCTTCTTTGTTTTCTCACGTGACTAGAAAACAAGGTCAGATGATTAATACTTCTACTGAAACCATCAACACAACAAGCCAACCTCATGATATTACATCTTGTTGTGAATGTACAAGCTGGAGTTTAGGCATTAAAGAATTGTGGTATGTTTTTATGATAGACATTACAAAATTACAAGAATTTTTAGATTGTCAGGTGCCTTTGAAATTTTATATTAATTAAAATGCTTATATATTCTATTTGTAATGAGAAATGAGAATCAATTAAATTATTAAAGAATGTCATTTTGTCTTGGTTGGATTATTTTGAATTTGTGGAAGTTGAATTTAATTGCAAATTAAAATTTTTTGAGCAAAGGGTTTGCAAAAATTATAAATTCAAATTAGTAGTTGAGAAGAGCCAGCCTAGGTTCTTCACAGTGGTATCAGAGCTTTGATCTTGCTAGCCTGGAGGTTATGAGGATTTAGCAATGGCATACAAGTTTGCACTTGGCATGCATTATGTCTGCAGAGGTAGAGCTTCACCCCCACTAGAAGGAAATGAACAAGGCCCACAGGTTGATTATGCAGGCAATAGGCACATAGATAATATTGGCAATGATGTTGACAGGGAAGCTAGAGATGCTTCTAGAAATTTAGCAGAAGGTCAGCATCATGTTGCAAATGCATTGCAAAAACTTTCAGACACTCTACAACGCATCACATTACCAGGAGATCATGCTAGAGATAGAGGTGCGAGGAGTGTTTTAGTTAGATCACATAGGTCATGAGTAGATAATAGGTGTGATTATAGAGCTGACTGTATAGGTATTTATGATAGACCTCTTCCTCCTACTTTCTTGAGGCCTGAGATGGATGCAGTTAGCAAAGACACAGAGACAACACCATTCATTGATGATATGGTGGCATAGTTCACAGAGTGGAATGCTCTTCCAGAATTCATTAAGAGGAATTTGAATTTTGATAGGTACTTGATACACAAGAGAGAGCATTCCAAGGGCTCTTATCAAGAGGATAGGGCTATGACAGACTTGCTTGAGGATAGTTGCATTGAGTCTCATCATATCCATGAGATAGGAGCTCATAATCAGGAGAATGTTGATGCCATGATAGACACCAGTGATGGCAGCCCTACATCTACTGGTAGCAATGAAGTTACCAATAATATAGGTTCTGATTTTTATGACAATAGTCCTATGTGTGAGCTTATTGATGACATTGATGACAGGGCAAGTGTAGGGAATTTTGTAAACACTAGCTATGTTATCCATGAGGATGTTTCATGCTACAGCGAGTCTGGTATATCATATTAGATATTGGGTGATGACTCCGAGGAGATTTTGGATGAATCCCAGGATCATAGTTTATAGGGACTTATTGTAGATAGTGAAGATTCTCAAAGACATGAGCCCATTCAGGTAGAGTAGATTACACATCATCACTCTCACAGCTCACATATATCTTATTCAGAATTGCAGGCAGGAGTTGTTCAATTTGTGAACAATCCTTTATTTGATATGGATGTCACTATGTCATATGAAAATCCATTATTTGAGTTTAGCGATGATCCTTTTCAAGTGATGAGTGAGGATGATGATGATGATTTGGATTCTTTCTATACACTAGATGATCACATAGTTTTTACAAGATGCTAGTCAGATTTTGTTGAGCAGTTTACAGAGGTGTACATCATGAGGAGTGCTTATAGTTTTACATTTGATCCTCATGTGGAAGATATCTACCATTTATAGAGTCCATCGATGTATCTATTTCATGATTGGTATGATTGTTTAGTTGGCACATAGACTAGGGGCAAGTCCAATTTGTCAGTTGAGTTGCTTCTGTGTAAGTTACTCATGGTTGAGTTACTCCCATGCGATGTTCATGTCTTAGTATCACCAGTTCGAGTGTTGAGTTCAATTAATTAGATGCTATAGTTGGTACTATTGATGTTGGAATTATTTTTCCTGGAGTGTGGTGATGATAGGGACATTACTCCATTCTATCCTTGGGATCCAAGTGGACTGTGATGTTTATTTTGCTCCAGAATGCTTGGGGACAAGCAATCTTGGGAAGGGAGGACTGTAATGTCCCCATTTTTTAGACTTTGGGATTAGCTTGGTTTGGTAACCCTTGCCAGCTAATTAGGTGATCAGAGGAGGTCAGATGTCAAAGCCAGTGTTGGGATTCCATTCTAGAGGTTCAGATTATCAGGTCTGCTCTTCATTCGGGTCATTTTGGTCAACTTACTATTTTTAGTAAGTGGTATTTGGGGTATGGCCAGGATTAGCAAGGTGTCTGCATGGAGTGTTAGATGTCTCAGGATTGGGTTTCAAAGAATCTCCAGCTTGAGAGACTTACTATTTATAGTAGGTCTATTTTTACCAGTTGGCTATTTTTGGCACTGGGTCATTTTTGGTAGGGCAGTTGGCGTTTGAGGCTCTGGTGTCGAAAATGAGTTTGTACAGTTAGTGGGATTTAGAGGCTTTTGGTTTTTAAAGTTATCATTATTAAATTAAATTATTTCAATTTAATAACTTTAATACTTTATAACTTTAATGTTATAAAGTGAAGAGGTAATTTAAAAGCCTTTTTAATGAAAAAAGTGAAATTGTGCTTTTTCCAAAAAAGCTATATATTCTACTCGAAAAAGCACTTTCATTCATTCATTGTTGATTTGATAAAATTTATAAAGTCTCTTAGCTGTGAGAAATTGGCTAGGGTTTTTAGGACTGATTCCTCTTTTGGCAATTTGAGCCATCACAGATTGGTGGTGAATTTTGCAGCTGCTGATTCTGAATTAAATCTAGTGTTGATGTATACTGGGTTTATGTGAAATTTATTCTACAGGCAAATTAATTATTTGTTCTCAAGGAATCTAAATTTGTCTCTTGTTGGGGTTTGATCTATGAATTATGAAATCTATTACGATTTAATACTGGAATTTTGAGAATTATATTCTGATTTTATTTGAGGAAATACAAATTGGTGTTGTTGTATACTAGTTTGTAGAAGATTATTGAATTTGTTGAAGTGCTACAAGAGAAATCTGGAAATTGAAGAAAGGGTTTGAAAAATTCATAGAGGATTGGTGATTGGTTCTTTTCACTGGAGGAAACAACCAAGAATGTAGATTTGTTCATGATGTTCATTGTTGGAGTGTGGGTGATTGCTAGACTTTTGATTTTATCCCAATCCATACTGATTCTTAGAGCCCTACGAAATTAATAGCTTAGTCGTACATTGCTGGTGTTCATTTATTGGAAGGCACATTTTGGTCTGGAGTGCTATGTCATTTCAAGGATGTGAGTATTAACATGGTTGTAGCTATTATGTTCAAACCGTAACTCCACTTTGGTTAGTATTTGAAGTTTCCATCCGCAAAGGGAATCATTGGATAGTTGGTGACAATTCTTCATAGACTGCATTTTAGTCTGCAGCAGTCATGTCATGAAACTAAGGTGTTGCAAATTCTTTCTAACATTTGTAATGATTTGCTATTCAAATATCATCATCATTGATAAATATATGAGTTAATTTCAAGTTTGCTACTACTTGGTATTTTAGTTGGATAAATTTAGTAAATATATATCTACAATTTTAATTAAAAATTTTGAACTGGTTATATACATTTTGGGACTCTTGGAAATTGCAATTAAAATTGGGAAAAAACTAGTTTCCTATTGAGAGCCAACTGGGCTCATCACATCAAATTACACCAAAAAACTTCATATACCTTGATAGCTTCTTGCAGGAATAATACAACAATTAACATGCCAAAGAGCTCTCCAGCAACTCTTGTAAACCTATTGATGATCGTTTAGGCATTAAAAATTGCAAGAACAAATAGCAGTAGTGTCGTCCAAACACAAACCCTACATAACATTCCTTGCATCAATTAGGGTTTTACACAGTCAAATATAAAATAGCTTTTCCCTTGAAAAAATCAATTATACAGTCATTTTCCAAATCCTATCATGCTATTTGAATTCTCTAACACTATGATTATTCATATTTACCATCCTGCCCATGCAAGAAACAATTTCTGTCCCAAGTCATTCCTATCTTTAGCAAAATTATACATATATGTATACATAAGAATTGTGGGTTCTGCACCTCCAAGAATCAACAGGGGTTGCCCCCCAATCAAAGAATGTAGAATTCCACATAAACCGGTACAAATAAATGTCTAAATAGTAGTTAAGGTACCATCTACAAATAAAAAATATCTGTTGAGGGTATCTCCATACATTTTTTGAAAAGTATTTGAAATCAAATAAATTTACATTCACAAATCCAATGTCTAAAAACAAAGCATCCATAAAAAGTGATTAAGTATTTTTTAGTACCAATGGAAGATGAAAACAAAAATATAGTTGTCAACTGAATTCTCACCTGTGGCTCTATCAATTTGTTCAACAAATGCTATAGTACAGGAAGAGTAGAGGCAAAGAAAATAGAGGTGATTGGAGTGAGAATTCTACAGGAAGGACAACAAATTATATACGCATCTATATGGTGCAAAAAAATAATCAAAATGTAATTAATATTTTTAGAAAAAAATTAATTCAATACTATCACAAATGTTTTTATCTATCTATCAGTATGTCTACACATGCATGTCTACCTATGCATATATGCATATAGATAGTCAAGGAAAAAACTTAAAAAATGATGCAGTTCGGGAGATTTTGATGATTCTAGGTGCAACAGAGCTCTTGGGTCACATAAATCTAGTACAGAGAAACCAAATTCCAAAAAATTATCTAGAATTTTTTTGAGTCTAGACAGACATTACACAACATGGATAGGTATTGTTACAGTTACATGTTCAACCACTCAAAATATAAGAAATGAAATGAAGGTATTTGGGTACCTTCATTTCAATCTACAAATCTACTAAAAAAAGTGCCTACTTCTTCATTTCATTACAGTGCATGTTCAATCAGTGTCTACAACTTTATGTGTGTGCAACTTTATGTCTCATGGAATACGATTATTTTAGCGAGTAGAAGACATGGGTTTCCTCACGAGGCAGTCTCACTGTTTCACCAAATGCAACGAACAGGCATTCAACCCGACTAGTTCACATTTGCCAATGTTGTCCCGGCCTATGCCAAAATGGGAATTGTGGAATAGGGTATGGACATCCATAAAATCATAATAGAAGAGGTATTTTTGTCAGATGTTGTAATTGGAGATGCTCTGGTAGACATGTATGCAAAATGTGGAAGCATAGGCAAAGCTTGTCAACTGTTTGACAAGATGCATCAAAGTGATGTATTTTCATGGACCACAATGATTGTAGGATATGCACATAATGGATATGCTGAAAAATCTTTAGAGATTTTCAAGAAAATGCAATTGGTAGGTATAAATCCAGCTTCCAATACCTTTGCTAGCATCCTCCCTGCCTGTGCCAAAATGGGAGCTTTGGAAAAAGGTATGTACATCCATCAAAACATTAAAGATAGAGGAATTTTATCAGATGTTGTAGTTGCAATTTCCCTTATAGACATGTATGCAAAATGTGGAACCATTGACAAGGCACGTGAACTGTTTGACATAATGCCTCAAAGAAATATGGTTTCATGGAATGTCATGATTGCAGGATATGCACAAAATGGGTTTGGTGAAAAGGCTCTAGAAACTTTCAAGAAAATGCCAATGGAAAGTGTAAAGCCAAACTCCTCAACCTTTTCCATCATCCTCTCTGCCTATGCAAAAATGGGAGCTCTAGAACAGGGTATGGATATCCATCGAAGCATAAAGAAAAGAGAAATATTGTTAGATGTTGCAGTTGCAACTGCCTTGGTAGACATGTATCTAAAATGTGGAAACATTGACAAGGCATGTGAATCATTTCAAAGAATGCCTCAAACAAATGTGGTCACATGGAATGCCATGATTGCAGGTTACACTCACAATGGATTTTTCAAAAAATCTTTAGAAACTTTCAATCAAATGTAATTGGCAAGTGTGAAGTCGAATTCTGCAACCTTTATCAGCATCCTTCATGCCTGTGCCAAAATGGGGGCTTTGGAATAGGGTATGGACATCCATCAAAGCATAAAAGATAGAGAAATATTGTCAGATGTTGTAGTTGCAACTACCTTGTTAGATATGTATGCAAAATGTGGAAGCATAGATAAAGCATGTGAAGTGTTTGACAGAATGCCTCAAAGAAGTGTGATAATGTGGAATGCCATGATTGCAGGATATACTCAAATTGGATTTGTTGAAAAGGCTTTAGAAACTTTTAAGAAAGTGCAATTTGCAAGTGTAAAGCCAATTTCTACAACCTTTGCTAGTATCCTCACCGCCTATGCCAAAATGGGAGCTTTGGAACAGGGTATGGACATCCATCAAAACATAACCGATAGTGGAATTTTGTCAAATGTTGTATTTTCCATTGCCCTAGTTGACATGTATGCAAAATGTGGAAGCATAGACAAAGCATGTGACCTATTTGACAAAATACCCCAAAGAAATGTGATCTCATGGAATGTGATGATCAAAGGATATGTGCAGCAGGGATTTGGTGAAATGGCTTTAGAAACTTTCAAAAAAATGCAATTGGCAGGTGTGAAGCCAAATTCCACAAAGTTTTCTAGCATCCTCCATGCCTGTGCCCAAATGGGAGATATGGAACAGGGCATGTACATCCATCAAAGCATAAAGGATCAAGGAATTTTGTTAGATGTTGTAGTTACAACTGCCCTGGTTGACATGTACGCAAAATGTGGAAGCACAAACAAGGCATTTGAATTTTTTGACAAAATGCCTCAAAGAAATGTGGTTTCATGGACTGCAATGATTGTAGGATATGTACAAAATGGATTAGTTGAAAAGGCTTTAGAAACTTTCAAGAAAATGCAATTAGCAGATGTAAAGTTCAATTCCACCACATTTGCTAGCATCCTCCCTGTCTGTGCCAAAATGGGAGCTTTGGAGCAGGGTGTGGATATGCATCAAAGCATAATGGTCAGGGGCTTTTCTTCAGATATTATAGTTGGAAATGCTCTAGTAGACATGTATGCAAAATGTGGAAGCATAGAAAAGGGGCACAAAGTGTTTGATAGAATGCCTCAAAGAGATACCATCTCATGGAATGCAATGATTGTATGATATGATCAAAATGGATGTTCCAAGGATGCTCTCAAAATCTTTGAGTTAATGAAGCACTCTGGAACATGTCCTGACATTGTGAGCTTTGCTTGTATTTTATGTGCATTCAACCATGCAGGTTTAGTGGATAAAGGTTGTACATACTTCAATCAAATGAGTAACCCTTATTGCATTGCACCTATAATTGATCATAATGTGTGCATGGTTGACATTCTTTCCCGTGCAAGTTACCTTGAGGACACCCTAAACTTTATCATTAAGATGCTAGTTAAACCCATGGTAGTTGTGTGGATGCATTTTCTTGGTGCCTGTAGAGAACATATGAATATAGGCTTAGGAATATTTATAGTGATGCTACTTTTTGATTTGGATCCTAAAAATGTTGCAACTTATGTTCTTCTCTCAAACATTTATGTAGAAGTGGGCAGATGGGGTGAGGTTCAAATGATTAGGAGATTGATGAAAGATAGAGGTATTAAAAAGATACATGGATGTAGTTGGATTGAAAGCCATAAAGTGGTACATGATTTTTGTGTAGGAGGTAGATCACATCTATAGACATGGGAGATCTATGCAAAGTTGGAGAAACTACCTTGGGAAATGAAGGCAGTAGGACATCTTCCAGATTCTAGACATATACTCCATGATATGGAAAAGGAAGATTAAGAACTATTTCTTTGCCATTATAGCGAAAAGTTGGTAATTGCATTTTGTCCTTAAAGTATAAGAGATGCTACTATGTAATCTATGCCAATTATATGATAGGTTCCTTGGATGAAAACCTTTTATTCATCCCAGTTTAATTGTATCGATAAACTACTTGAGAGCTTGAGTCTTAAAATTTTGTATTTTGAGCATGAGAAAAAGAGCATATTGGGAATGATTTAATCAAATTTTTAACTGTAGACCTGAGAACGCAATATATTCTACTTAAATATTAACTTACGCCTAAGATAATTTAAATCAAATAACCTTAATTTTCATCAGAATCTGAACTATTTAATTTGGGCTATGTGCATAATCAACACTGTTTTGTTTAAATTTGAAGGTTCTTGTTTTCAATAACCCAGTAGGGCAATCAACTTTGATTATCAAATTAAATTGACTTGCCAATTTTTGGTTAGTTGGCTATTGGCACCAAGGGGAATTAACACCAAACAAGTTATTTGGGAGAAAGATTAGGAACCAAAGTAATTTCAGTTGACTTGAAAATTAGCCTCATCTTTGTAAAATTTGTTGAATAAAAGAGGCATCCCATATGCTCAATGCCTTGCAAGGAAAATGTGTATGTGAGGTTCTTCACTAATTCAACTCAATCAAGTTTTAGAATCTAGTAAGGTGAGATAATGACCCTAGGATTCACACCATCAAATCTTGGGCCTGCTGGCAACTAAAATATACTCACAGGATAGTACATTTAGTGTCTGATTTAGAGTAGATTTATCTATATTTACTCATGGGATAGTACATTTACTCACACCATATTTCAAAATTTTGATGGTGAAGATGTGATATTGATATACAACAATTCCTCGACAAAAGGTTTGATATTTTTTACTGTACTGAAAATGAATGATGTGGAAGGTCTATCCTGCCCAATTGCATAAATTATATTTTGGCTAATGGCATGTCTAGCTAATGTCGTGCCTTCCACAAGACATTTTGTACATATCCTACAACAATGGCATTCTAGGAGATGACATCTCTTTGAGGCATTTTGTCAAATAGTTCATGAGGCTTTTGTATGTTTCCACATTCTGAATACATGTCTATCGGGGCATTTGCAATTACATCATCTGGAAAAAAGTTGTTTTATATTATGCCTTAATGGATTTTTATACAATAATGTCCCCAAAGGATATTGGCTTAAATTTCCACTTTTCTTGTCTTGTAATTTTGACAAACAACTGCCATGAAGGAGAACTAGCAATGTTATAAATCAATATCTCTTTCTGATTTAAATATTTGTTGTGAAATTCTTGATACCAAGCATCCTCATAGAAGGCCCTTGACATTTATACAATTCATATCAATAGAATACCAATTCAAAATTATCACTATTGAACCCAAAGTCTACTAACATTCTATCAAACAGTTTGTGAACTTCTTCTGTTTATAAGAAAATCTTGTTCTTGTTTTGAATATTATAGTTTATTGTGCATACCGAGATGAGGTAGAGATGATAAAAATTCTTGAACTATTAATATATTCACAAAGCCTGAATGAATGTGCTTCAGATTTGCATGTATTTAAAATTCAGAGAATTAAAATATGTTGAGACAACAATTACAAATCAAACTGCTATAACAGTGACATGGCTCTTAACAAATTTCAATATTATCTTGTCAAATAAGATCATAAGCTAAAACATGCCTTCCTTACAATCCGCATACTTAGTAATATGAATTTACATAAAATACCATTAAATATAAATGATAATATTGCACTTGGAGTCTAATTCTTAGTCTAGATTATGCAAATCCAGGATCGTCTTCTCAGAAGGAATGATTGATCAGAGGTTCATTGCAGCATTTAGGAATTGTTGTGTCTCATTTCCTTGCTATGGAAAACCAAGAGAAAAGTCATTTATAATGTAGTGTCATTCATACATGCCCATCAATACTCTATATTCAAGTGGATGCAAACATATGTAATGTCCATTTCAACCCCATAATGTATCAGAATGAATAAAGGATGATCTCTTGGAAACTAAATTTATAGAGAGATACAACACACATTTTCCCCTCAATTATTTTCAAAAATGAGAACGTGTCAAAATAATCTCAAATATATAATCAAAAAATCATTTTTTGAAAGTGCATTTTAGCTAGTACAAGCATGTAGTGCTAAGACTGAGATCATTTGAAATTTTGAAGGTGCACATTAATCAGCACAATTTGACATATAGTAGATGAAATGAAATTTTGAAGGTGCACATTTATCAACACAATTTGACATATAGTAGATGATATGATAGAAGAAACCTAATAATATAAAAAAAATAGAGGAATTGAAAAATAAATACCAAAATACTGTGAAAATATCAAGTTCTCCATTAGTAGCCTCAAAACTTTCAAGCTTTCCATAGTTGCGAATCTAAGACTCCAGCAAGAAAGGATCTTTATTTTATCATGATTTTTTTTTCATTGTATTGATTGTCCAAAACTCACTACTATAATTATGCCTTTATCTCCATGGACCTACAAGTTATATGTATCTTATCACTTCCTTCTTGTGAAAGTCATTTTCTTGGCTATTGCAATCACTGACTTTGACATCTTTCATGGAAATGTCACAACCTATCTCTGCACTTCATTATGTTCTTTGCAATGATAGTCATGGTCTTATAACTTTTGTCCTTGATAACACTACCTTTGAAGATTTGGTTCTTCATTTTTTATAATAGTGTTGATCATTGTCCAATCAATATCAATAGTTCTCTTGAAAATATAACACCACTAGGTGACTCCCTACCCATCATTGGATTGCCATTTCTAAGTATAAAATTGCTATCTTTTATAGTGTTTGTTCTCATCTTCATAAACCATTGTTTCAAAGAAAAATGTATTAGTTGTCCTCCATCACTTTACTACTCACCATCTCAATCATGAGGGTTACTATTTGGCACTTAGAACCTCTACTTTCATTACAGTCCCATGACTGTAATTGCTACTACTATTGTGACTCATCATTTTGGCTATTGACACATAATTTTCTCAAAATGCTATCACTATTGTTTTCCTTTGAGGTACCAATGTTGAGGCATCAATATGATCACTATATGTATTTTTTAGCTCTACCCTTTAGCATTGTATTTGTTGTGTAGATGACTATTCTTTTACATTGCACATCATCGATTGTAGCTATTATATGTTTACGTTGTAGCTAATAGTGAAAATCAATATTTTTCTATTTCTCTTTCTCATAATATCTCATTCTTCCTGATATCCATGAGAGTCACTTGTTATCACTATATTGGTAAAATACATTGAGTCACTATTATCAGACATTCATGAAGATCGCTGTCCTATATCATATAACATTGTCCTTAATAGTCATGTTACACATCATTGCTTCTAGATATTTTTGTTGTCCTTTGAGCTCTGAAGATTAGTGATTTGATTCATTCTTGATCTTGTTGTACTGATGAATGCCTTCTCTTGAAGGTAATTACCATGAAAAGATAAACTATATCCCTATGTGAGACATGCATATTCACTTTCCTTCAAAATGTCACTATTTTGATTCATCTAACCCATACTTTCGAAGCTTTCAAATAAATGTTTTTTCTTATTTCTACCACACCCCTATCATTGTTCTTTCTTTTCCTTAACAATGACCATTCTCTTAGATCTTCATGACTTAATATTATTGTCTTCTTCAATATCGATGACTATATTTCATTACAAAAGAATAATGAGTGAGACACACCATTGTTATATTCTTCATGTAATGCTAGTGTTTTGATCCATTCATCTTGAACATCTCTGCCCCTTGAGACATTGATTTTCTATAATGAACCTATTGCTACTATGATAGAGATCCTTTCAACTTGGTGAATAATCTTTTGAAATAGTAATACATCTATGGAACAACGCTCGTAACCTTGAGAAGGTGAAATTTTGTTAGGTATAATTGGAAATGTTCTAGTATACATGTATGCAAAATGTGGAAGCACAGACAAGGCATGTGGAATGCTTGAATGCCTCAAAGAGATGTCATCCCACAAAATGCAATGATGTAGGATATGTAGACAATGGATTTGTTGAAAAGGATTTACAAACCTTCAAGAAAACACAATTGGTAGGTGTAAAGACATATCCTTTGGCAACATCCTCCCTACCTGTGATAAAATTGGAGCTTTGGAATAGGCTATTTAAATCTATCAAAGCATAATAGCAAGATAGTGTATTTCAGATATTATAGTTAGAAATGTTCTAGTAGACATGCATGCAAAATGTGGAGTACTCATAGAGAAAGCACCTAAATTTTTTCACAGAATGCCTCAAATAGATGTCATCTCACAGAATGTAATGATTGCAGGATATGTACAAAATTGATTTTGTAACTAAGCACTCAAAATAGTTGAATTAATGATGCACTCTAGAACTAATCCTAACATTGTAAGCTTTGTTAGTGTTCTAGGTGCATGTAGCAATACAGGTTTATTGGTGGATGAGAGTTGTAATTACTTCAACCACATTGGTAACTTTATTGCATTACACCCATAGGTGATAATTATGTGGGTATGCTGACCCAAGAACAATGATATGAAAATGTCATCTAAATGAGGAAATACATCACTATGAAATGAAAATAGTTGTATGAACTTTGTTTCTAAAGACTTGATAGGACATTCCATTAAGCAAATGAGTTAAAGCATGATAGTGCCAATATTGAAAGATCATCCATCTATTTCTGAATTACTTGATGTTAAAGGTACTAAGAGAAATGTGTTGTTCATTGATCATACCGACCCTGAAGATCCTTTCTTAGTTTGGAAGTAGATCTAATGCTATGGAAGCTAACATGGTGGTTCAATTTTACATTTACTTAACCAACTTTTTTGGCTACAAGCCACCAGATGTTATTATTCTGACCATGTATAGAGCTCAAATAGACCTTATCAAAATAAAAATAGGCATCTCATGCCCTTTTCAAAGAAGAAAATATCACAGAAATACATCTAACAAGTGGGTACCTGATAAGAAAATAGTTGAACCTGATTGATATCTACCAAAAGTAAGAAGCATGGATGAATTCAAGGAAAAAGAGAGCAATATCATATTGTTTTCTATGGTAAGAAACACCATTCCTAATTTGAATGTAAAAACATCAGAAAACATGGAAATAAACCTCATTAAAGGACTTATATAGAAACGAATGCATGCTCACCTTTAGTATTGAAACCCTCCTTGTTCAAAGGTACAACTTTATCTATGAAGCATGGGAGCAACAACAATGGTGCTATTGAAGAATCTCTTCTTCATTAAACTAGGGTTTTTCCTTGAAGAGTTGCAACCTTTCGCTTGCTAACTCGAATTTCTCTTCCAGATTTTGTGGCGCTGAGATTTCACCTCTTGTTTTGGCACTGTCTTGACTTTTGGCACTCCACATCCTCTACTAGTGGGTTTTGCTCCAATTTTAATGAAAACTTTCCTTTAATTTTACCGAGAACTACATGAGATTTTTCGAGGAGCCAAAATAAGATAAAGTATTATTAAAATTTCTTTTGTATTAATAATTGTCTATATACTTATATTTTTGTTTGTCTATTTATTTATGTATATGTTTATATATATTTATTTAAATAAATTAATATTTATTTATGTGTAATTGTCTATATTATTATTTTGCTTCTACTTTATATATAAACTATTTGTACGTACCTAGTATAATTGTCTATATATTTAGAGAATTTCTATTTCTATATTTATATTTACTTATGTATATTCATTTTTAATATATATTTTTTATATAAGTATGGGTATTTATTTATGTGTGTGTGTTGTGGTTCTATTATTGATTTTATTTTTTGTATTTTTATGTTTCTTAATCTATAGTTTCAGTTTGTTGAATAATTTTATTGTTTAATTTCTCTTTTATTTTGTTTTATTCCATCTCAGCCTATGTCACATTGTCTACCACTACCTCTGTCCCCCTAATAGGTATCCTAAAAATTATATAGACATCCTTTGTAGTAATGGTCATTTCCCTAGTGAGAAGATTAAAAGTGGTTGTCTCTAACCTCCACCTCTTGCATAGAGCTATCACCATGGCTATGTATGCCCTACAGTGGGGTATATAGTAGGATGCTCCACATCGGATAGCCTATTCATGCACCCCAAACACTAAAAATGAAAAGTCAATGCAATGGTGCACAACAACAAAAGAATTATTAAAAATACTATGTGGGAAAAGGATGCCACAAAACTGGTATCTTATATAATGAGCTGATATGATAGAATTTTTTTAGTCATTTTAGTTCTGATTTTACTAGATGACCAAATTGGTCATTTATTTAGTCATTTATATTTGTAGAACATGATAGTCACGTGAATAAAATTTAAGGGTTAAATATTTCACACATGCAACCAAAATCTAATTTGATTTGAAGATCTAATATTAGATTCAAGTCAAATTTGTTTTTAGGCATGAGATGAGAAACCAATTTGAAATAGTAAGCCATGACTAAAAATTTGTTTAATGAAAATATGCTTTCACAATAAAATGAATGAAATTGTGAAACCAAAAAGGAAAAACCCATCAAACTATTTATTTATTTATTTATTCATTTATTTGGTCATTTTACCCAATGACCAAATTGGTCATTTATTTAGTCATTTACCCGATGACCAAATTGGTCATTTATTTGCCAAATATGATCAATTTGGTCATGTGACTAAAAATTTTAGTCGCATGACTAAAATTTTTAGTCACTTAGTCATTTATTTGCCAAATTCTACTAGTGAAGTGCAACACTATGTTGCCGTGTAAGTTTCTCCATGTTTTCAATAATTGAGTTCAATATCGTAAACATGGGGTGCAATGTGGGGATATTGGCATATGTGGTTTGAAATCCTCTAAGTTCATTTAGATTATCTCCTATTAGATCTTCTAAATGGTGAGGTTTTGTGACATGTACGTCTTCTGAAGGTGGGGGATTGTTGGGAGGTGGTTCTAGATTGTTTGTGGGATCATTAGGAGGGCTTTTTGATTCCATGTCTGATAACAATGAAAAAATAAATAGATAATTACAAAGAATTTTTAAAAATAGTACAAAAACTCATTGCTACCCTAATTTTTATATAAAAAACTATATATTTCCATTTTAAAAAAATTAAAACAATAAAAATTAGAAGCTTTCACTTACCTAGAAATTTAGGAAAAATCAGATAGGGGATTTGGGAGCTGATATCCGATAACCCTAGCTGCATTCACGTTTTTACAATGAAAAAATGTTGAATACAGCTGGGTATAGAGATATATATCTACTGGTAAATATTGGATATCTGATATTATCGGATATTTGATTAAGCCTTTAGCTTTTGCTTTTGGCTTAGCCAAGTGTACTAACACCTAGGCCTACTAAAAAGTCAACAAATCTATTTGTGCACTTTTCGACGAGTGAAAATAGGTTTTTTTCAAATCGCCACTTTTTGGCATACCATGATCCTACACATACCCCTTTAGTTAAAATATCTTCTAAGTCCCTTAACAAGACTTTTTCAGCATCAAAAAGGTCCTAATTCATCCTTGATTTCATTATGGTTTCATTCAATGCTTGAAGCTTTTGCTCTATACCCACTTTTGATGAGAAAATATTCTTGAAGTGTGTTCTATTCCAAATGAGTAAATTTTGTTTGATATATTTTAGTTTAGACACAAAGAAGAAGAATTTAGATGCCTTCACTTTGACTTCCAACCACCAACTAGCTTTCATGGTAACAAACTTCTCCTCTTTAAGCCACATGTTTTCAAATTTGAATGGGCAACATGGGGGCTTATCTTCCTCCAATATATTCAGCTAAATGGGAAAGTGGTTAGAACTTGAGGTAAGGGATATGGATGCTTTTAAATCAAATGGGAAATTTGTGAGATCTCCTCTGAAAATAAATCTATCCAACTTTTCTAAGATATTACTGAGCCCAAGTCTTCTATTTGACCAAGTAAAGGAACCATTTTTAGGCTCAATTTCTATTAAATTTTCCATTTGTCACCAATCTTTAAAATCTATTTTTGATTGAGAAACTCGAAGGGAACCTCGCAATTTGATAGATCTATGAATTATGGCATTGAAATCCCCTTCCAATATGAAATTACCATCCGGCTAGACTGAAAAGCATTTGCGGATCTCCTCTCAAACTTCCATTTTCTTTCTTCTAAAAATAGGGCCATAAACGTTCACAATGTATAAATTAAGATTGGATCAAGTACTAAAGATTTTACCTCCTATCCAATTCGTACTACTCTCTGAATGAATATAGGAAGAGAGTTGAAGATTGTGTTCCATAAGATAGTCATCCCACCTGAAGATCCTATCACCTCAACTCCTACAGCTCTCCAATCTCCCAAAGACATTGTGAAATTAGATAACTAAACCTTGCTCATTTTTGTTTCTTGGAGCAAAATCACCTCAGCTTTAGAGACTCTTGTTGGGTGTTTATCATTTATTCCATGGGAGATGTTGGATGAATCTCCCATGTTAAACTAAAGGTTTGTTTCATAATGTGCATATCATCTACTCTTGATTGTTGAGGGTATGTGCAAGATCATTAGGGACCAAAAAGTGGCGATGTGAAAAATATTCACTTTTCACTCATCCAAAAGTGCATGAAAATGCTTAATGTTGACTTTTTAGTAGGCCTAGGTGTCAGTATACCTGGGCAAACCTGACACCAAAGCACAAGCTTAATCAGGTACCCGATAACCTGATATGTTATTGGGTACCTGATATTAGTTCGAGTACCTGAAACCTGTGGCATAAATCAAAACCCACGAGCTATTTTCCTCATTTCTCCTCATGTTTTGGGTTTGGAAAATGACTGTAAATATCATATACATGATATTTTTGGGTATCTCATTTCTGCAACAATAAATTTGATCTCCACAGTATATATGGTAAGTAAATTCTTTGTATATTTTGATTATTTTATTTCATTTTGATGCTAAATGTAGTTTTTTTGTTGAAATAGGATTTTGTATTTATTTTTGTAATAATATATGAAATCAAATTTAAATTTAGATTTTTTTTTATTTAATCAGTCATGGATGACAACAATGAATAAAATAACCCTCCCCGACCAAATAACGATCCCCAAAACAATCCCCCGTCTCAAAACCCTCGATCTTTAGAAGATTTGATACAAGATAATTTGAACACATATCAGAATCTACCTACATTAGGTCTCATGCTTGCCACACTAAATATTATTGTTGAAAATATTGACACACTCATGTGACAACATAATGTTGCTCTTCATTGGTGTGATGATATGCACGCCCAATTTGATGATGGGCTTGACCATGATGGGATTGCGGCCCTTAATATAAGTAAGGAAGATATAGCCTCACTTTTTGTGAATCCTAAAATTGGATTACAAGTTGACCCCAGAAATCCTAAATTATCAATAAAATGGTGCACAAATGAAGCAATGCGCACACACTTTTGGGATCGATGGTGGATGGTTTTTGATAAACCACCCCATAGCAATTGGGAGATCCCTTTCTATTTCATAAAAAAAATTTATGCTGAGTTTGTGCTTGGTCACAATGTTAATTATTGGAGTACATGGGCGTAGGCAGAGGAGCTCCTTAGACTAGGCCATTTTCCCAATGCAAAAAGGCCACTACCT
Organism: Chamaecyparis obtusa; assembly: GCA_027943335.1. NCBI lineage: Eukaryota > Viridiplantae > Streptophyta > Pinopsida > Cupressales > Cupressaceae > Chamaecyparis > Chamaecyparis obtusa. The sequence goes on along the minus strand of BSBK01001041.1, from coordinate 544,804 downwards.
TTGTCCCCTGCACTAATGTTGCACCCCCTCCTCGAGTGCAGCATCCTGATATCATTGTAGAGGCTACCTCATAGACTATTAGGGCCATTCATTTGCTGAGTGATCAGTTGATCATGCAGACTAGGTCAGTGTTGCCTCCTGGTGTGGATGGTGTTGGTGCATCAATATCTCATCGGAGTTCACATGTATGCAAGCCCCATATTTGCATTATATGCAAGAATATGTGCCTCGGATTGCTTACTGATGTTGATACATATCAATATGTTATTGGTGAGGAGGATTTAGGAGATGTAGCTACAGAGGATGCAACACCTCATGGAGGATTTACATCTCATGAAAGTGCTCAGGAGGTGTACACAAAGCCATGGACTCTTGTTGATACGATAAAAGTAAACATTATAAATAAATTTATCACATGACTTATTTAATTTAAAAATAATTTATTTATTTAGATTAGTTTTAATGATTGCATGCACTTATGTATATACATTTTTTCCATTTATGTTCAGTCAATGACACAAGAGGAGTTGAGATAGGTGGATGAGTCCACACTTTCAGCCATTTCATTTGGCCTTGATGCTTATACCGTGGTATATTATAAATTATGTACCCATTAGTTTTTTTTTATATCATTTGGTTTATAGGCTTAAATCTCTATCAATTAGAGCAATAAAATTCATACATTTACTAATATATTGTCATCTTATTGTACTCTTGCAGGCTATAGTCAATGTCAGTGGGGGGCATGAGGGGGTTCCTTAATCAGGTGTCAACAAAAGGAAAGGCAATTGATTGTTTAAGATTAATTATGCATGCATATGTATGCCACTTGTGTGTAGTAATAAATAATTTACTTGCACTTTATTGTATAGGGTGTGGTTATTGATGATGTCCCGACATGGGCTCGGGAGCCTAGGCTGACAGGCATCTCGATTCGAAGTGATAGCCTGATTGTACATAGACTTTTACATATTGTTATTTGTATTTTGTAACTAGGGTTGTTATGATGAAGTACATTTATATATAATTGAAAATATTTTTAGTCTCATAGGTTACTCTAAGTGTGAGGGAGGGCCCATGAGAATCTTTCATATCTTTGTTGACCTAGCCCACTATTCTAGAGGAGGGATCACCAGATGTAATTTTTAATTTTAGTTCAATCAATTTGTAATTTTATTATGCTATCATCCTATTTTGTAGATTTATTACTCTATGTTTCAGCACTCTACTAATCTCATTATTGGACATATATATTTATAGGCCAAAGTTGGTATTGTTGGCATGGTCCCTTTGCTACCAAGGACTTATGCTAGGACGCCTGATCATGGTAGGTGACCAAGAGACCAGGTATAGATATTTGTATTTAGTTATAATTTTAATTAAATTAGTGTTTGAATTATGAATTATATATGTGTGTGTGTGTGTGTACAAATCATATAAAGTAAGCAATCTAACTTGGGTTTGAACTCATTTTTGATGCAGGATCAATCAGAGCCAAACACTTCTTCAAAGAGGCTATATTTTGATGATCCCCCTATGACATAGGATGTAGTTTTAGTTTTTTGGTCATTTAGAGATGCCACTTGGCACATTTTGAGATGGCATATATGCCACATTGTACACCTTGAAACATTGATTTTATAGACATTTTGAAATGGCATGTGCCATATTTTTATATGGAGATACTTTTGATACATTTGATACTTTCTATATATAGAACATGTTCATTTTTATGTTATATTTGTGTCATCTTTTGTATACATATTTATTATTCATGTTTATGGAATTGAATGGTGAAGTTATATCTTGACTATGATTATCATTATGATTTAAATTATATCTTGTTGAAGTTACATTTGTTTTTCTTTACTCTAGAATACCCTATTCATGAAGCTTATTATGTTTGAGGTTTAACTTCTATAGATTTCCTATGTTCTTATGTTTCATACCATTATATATACTCACTTGAGCCACTTAGTACTACATTGTTTCAATACTATGTATATACTCACTATGTATATAACTCATCATATTGGAGTTTACTAAATCCATAGAGAAATGTAGCACTTGTGTTATTAGGTCACTTGCGTTGAGCGTGGTGGCGAGCATTCCAGTGACTCCGTGGGTGGAACAGGGTTGTCATTGGCATTTACCCAGCCAACTAGAGCTAATGGAGTAGACAGTTTGATGCAATGTCAAATGGTTTGAAAGATGCGCTACTGAGCCACTTTCAATTGGCCCTCCCTACAAGTTTTGGCATAGACTGAGATCATCCTGCCAAGTACAAATGAAGTTGAATCGCCCAAAATCAAGAGAGGTTATTGTAGACCTTAGAAACATGATCCCATAGCCCTTGACATTTTTTTCATACCTCTCATGAGGTCTGAGATACAAGCCTCGGAAGATCACTTCCCAATCATGCTTAGTGCACCTTGGGGTCACTTGGGTCGAGCGTGGTCGCGATCGTTCCAGTGACTCTATGGGTGGAATAGGGTTGTCACTAGAATTTACCTAGCCAACTAAAGCCAATGGAGTAGATGGTTTGATGTAATGTCAAATGGTTTGAAAGATACGTTGCTAAGCCACTTTCAACTAACCCTCACTGCAAGTTTTGGCATTGACTAAGATCGCCTTGCCAAATGCAAATGAAGTTGAATTACCCAAAACTGAGAGAGGTTATTGTAGACCTCAAAAACACAATCTTGTAGCCCCTAACATTTTTTTGATACCTCTCATGAGGTCTGAGATACGAGCCTCAAAAGATCACTACCCAATTATGCTTAGTGAACCTTGGGGTCACTTGGGTCGAGCATGGTCACGAGCGTTCCAGTGACTCCGTGGGTGGAATGGGGTTGTCACTAGCATTTACCTAGCCAACCAGAGCTGATGGAGTAGATGGTTTGATGCAATGTCAAATGGTTTGAAAGATACGGTGCTGAGCCACTTTCAACTGACCCTCACTATAAGTTTTGGCATTGACTGAGATCACCTTGCCAAATGCAAATGAAGTAGAATCACCCAAAACTGAGAGAGGTTATTGTAGAACTTGGAAACACAATCTTGTAGCCCCTGATAGTTTTTTGATACCTCTGACGGGTCCAAGATACAAGCCTCAGAAGATTGCTGCCCAATCATGCTTAGTGCACCTTGGGGTCATTTGGGTCGAGCATGGTCGCGAGCATTCCAGTGACTCTGTGGGTGGAATGAGGTTGTCACTAGTTTTTACCCAGCCAATGGAGTAGATGGTTTGATGTTAGGTTAGACAGTTTGAAAGATATGTTGTTGAGCCCATTTCAACTGACCCTCACTGTAAGTTTTGGCAATGACTGAGATCACCTTGCCAAATGCAAAAGAAGTCAAATCACCCAAAACCAAAGAGGTTATTATAGACCTCAGAAACATGATCTCATAGCCCTTGATGGTTTGTCAATACCTCTCATGAGGTCTGAGATACGAGTCTCAAAAGATCACTGCCCAATCATGCTTAGTGCACCATGGGGTCACTTGGGTCGAGCATGGTCATGAGAATTCCAGTGACTTTGTGGGTGGAATGGAGTTGTCACTGGTGTTTAACTAGCCAACTAGAGCTGATGGAGTAACGCTGTTCAACCACTTTCAACTGACCCTCACTACAAGTTTTAGCATTGACTGAGATCGCCTTGCCAAATGAAAATAAAGTTGAATCACTCAAAACCAAGAGAGGTTATTGTAGAAATCAAAATCATGATCCCATAGCCCCTAATGGTTTTTTGATACCTCTCACAAGGTCTAAGATACGAGCCCCATAAGATCACTTCCCAATCATGCTTAGTGCACCTTGGGGTCACTTGGGTTGAGCGTGGTCCCGAATGTTCTAGTGACTCCATGAGTGAAATGGGGTTGTCACTAGCATTTACCTAGCCAACCAGAGCTGATGGAGCAAATGGTTCAATGCCAGGTCAAATGGTTTGAAAGATACGTTGCTAAGCCACTTTCAACTAACCCTCACTGCAACTTTTGGCATTGACTAAGATCACCTTGCCAAATGCAAACGAAGTCAAATCACCCAAAACTAAGAGAGGTTATTGTAGACCTCAAAAACACAATCCCATAGCCCCTAATTTTTTTTCGATACCTCTCACAAGGTTTGAGATACGATCCCTAGAAGATCACTGCCCAATCATGCTTAGTGCACCTTGGGATCACTTGGGTCAAGCATGGTTGCGAGCGTTCCAATGACTCCGTGGGCAGAATGGGGTTGTCACTAGAATTTAAAATGTCATGAAAGTGAACCACCAACTTAAGTCTACATAATTTTTAGTAACCAAAAATTTAACCCATTTACTCTCTCGTGCAAACTCAGAAAGCACGTCACTTGTAGACCATAAAACACACAATGCATTATGGTACACTAGGCAGCCTGCAAGTAGTTGTGTTTTATAGATTGAGTAACTAGTCCTTGGGAACATGTCCTTGTATGTAGTGGAAACAATTAGGTTTTCATTTTGAAACAAGAGAAGAAGCAAATGGGAAAGCATGCACACTTCTTTTCTTGACCTAGTTCCATTGCAATGACTGTTAGTGGTATGTTTGAAATTTGAACTATGAAACTAATCATGATTAAGCTTATTATGGTTGAGGTTTAACTTCTATAGATTGTTTGAAATGATAAAAAATAATATCCTTAAAGCATTGGAATGCTCAAGTGTGTCTTAAGGGGTCCTACGACCCCTTTGGACACACTTGAGTGTTCAAATGTGTCAAAAGGAGTCATGGGGACTTCCTAGCGGTCCTAGTACACCTTATCACGCATTAGGACCCCTAGGAAGTCCCTATGACCCCTATGGACATATTGGGATGCTCAAGTGTGTCTTAAGGAGCTCACGACCCCTTCTGACACACTTGAGCATTCCAATGTGTCAAAAGGGGCATGGGGACTTTCTAGGGGTCCTAGTACACCTTATCACACATTAGGACCCCTAGGAAGTCCCCATGACCCCTACAGACACATTGGAATGCTCAAGTGTGTCTTAAGGGGTCCTAAGACCCCTTTAGACACACTTGAGCATTCAAATGTGTCAAAAGGGATCATGGGGACTTCCTAGAGGTCCTAGTACACCTTCTCACATGTTAGGACCCCTAGGGAGTCCCCATGACCCCTATGGACACACTGGAATGGTCAAGTGTGTCCTAAGGAGTCCTAAAACTACTTCAAACACACTTGATCATTCAAATGTGTCAAAAGAGGTCATGGGGACTTCCTAAGGGTCCTAGTATGCCTTATCACATGTTAGGATCCCTAGGAAGTCCCCATGACCCCTATGGACACATTGAAATACTCAAGTGTGTCTTAAGGGGTCCTACAACCCCTTTAGACACACTTGAGCATTCAAATGTGTCAAAACATGTCATGGGGACTTCCTAGGGGTCCTAGTATGCCTTATCATGTGTTAGGACCCCTAGGAAGTCCCCATGATCCCTATGGACACATTGGGATGCTCAAGTGTGTCTTAAGAGGTCCTACGACCCCTTTGGACACCCTTGAGTGTTCAAATATGTCAAAAGGGGTCATGGAGACTTCTTAGGGGTCCTAGTATGCCTTATCACACATTAGGAACCCTAGGAAGTCCCCATGACCCCTATGGACACATTGGAATGCTCAAGTGTGTCTTAAGGGGTCCTACGACCCCTTCGGACACACTTGAGCATTTGAATGTGTCAACATGGGTCATGGGGACTTCCTAGGGGTCCTAGTACACCTTATCATGAGTTAGGACCCCTAAGAAGTCCCCATGACACCTATTGACACATTGGAATGCTCAAGTGTGTCCTCAGGGGTCCTACGACCCCTTCGAACACACTTGAGTGTTCAAATGTGTCAAAAGGGGTTATGGGGACTTCCTAGGGGTCCTAGTATGCCTTATCAATCATTAGGACCCCTAGGAAGTCCCCATGACCCCTACGGACACATTGGAATGCTCAAGTGTGTCTTAAGGGGTCCTACGATCCCTTCAAACACACTTGAACATTCAAATGTGTCAAAAGGGGTCATGGGGACTTCCTAGGGGTCCTAGTACCCCTTATCACAAGTTAGGACCCCTAGGAAGTCCCCATGACCCATATGGACACATCGTGATGCTCAAGTGTGTCTTAAGGAGTCTTACGACCCCTTTAGACACACTTGAGCATTCAAATGTGTCAAAAGGGGTCATGGGGACTTCCTAGGGGTCTTAGTATGCCTTATCACACATTAGGACCCCCAGGATCTCCCCAAGACCTCTATGGACACATTAGAATGCTCAAGTGTGTCTTAAGGGGTCCTACAACCCTTTAAGACACACTTGAGTGTTCCAATGTGTCAAAAGGGGTCATGGGGACTTCCTAGGGGTCCTAGTATGCCATCTCACACATTAGGACCCCTAGAAAGTCCCTATGACCCCTATGGACACATTGGAATGGTCAAGTTTATCATAAGGGGTCCCACAACCCCTTCGAACAGACTTGAGGGTTTGAATGTGTCAAAAGGGCTCGTGGGGACTTCCTAGGGGTCCTAGTACTCCTTACCACGTGTTAGGACCCCTAGGAAGTCCCCATGACCCCTATCAACACATTGGAATGCTCGAGTGTGTCTTAAGGCATCCTATGACCCCTTCAGACACACTTGAGCATTCAAATGTGTCAAAAGGGGTCATGGGGACTTCCTAGGGGTCCTAATACACCTTATCATGTGTTAGGACCCCTAGGAAGTCCCCATGACCCCTATGGACACATTGGGATGATCAAGTGTGTCTTAAGGAGTCCTACAACCCCTTCAGACACACTTGAGTGTTAAAATGTTTCAAGAGGGGTCATGGGGACTTCCTAGGGGTCCTAGTATGCCTTATCATGCGTTAGGACCCCTAGGAAGTCCCCATGATGCCTATGGACACATTGGGATGCTCAAGTGTGTCTTAAGGGGTCCTACGACCCCTTCGAACACACTTGAGCATTTGAATGTCTCAAAAGGTGTCATGGGGACTTCCTAGGGGTCCTAGTACACCTTATCACATGTTAGGACCCCTAGGAAGTCCCCATGACCCCTATGGATACATTGGAATGCTTAAGTGTGTCTTAAGTGGTCCTACGACCGCTTCGAACATACTTGAGCATTTGAATGTGTCAAAAGGGGTCATGAGGACTCTCTCTCTCTCTCTCTCTCATCACCCGCTCTCTCTCTCTCTCTACCTCTGGTGAACTATTCTTCAAAGCCTCCATTTCTGCATAGCTAGGGTTTATGGTGCTTGTAAAAGGCACAACTATGCCCCTATATGGACTCATGCTCGTGCTTAAAATCATATTATTTTCATGCATCTCCTGACATTTAATACATAGATTTAGCTAGCCACCTTTAAAGACCTAAAAGAAATGAAAAATAAAATTTAGGCCAAAAATACATACTACATTTTTGTATGTAGTACCATTAGCTTCAACAGTCCAGCCGGCTTCTTCTACTAAGGCACAAAGAACTTCATTAATGTCTACTTTGGGAGGAAGATTATAATTTCCATATTTCCACAAGGGGTGATCCCATAATAGTGGGTTACACTTTTTTAGACATGCTGATTTTTGCTGAAATGACACATTTTTAGTAAAATATGATTAATTAAGCCTTGAGAGGTTCAATTTGAAGGAATTAATTAGAAATGGTTAGCTCAAAGCCTCTTAGATAAAAAAATCATTGATATAACATATATACTCCTCATTCATACCTACATTGGAGGCTCCTTCACACCTATTAAAATGCTGATAAAAAATTACTTTGAATTTATCTTTTGGCAGATCAAATGAATCCATTCGAAAAACCTATCTATGTAGTAAGGTACTACTGAGAAAACTCTTTCCAATTATTATAATGTTAATATATATTAAGTTTATTATGACTTTGTATTTTTATTTTTACTAAACATAGATATTTCACTGTATCTCCACCTCTATGTTCAATGTTTATGGAAAAATAGTAAATGACAGAAAAAAAAATTCTAAAAAATATCTATACCCTAGGTATTGAAGTTATCTTTCAATAAAATAAAATAAAATAAATTGGACAAATACACAAAAAGCTATAAGCTATGTAGTCAAGGTATGTCAAAATTACGACTTAGTAAACTTCAAACGTTAATAAAATATGAAATAATCATGATAATTTCATAAAACCAATTGCATGCCCTCCCTATGGACATTAAAAAACTAAATCTGAAAGAATCACATTGATATCTATTTTAGAAAAAAAGTTATGCTCTACGAAAACAATGCAACTCTTTGAAAATGGCATTTTTAGCAACATACCAATTTTTGTGGGAGAAAGAAAAAACCAATCAAATCAATTCAAAAATAAAAATTAAAAATATATTTAGAATCTAGATAGAAAATCCTAAAAGACTCTAATTTACTTCATCTTCTGATTCTTAACGGTTTAACAACAATATGCATTCAAATCTAAAATTTTTATTCAAAATTTAGAGTACAGTGTCCGTTCAGGCAAAAAAGTGTAACCCACTATTGTGGGTTCACCCCAAGCCCTGAAATATTTTTGTCGTTATCACTCTCTGGCTCTGCTCTCTCAATTTAGTCCTCTCCCTCTCCGCTGCACTCAACTTAGCCATCCTTACCTACTCTTTAAGAGAGATTCTCCAAAATTTGTATACAAAGACATCCTACAGGAAAAAATGAAAAGTTTCCAAGAGAATATCCACAATTCATATACAAAAGCATCATACAGGTAAAATGACAAAAAATTAATAGCTAAAAGGTAAAATTTATCATTAACGCTGATAGTAACAAGGTCATACCCGCTATCAAATCTTGGCCTATGACATGCAAAATGAGCAAAGCAAGTGAAATGAAAGGGAGGTATGGATCAAATAGCGAAGGTGCATCAAATCGGATCAATATCATAATATATGCAAAAAATACTGTTACGGACAAAAATATTTGCATATTAATGGGAAAGAGCGGGAAGAGCTTCTTGGACCCATGAAAGAAGTTACAGATAAGGAAGAAGAGCTAGGAAGGGGAAAGCGACAAAGGAAATAAGTAAGATATGCTTGTGAGCCTATGTCACATGATGATGATGAGTACTCACCATCTGCTAGTAGCTCAAGTAGTGACAAAAGCTCTTTAGTGCACATGTACACTGACACAAAAAATTCAGATAGAGAAGTAACAAGTGTTGTGGAATTATCCACAAAGCAATGTGAAATGAAGACTCAAATTGGTTCATTAGCAAGAAAAGAATTTGGTCATTCACTTCATTCTAGCACCACAAATATTTCTATTAGAAATACCTATTCGTCAATGGCCTTGCATTTACGGGACTTGGGAAACCAAGTTACCCACGTTGGGCATTATCCCTCAAATGTAAGTTCATTTCCACCTTTGGCAAGGCAATCTCACTCCTCATTTTACAACAAAGGGAAGCCATATATGATCCAAGGTTTTAATTCAGGTGACAAGTGGAGAGTTTCTCAAGGTACTGATCTCTTTCGTAGAGAAGTTCCTGATTCATCTCAAGGTTCTCATTTAGGTGACCAACACATTGGAGGTCCACAAATAGACCCATTGATTTCCCAAATTGGTAAAAGGGTAGATGTAAATTTGGAAAGAGTATCCCAATTGAAGAGAAATGGAAATTCCAGTGAGCATAAAGTTATTGTAGATCCAATGGGTGTATCTCCTCTACTGACAAATATAACTACTTCCAGAGACTTGAGTTTAAATGGAGACTGTCTATTCCCAAACATGCCCCAGTCGAGCAGATGAACCAGATGTTGCTTGAGTAAAGAAGATAGTGGTTTATTAAAGCATCTGCATTATCCCACTTGCTATCAGTTGTTACTTTTTGAGTGGCTTGCCAGCTTCTTTTGTGTGGGATTACTATAATATATAATGTCCTCATGCAAGTACATGCCAATTTTTGTAAACATTTTCTATTGTAAAGGGTTAGTGAGCAATATCAAAGAAAAGGTTCTTGCATGTGTTATTTAGACACATATCAATTAGGAAACCATTTTTCTCCCATTACATGGTAGAAATGCATAGATTCACTTTGCCGGTATCAATAGGCAGCAAGATGAGGGAAGAAATATTTGTAAAGAGGAAGTACAAATGTTACTATCCAAAACCATTTGGAGAGTAATATTCTTCTCCTGATTGTAATAAGAAACTCAAAATGCAAAAGACAACAAATAGCTGGGGCATTTATTTCCTATGACCTATGTCAATTTCAGTTTGAAATTCATATTGATGATATTCTCAATGTGTAAAAATAAACTAATGTGTTATTTTAAAATGGTGTTGATTGAAATCTATGAACATATGTCAAATATCCATTTTTTCCAGAATTTGAAATAGAACCACTGGTAATATAATCAAATTTGTGAATTTTACATCCAATCATTGGATGTTAATCCAAAGTACAACACAATAATATTTTTGAACCGATAAATAATCTGTCTTACTTCAAACCTACTCCCCTTCTCTCTCCTACTCTCTCCCCTTCCCCTTCTCTCTCTCCTACTCTATCCCCTTCCCCTTCTCTCTCTCTCTCTCTCTCTCTCTCTCTCTCTCTCTCTCTCTCTCTCTCTCTCTCTCTCTCTCTCTCTATCTCTCCCTCCCTCCCATACTCTCTCTCTCTCTCTCTCTCTCTCTCTCTCTCTCTCTCTCTCTCTCTCTCTCACACACACACACACATCACCATCTCTCTCATCACCCCCCTCTCTCTCTCTCTCTCTCACACACACACACACACCTTCTCACCCTCTCTCTTCCTCTCTCAACCCCCGCCACCTCACTCTCTAACTTCCTCAATGGCCGCCCATGAATTTTTTAAATGGCTGATTGATTTCCTTTGCTTCTTTCAATGGCCATCCATGATTTTTTTGCAATCTTCCAACCTTTCGTACATAGTTGTAAAATACATATTAATATATTATACATATAAAATAATATATAATATATGATATATAATGTAACATTTAATATTAATATATATTAAATAATATTTAATGTAAAATGTATATTATATAATATTTAATATATAATTGATATTATATAATATTTAATATATATAATATATAATATATAATCTAATATATAGTTTTTGATATATAATATATCATATGAAGGATGGAGAAATGAGAGGGAGAAAGGGGAGGGAAAAGTGAAAAATCAAAATTCTGCTAGCACTTTTGGGTACACGAAAATATCGAGTAGCCGATTAGGCTCGATATTGCTTTGTGCACCAAATCTACATGGTCAACTATTGAAATGTCTCAAAAACATGTTTTTCCCTATTTCTCTGAGTTCCAGACTTCGATAATGTAGCTGATGACTTTTTTTCACCTGAATTTGATGAAACGAAAGGGGTATCTTAAGGAGATTATCAACTTTCTATAGATATAATTGCTATCAAATTTTGAATTCAGTAAATAATTATTAATTATTTTCTAATTGAATTACCTCTAAAATATTTTTGAAAATGGAAACAGCAAGCTGGGTTGAGACTAGTCTTTATGGGCCAACTGCACAGACTCAAACAATGCAGCAAGCCCAAAACCTTAGCACAACCTTACCAACCTGTGAGAGTTGGTAAGGTTGTGTTAAGAAGATCAAAGGTTCAACTCTTGCTGGCTGGGTTTAACTGCTGGTTGCATTGTTTGAGTCGTACAGTTGACCCTTAGGGCCCGTTTGTTTGCGGGAATTGGAATTTGAGACAAAACCTAATTATCTCAAAATCAAGTTTTGAAATTTTGGTTTTGTGTATTCAGAATATAGTTTGGACCGTTTGGTTCACCTGGAAGATGGCTGAGACAATCCATATTTTGCGTTTGGTTGCCATTTTTGAAATTGGAATTGGAAGTGACAAATTCATATTTATGTGTTTGGTTTGCAATTTCAAATTGGAATTGGAATTACATTATCCAGTTTTTGTGTTTGGTTCTACATTTTCAATTGGAATTATATTTTGAAAAGAAAATTTAAGTTTTTATAATTATTATATAATGTTTTAATTTAATATTTTTTTTTTGTTGTCCATTTTTTATTTATAGTTTTTTTTTTATTAATTTATATTTTTATATAGAAAATCATAAACAAAATTTAATATTTTTTTTCCAATATTGTGAAGAGTAAACTTAACTTTTTTTAATAATTTTATACAATATCATAAACAATATTATAACAAGAAAGTAATTATAGCATTGCTCGATATCACATCAAAATATAAATAAGTCATCTAGTCCACATATATATCTATTTCAGCATAATGACCCAACAAATGGCCGAACTAAATAGTATGATTGTTGCACAAAGTAAACATCGTAAAAACATGACATCGGCTTTATACGTAGCCTCCAGTTTTGCAAAAGCTTTTTCAAGCGCTTTGCAAGACTTGCAGTCATCATCCACAATAGGTATATGTGGAGAACGTGCAGATGACGTAGATAGGGACGCAATGTCATTGGCCCACCAAAAGTACTGACATCCACCTCCATCCTACAATACAAATCTAAGTTAGTCTCACTATAATGACTAATATTTATTCTTTGTAAACATTTAAATATTGTGCAATTAACAACCTTTTTCTTATTTTTGCAACTCCAAAATTTACGATCTGGATTATCCCGCATGTGTGACGTCTTTAACACGCAGCGCGATCCATCACCACACTCACACATAGGGACATTTACCATAGCCATCAGCACTGTATCAAGCAAATTTTTGTTCATTCATACTATTTTTGTTCATTCATATATAACAACATGACTATATTCTATGAGTACAAATTGAAAAAGTTTCATTTATGTTGATATTACAAATTTATAGAAAAAATATAATGACACAACTATAGCATCAGATAGAAGTTTTGGGGAAGAACAATATCCATGAACTAAATGGTGGTGTGAAAACACACCGTTAAATATGAAAATGCAAGGAAATCCACACTCTACATCCTTATGCCCCATATTCGATGAGCAACCATCTCATATCCCGCTCATTATTCTCATTACTTTTCGTATTGTTAGATGGTCAATCTTGCATCTACAAAGTAAACATGCTAGAAAAACTAAAACTTGTTTATGTTTAAATGGAATACATGAAGGAGTACCATCAGAAATATTGACCGTTTACAAACATGAACAGTAAACAATCATCAGATAGCTCCTTTTTATCATCATATGTGGATATTTTTGGCATCAATGTTTCAAATAGCTTTTGGATTCGATTGTGTAGATAGTTATGGATCACACTCTGTGATCCATCATAAGGATGAAAGAGACCAAAATGATGGACTTTTATTTTCAATCATTTTTCTCTCTTCCATCCTGATGAAGGATCATAGAGTGTGATCATAAATGTTGATGCCAAAAATATCTACAAAATCGAATCCAAAAGCTATTTCAAACATATTTAATGTCATCATATGTGTAGTCTCACTTTATTATCATATGTGTAGTCCCAAAACTATCCATTTCTATTTTTGTACCTATCACGTGGTTTTAAAAAATGAATGAAAAATGAAAAGAAATTGAAAATGAAATAGAGCATTGAACAAAGTAGAATTATTTAACTTAATTTCGTAATGCAACAATAATAACAAGATGGTTAGGGTATAAACATACAGAATCATGAACAATGCAGTCATCTACCAAAACACATTTATAAAATCATGTCAGAAGAACTAGAAATGGATAGTTATGAGACTACACCTTAACAATGCATTAAATGAAGCATTCATCATGTGGTACTCCTTCATGTATTCCACTTAAATATGCTAAAAGCAACAACACTAACAAATGCAAGCTAATATGTCTATAAAAGCACATTAATGAAAACAATGGTCAAGGGAGGGCATGCTTGTTTGTCCATTAATTCAACAAGATCTTGCAATATCAAAACATTAAACCAATATGCACCAATATGCCATTGATGGACCTCTAAGAGCACTCCAAATTCAAAGGAAAAGAGAGAAACAAGGTTTCCTACCTTGAAGTGGAGAGAAAAACCAAAATGGAGAGGAAGACAAGCACACTCTATGAAAGCCAACATAATCACTAGCAACACAAAATAATCTTGGCATGGATCCAACGAATTAACACAATAAGTATACCAGTGGGTACTTACTAGTGGCTACTGTATACCAGTGTATACCAAAACAAAGAGGGAAAAATGAAAGAAATAACTTGATTGGGTTGACACATGATCCCAAGAGAAGTTCTGAAACATCTTTGCATGGCTATTGAGAGAGCAAGTTTTTACAATTGATTATACATTTTTTATGTAAATTTTACTTCACAAATCACAAAAAAAATGCATGGTAAGAGGAAAGATGGGTTCAACTTGTGTTCCAACATAAATATTTTTGACTTCCATTTCTCATAAGAGTGCTGACAAACTATATTTTGTAATGGAGATATACCAATGTATACTGTAACCAGTGTATACTATTATACAGCCACTGGCATATAGTCTAATCAGTGGATAAACTTAACAACATCTTGAACATGCATTGCATGTTCAAGACGCATTTCATGTTCAAGATGCATTTCATGTTCAAGATGTTAAGTTTATCCACTGATTGGATTGTATGCCAGTGGCTGTTAACATCAATCACAAAGTATCATTTCTTTTTTATTCATCTGTAAACGATACTTTGTTATTGATGTTCTAAATACTATAACCAATGTATATTGTTATACAGCCACTGATTTGTTTAAAACTTTGTTAAGATCCTTTGTCCTCGAAGTAAGGCTTCAAATGACATTATACTAAAAATTTTACAGCTTTGTGTGATTAGGGCATGAACAGATTTACAAAGACATGAACAAATTTATCCTTTGTTTTCTTGAGTTTCATAATTTGCATCAAATTTGTCTATTTGATTGATATTTTTCCCTGAAGTGGATTCACCCTCTTTTTTAATTTTTAACTACGTATATTTAAGATGTTGAATTTATTTATTGGATTGATAATAATGTTTTTTCAAGAAAACTTCTAAAGCTCTTGCGCAAGACTTGTTGAAATCAGTGTGTACTTGTCTAAAATGTGAATGCTACCTTAATTAGATGTGGAAGACTCAACCATGTGACACTCATTTAGAAAGATAGGTGGCTATGTTTAGTGGTTCATTGTTGGCTTACATGTGGTCAAGATGGATACATCTAGTAAAGATGTGGAAGGACTATACAAAGAAATCTACTAAGACCGTAATTAATATGTAAAGAAGAAAAACCATTGCTAAAGAGAGATATAAATTGATGAAACTTTTTTCAAAATTTCTTTTGGATAGTGTGTAGTCCTAAAACAAGAACCTTTCAAAACTTGCAGTGTTCAACATACACCATTTATTGAAATTCACTTGCAAGTACATTTCCACCCACACCCACATCATTAGAACAGATTTCAAGTTTTGACCTTTATTTCATTTATAAGACAATTCTCTTGATGTGCCAAGGTGTTATAAATCTCTACTATTCATATAATTTTGTCACACAGTTGAGATCAATCTATGGTAATTATATTTACAAGGTCATTTCCATTTCAGATGTACATCACCCATCTGAATATGCAGATGCAAAACAATTCAAAAATAGAATTGAGAGAACATCTATAAACATATCTAACACATAGAGCAAGTATAACTTCAGTCCAAACCATAAAAGCTTTTTGATAATAAGCCATATCTCAGGGTTCAGACATGGACAACCATAGAAAATAATTATTTTAGCAAACATGAAGGAAAACAAAATAGAAAGGGATGTATCGGTGACCTCATCCAACTTTGGAATAAATGACCAGACAATCTACCTCAATAAAAATAGCAGTAAGCACGCCTCTCTACAAATGTTCCTAGTGTTAAGGTGGTGGCATTACTGCAAGCCACATCCAGACAAGGCAGACGTAAGTTCCAGGATAAATGTTGCACCACAAGAGCCCTTCAGACATGAACTCTAAGCCAAAGGCATATACTATCGATGTTGAGAGCTACAACTAACCCAAGTAAACTAATGATTCCAAACAATACTAATCCACTAGATATAATCATATAACTGGTAATAATTGCAATTTGAATACAAGAGCATCATTTATCTAATCATGAAATTTTTTAAGCATGCTAAACAGCGAGGCTTAACTAGTATGCTGTCACAAAACTCCTACATTGGTAAAGTCCTATTGCCAACAATATGAGATTTAACTCAGTGCATTTCTAATTAGTAAAACACAAACTAAAGAAAAAAAAAAAAGGAGGCCAAAAAATCCACAAACAATAAGTAAATACTAGATTGTAGGTATTTGTATAACAAAAGGACATGCAAGAGAGAGTAGTATGAGTGACATTGTCCCACATTCTACTGCCTACACTCATATGACTAAAGAAATTCATGCCCATCAATCTATTGCAAAACAAAATTCATGCCCATCAATCTACTACAAAACAAAGATCACTGGAAAAAGGCTTGAAAGCATAAGTTGCTATTGGTAGTGGGTAGTGGGGATCTTGAAAAGATCTAAACTATCTAGAAGATCATGATGAAGCAAGCATATGCATTGGAAGAAAGATCATGATTATACCATAACCAGTATTGCCTCTAAGTTTAGAAAGTATTTAACTTATTCTCACAAATAGATGTCCATGTGGCATATGATTATATTTTCTATTTGAGGAAAAAGGAACAACAGTCTGTATGATAAATGAATGGAACATTTTATGCATATAGAACTCTATGCTTTCATTGATGAATAGTGAGATGAAGTGTTACCATAGTAATGAAAAATTAGAAGAACATTGAGTATAGCATAATGTCAGTTTTATAGCCTTTTATAGGCTTCCAACACATTTAAAATCACACAACAGTACAGAATTAGATGTCCTTTTAAATATAACTATAAATCACCATATGTGGCTACAATCTAGTCCACTCTCTCATCCTCAGTCATCAATAAGAACCATTTGGCTCTTTCACATTGACCCACGAAGGTTTCTTATACCCTCAGGAATACACCTCGACTCAATCCAGGGATGGATTTGAGAGCATTATATGCATTCGTCAAAGCATTGTCATGAGCAGATTCATCAAATTGGACAAGGTGAACATTGCTCATACCCTCTTTTATTTTCTTCATTGTTTCACACATGGATTCCAAGGAAGCAGCCATACTTGCCTTCCTCCTCTTTCCCACCTTTCTAACTGATGATGTAGGAGTCCCTCTAGTACTTGATGTTGCAGTGGACTGATTGGAATTATAAGGGTCTTCGTCCAAATCAACAACACTATCAAGATGTATATTGAAACCAAGGTCCGCTTCATCATTCATAGTGAATGGCTCTTCCAAAGGGTTCCCTTCTTCAGTCTCAAGGGCCGTGGTAGCTGCATTACCTTCAACAATGTCATTACCCACAATTGCAGCCAATTCATTAAAGTACACAAAGGGCTGCCTCTTATACACTTTGGCATTTTTGAACTCTCTTCTCTACATGTTGGCATAAATAAATGGATTAGGTTCTTTGTCTTTCATTATTAACTTTAAAAGAAGGCAATATTATTTCCATCAAAATAGTAGAGAGATCACCTACCTTCAGAAGCTCCTCCCACATGCTATCCTCAGCATCCATGCACTAAGTTGCCTCGTTCCAAGCAAAACCACTTGTATTCCTGGCCTCTTTCATCACTCTATAGGCAAGCTTCCAAGTTTTCAACTTATTTTTGAACTTGTCCTTGGATAGATGGAGGTTCATATCAGCGTTGACCTGCCTCTCAATTGCAGACCATGCTTCTTTTTTGAAGCCTCCGTCACATTTTTTGCCTAGTTGTACTTGCTCGAGGAGCAAGTCTAGAAACTTGCATTCCATTTCCTTTGTCCACATTATCTTCTTCGAGGAAGGAGATATCTGGCTCGTGTTACCAATATCATCCATGTTCAACAATAATTCTGTGTATGCCATGTTGTGTATACAAATTGTTGTTAATGGTATCAAAGTATCTTCATACATCAATTTACTCAAATAAAACACATTGACCCATACAAGTCCAATACTTGCAGATAGAAAGAGAAGAAAAAGGAAACCATCATGTATATCAAAGTATCTTCATACATCAGTTTACTCAAATAAAACACATTGACCCATACAAGTCCAATACTTGCAGATAGAAAGAGAAGAAAAAGGAAACCATCATGTATATCAAAGTATCTTCATACATCATTTTACTCAAATAAAACACATTGAGCCATACAAGTCCAATACTTGCAGATAGAAAGAGAAGAAAAAGGAAACCATCATGTATATCAAAGTATCTTCATACATCAGTTTACTCAAATAAAACACATTGAGTCATACAAGTCCAATACTTGCAGATAAAAAGAGAAGAAAAAGGAAACCATCATGTATATCAAAGTATCTTCATACATTAGTTTACTCAAATAAAACACATTGACCCATACAAGTCCAATACTTGCAGATAAAAAGAGAAGAAAAAGGAAACCATCATGTAGTCTTGAGTCATACAACAACAACTATTCTTGGGATCTATACTATTCCCACATTCTACTTGCTATATCATATTGGAATTGTGCCCACTATTCTCTATCATGCTGAGACAACCCATATGTCTCCAGCATTGGTACATCTACCCCAACACGATCATCTTCCTCTTTGGTGACAATTTCTGATGGAATGTCATCCTCTAACATAATGTGGTTGTGTAGTATGCAACATGCTAATACAATATGGGCTTGTGTCATGATAGGATAAGTCATGGCATGCCTCAGGATTGGAAAACACTGCTTGAGAATACCAAATGTATGCTCTACTGAGTTTCTAAGAGAGGAGTGTCGATGGTTGAACAAATCTTCTTGAGAGTTTATTGGATTCTCTCTTGAAAACTCCTTCAAGTGGTAGCGTGTACACCGATAAGGAGCAAGAAATCCAGGTGCATTGGGATATCTAGCATCCACTAGAAAATATTTTCCTACATAAATAAAGTATATTATTAAAACGTGAAATATTGATTGTACCCTTGAGTGTATTAAACTATGATTTGGCTTACCGGGGGGAACAACAAGAGGATTTGCTCTTAACAGAGCTGAAGCTCGAACATGACTATCCATGGCAGACCCTTCCCAACTAGCAAGGTAGTACTAAAACTTATGATCAAAGGAACACACACCCATAACATTTTGTGACAGGTTGCCTTGTCTATCACAATATTTACCCTGCATGTTGACATCAACAGTGACTGGTATATGGGTTCCATCGATAGCTCCAACACAATTCTATACAATATGATACAATCATCAATTCTATGGTCAACCAATAATATGACAAGGATAAAAATCCATACAAGAAATTTGTAACAACACAACAATTACCTTGAAGAATGGATCAAAACATTCATTCCCACTAATTTCAAGAGGAGTGTTTGGACTAGGTGGTAGAAAGAAATCCTTGTGGAGTCCTAAGATAGCCCTCAACACCTTGTGGAAGTATCGGCTGATTGTCTATCCTGAGTGCCCAAAGTTGTGGGAAATCTTGCGGTTCCTTAGATTGTGACCAATAGTGTGGAGGAACATCACAAGTTGTTCTTCTAACGTCAAGTGTATCGTATCTGTCAAGGTTCCTTTCAGCCTTAGGATAGTAGCTAGATGAAAGAAGGCTCCCCTACTCATGCGAATCTGATCATGACAATCCACATCGTTGGAATGACTAACCATTCTATAAAAATCATTTCCTTTTCTTTTTCGTTTACCCATTTGTGCATTGCCTTCTCGGGCCACCACTACTATGGCTATGGCAACACAAGCAATAAGAGTTGTGAGAAGACGGGAATATGTGGTCTCCACAACTACCCATTGTAGAATGTCAATATTCTTAATAGGATCCATCAATGGCCTAAAATGTGGACAAACAAAATGATATGAGCAAGGAAATGTGGACATAATCACAAAGATATGCATTCATCCATCACATAAAGCACAAAAATGTTTACTTTCCTTAATTTATTTATAAATATTGTGGCTTTTCCAATTTTGTATCCTCAAATCTAAACAAGTATGGGTTGGAGAAACAAAAAGAGCCCTGTTTGTATTGGTTTAAATTTGTTTCCTGTTTGCAGTTCAGTCTTCTTGTCTGGTTATGAATGCTACATGAAAAGGATTATCTAGAATATTTAATTAAGAAAATGTGATTAAGATAGCTTTTAAAAATATTGCAGCATCCATTTCCTTTGTCTCACCATCCCAACAAAGGGTACAACATAAACTTATGATGTCTGTGAAAAACTATTGCAGCATCCACATGAATATTAAGTAAGGTATTGCATAGAATATCCACAAGTCCTTACTTAATATTCATGTGGATGCTGCAATCGTGGACATCAACTGGTTATGGGATAATTTACTGGTTATGGTGGACAATATGGGATAATTTACTATACAATTAGGGATTAATGACACACATCAATGACCTTAAACATAATGTCTTCAAAAATGATCTTATATTCTTTTCGTCCACTTTTGAGGTTCACACCTATTGTGACTAATCCAACTAGAGATTTTCCAAAAATATTATAGAGTTCTTATCTCATTTCATTTCCATCATGGATCCGTAATGAATGCGAACTCTTGATTGTCACTACTGACATAAAAAATAATAGCAAAATGTTGCATCCTCCGTCACAATTTATTATAGGAGTGTTGTCAATACCAAGATTCTCCTCATGTGTGTAAAGCCAATTTCGTATTTTAGTAAATGGATCTAGGTGTCCTTCACTACAATAGTATCTTTTACTTTAATTGGCATCAAGCTCCTCGAGGTGACTATATCCTTTTTAACTTCCAGTGTTATGGGATGACAACATGGTGAAAGTATCCATTGATCTTCAATGTCCATGTTGGTCTCTCCAAGAGGTAAACCAAAAGTATCCTTCCCATGACTACAAACTAACTCATAAACAAGCTCATCAGTCTTGAACAAGGAATTTGAAATGTCCTTTAGTACTTGTTAATGATTTTGGGGCCCTCAAGTTTTTGCCATAATTTGTGAATAGGATCAATGTCCTCTTCCTTTCCTAGACCTTCAAATCTCTTTCACTAGAATGCATCTATCAGAGTCACTGGAAATGGGAAGTTATGTAAGCTGCAATTGGTAGCAATTTGGTGGGGGCATGACAATTACTGTCAATGTTTTATCTCTTTTTACACATGCATATATATACAGATTTATATGCAGGAACATGCATGTTGGTATTAATGCGAACCTGGTGTTTATAGATTTGACATATCATTTCCAACTTTCTCAAATTTTTGGCAATTGACATTTCTCAAGCTTTAACATATTTCCATAATTCAGGTTACTATTAACACAGAGAGATGGCTAGAAGTGGTTGGAACATGCAAAGCTAAAGTTTTGATCTGACACTATTAATAATAAATATTATGGTTTTCTAAAGTGATACAATCATAGAAGTCAATTCAGAGAGATAAGGTAGTCAAGATCTGTAATAACACATGAAGTGAACAAAAACTTGAACATATGACACTGACAAGGTGTATTGTTGCTCTTAAAAATTAAGTATTTGTTATTGGGCATTGACTGAGTATTGTTGTAGCATTTGAAATTGTCATGATGCATTCTACAGAATGTTTGCAGATCATAGTAGATAATAGAGACTGAATAAAGCTACAAACCATGTGAATTGTAGTTACTAGTAAACATCTTTGTTCTGCATCTACCAAGGCAGATTGTCAAAGATCAGACATACCCGAGTTTGGAAGAAATGGCACATATAATTGATAGAAATTAGTTGCTGAAGATGTAAACAAATTCAAGTTTATTGTTGCTAGCAAGTGGTTTGTTTGCAGGTTGTGACTGGCTATTTAAAAATAGTTCTGTTGGGCATGAAACCAAACTATCGAAACCTTGCACTGGCCAGAGGAAGAATCATATTAGTTATTGTTCATTATTTATGGCACTGCATTGAAATCAGAGACACTTAGCTTATTCGAGACAATAATATATGTTCCCAATGAGCCTACACACTATGCCATGGGGGGTGCACCAACTCCCAAGGTAAACCATTGGAAAACACATTTAACTTTCAAACCAATGATTTTATTCACCTTACTTTAAGAGCATGGCTCATGGTATAAACCAGCGTATTAACTCCTCTATAAGACAAGTCCAATATGATTTGAGGACTAACAGATCGAAGAGAAGAAAGAAAACAAAAAAAGAAGAAGACAGAGATCATAGCAGAAGCTGACTGAGAGCCTAAGAAGACTGAATATACAATAAATGAAATCATAAGATTTAGTGAGATATATTGCAATTCATGGCTGACACCCAGAATTTGTAATACAACTCTTTTAATCAATATAGAAAATGAAAATCTAAATCATTAGCATGTACCAAATATTGATTTATTCAGATGAGAATGCAGTATTAATCAATCGTGATCAAACAACTGAAGAAGAAAGGTCCAGATTGCAGATAAGATTAGGGTTATATGTCGATCTGCACTAGTTTATCTTGCTTGCAGTGTATTGGAGTTGAATAAGGAGAGTCGGAAGCCAAAAGAAGGGCAGTACTGAAATCCTTTAACCCAACATCACCATCAACCAAAATAGAAATTTCCCTAATCACGCTTAAACTTCCAGGACAAAGGATCTTAACAAAGTTTTAAACAAATCATTATTACCATCAACCAAATAGAAATTGCCCTAATCACGCTTAAACTTCCAGGATAAAGGATCTTAACAAAGTTTTAAACAAATCATCTGAAAATATGACAAACCAGAATGAAAATATGAGAATAAGCATACCGAGAAGACTGTCAATATATCTAAATAACCATTAATGTTGAATAACTAAATTGCTTTAGGGTCCCATTTCATGCATAACACATTCTCTATTTAGAAACATCTACTTATGTTAATATATCTATCAAATGAGTTCTTGTGCATCTAACGTTAAAATTTAAACAATCTCATTTAGCTTTTGACAGCTAAATATTCAACAATTAACTCTGGTGTGAGATTGATGTGCTTGTCTATTCACTGAAACAATATAAGATGGGTTTCTACACCATTAAAACAAATAGATAAATAAATTTGAAGACACAGCTGAAAGAAATCCTGCCATTGATGCCCACAAAGCTTGAAATCAAAGCTTGGCAAAACCAACAATCAAACTCGACACAACTACCACAAACACGAAATTATGCCCTAGCACCCTGATAAGTTTACTAATAATACTCAAGTTCAAATGGAAACGGATTTGACAAACCTGATTTGAATGGATTTTCAGAGTGGGAGAGCAGATTTGCAGAGTGCAAGAGTGGGAAAATAGATTTTCAAAGAGCGAGCGCAATAATGAATCCAAAACCCCCAAAAACCCCAAAAAATGAATGCGGGAAGATGCGGACCCGACGGATTTATCAAATTTGCAATGATTTTTTACAAAATCGGATTTTGTTTTTGAATTCCACCTCTTCAGTGGGAAGATGGTGCCACCCGTTTTAGGGCAAATCCGGGTTTTGAACGCGTAACCATGGATTGCAAAATAGAGTCCCTAACAGCGGATTTGGTTTAAAACCGGAAGTCCTGCACCCAATTCCGATCATCTTCCAGCAAACAAACAGGGCAGACTACTCTTGTCCCAGCTCGCCTCCTCCCTCACTTCAAAACTGAAAATAAAATGTAACCAATGGGATCGCTGGACTGAGGTGCAGGGATAACCCACTTTCAACTTTTTAATGGAATCTTATGTTGTAAACAGAGACAAACAATTTGATAGATCCAGAGAAAATGATATGCTTCATGTTTGAGGATGTAGTGATGGGAACTTCCAAATTTTCAGAGCGTGATGGGAATTGCGTGCTTAAGAAACGAGGTAAAATTTCTTTGCACAAAGGTTTTTGGACCAATACATTATAATGGATATACAATTCCATGTTAAGATGGCTTATTGTGTTGTAAGTCCCCTGTTATTTAGCTATGTTCCATCTCACACGTTTTTGTATTACCGATGTCTATTAAGTATTCTGATGCACATTTGACTGTATTTATTAATTGGAACCTAGAATTATGAAATATTCTGAATTTTAATTAATGAATATGATCAAATGTGAATCTTTCAAGTGAAAGATTCTTTGCTACCGCTGTTTTTACATTTAGTTGTAGTTCTAGTATTTTGGAACTAAAATTTCACAGAATGACTTACTTAAGATACCCTCAGAGGGATTTATCCGCTTTATTCTTCCACTTTTTCAATTTTTCTTTCTTAGATCGGTTAATTATTTGCATATATCTTTTTTTTTTTAAATAATAAACATATTTCATGTTGTCCTCAGGCTCGACTCCCATGACCTGAAATGAAAGATTACAAATTGCAATAGATATTGCAAGAGGTCTAGAATATATACATGATGATACTCAATTGAGTTATGTCCATTGTGATATCAATAGTACTAGCATGCTTCTTGAGGACGATGTACAGGGAAAGGTACAATCAAAAACTGCTTTTATTTTCTTTTATCATGAATATGAACTTATTTTTTATGAAATGTTCTATTTGTTGCCATGACTACATGATTTACAGGTTGGAAATACGGATTATCAAAGAATTTTGAAATAATAGGAAGTGGATGTAAAGTGACAAATGATATCACAAAGCTTGCATTTATGGCTCCCGAGTATGTCCTATCATTCTCTCTGTAAATAGTAGTGAAATTCGTGTCATCAGATATAGAAGTATCATACAAATGGTCTTGATGTCTACACTTTAATTGATAGCCAAACATTATCAATAGTTCCAAAAATTGTTGGGACATTAACTCAGTGAGTACATAATCCAGAACATCTTTCAACCACCCCTTGACATAGAGTAATCCTTGCCCTCACAAAGTCTGGTTCTGTAAGTGACAACTGCTTTTGCCAGCTTTATCATCTTCACTAGGAAATCCAAAGCTTTGGTTGTTAGAAGCACAACAAGTAGCAATATCTTTTTAAATAATATAAGGGGTCTGTCCTAGTTTCTATTGGCATAGTGAGATTGTTAAGTTGTGTTGTTGTTCTTTTCATTAAGATTCAAACTCTTCTGAAGTACCATTGTGAATGTTTGAATGGGGATGAGGTCCCTGTTTCTGATATCACTCTCACTAATTCATATCTCCGAATCAAAAACAGTCACCCTTTTAAAAAAATTAGGAATCTTCCTTAATCTGTTCTGTTCTAGAGATAACATATACGGAGGACATTCTTCTAATTGATAGTGTGATTGATGCTACTATCACTTTAAGCTGGGACAGAAGTTCCTTTTCACTCAGCCTTTCAATTGATGGCCTAAGGCCCCTTTATCTAACGATTGAGTGCTCACTGTACATGTCAATTTCCCTCTACTTATGTGACATCAGTCAGGTAGATAGTTGGTGCAGGGCTTTCATAGTTTCACTTATAACTACTCTTATCCATTCAGAGCTAACTGCAAAGTTGGCATACTTAGTCATTTGAATAGATTTCTTTTGTTGTTGTGTAACGTTCTGAAGTTAACAATATTTGTGTAATATGTCATCCCCGTCAACTAGATTGCATTATTTTGGTCTTGTTTTCTTCATTTCATGTGTCTGAACCAGGGAACCCTCTTTTTAACAGTTGTAACTCTTGATCAATTCTATCTTCTAGTCATGCCTGATGATCTAATTGTTCATTGAATCATTACTCACGATGCCTTCACTTAACTGGAACAGATTCTTAAATGAAGGAAGATCCACAGTCAAAAGTGATGTGTATTCCTTTGGGGTGGTTCTGTTTGAACTTCTTACAGGCCAGAGAGCCATTGCAGATAGCCAAAATGATAGTGGTCAAGAATCACCTCTAAATTCAGCTGCATCTCCAGTGGTAAGAGTTAAAGCTAGATATCTTTATACAATTTCAATAAATCAAGGAAGAGCTTTAGTATTTCAATCACTAAGCTGCAGTTTCTTTGTTTGTGTAATAATGATGAATGCTAGACTTTAAGAACACTTAAGAAGACTCCAAGGCCATTGAAGATTAATCAAATAAGAAATTGGGTAGATCCAAATCTTTTCACTTCTTATCCAGAAAGCATCTTCTGCAAGGTATGCAAGATTTCCTTTAAACATGGCTTGTGAGTTATACTATGATAATACAGTTCATGCATATAATGTTAGTGACTACTAAATTTACAAATATGATGATATTCTTTCAGACTGCTGAGGTTGCACAGAGATGTTTAGATGAAAATCCTTCGAGGAGGCCTAAGATGAGAGATATAGTATACACTTTATCCCGTATTTTGTTGGAATCCATTGAATGGGATGGTGCTCTTGCAGGAGGAAGTCAGGTTTTTAGTGGTCTCAGACATGGGAGATGATGATTAAATTCCTTGTGGACAATATGTAAAAAATATTTAATAGGAACTATTCTGCTATGACTATGTCATAAATGTGTCATTATTACGCAATCTGGTTTCATTCTTCAATATTGGAAGAATAAGCATACAAGATTTTATTCCTTTTCTACAAGAAGTGAAGAATAGATAGATGGGGCAAGCCTAAAAATAGCTCGTGCATAAAAACTAAAATAAAAACCAAATTTTTCTTGAGTTTTTGTGACCGAGGGACAAAAAGAAAATACAAATATATGGCCAGGGCATAAATAAACTAATTTTCTTGGATTCCTGTGATTGACGGACAAGTAGTACTTGTACATATGCAATAATAGATTTTTTGGTCCATTTTTTAAATTGCCAATAATAATAAACATATATGATATATCTGCTTAAATCTTTGGAATGTTCTGTATGTTGTTATACTTCTCTTATCATGTTCTCTGGATTCGACAGAGTTTATTAGTCCCTGCCAGGCCGGCACTACAGATATTCTGAAATATATATATTTTTAAATTTTTTAACCAAACCCATTGTTATTTTGAAATATTTTAATATTTTTAATAATTTTTAGTTTTATTAATACAACTTTCTTGGAATTGCGGCATACATTTCATTGTCGAAAGGTGGTTATTTTGCTGTGCGAATTTTCTCTGTACAAGTGGATTCCCCAATTAAGTTACAATGAAAAACTGATGGAAGTTTGTATATATCATCAAAGATTAGTGCTACATGCAGTGAAAGAGATATTGGGCACGAATTTTTTGCTTACCAATCACAGACACAGATTTGTTCGGGCTTTTTGGCAAGCCTTCTGGTGGTTGCTGGAGCAAGTAAAAACTGTGCTGAAGAAATTTGTGTTCGTCCTTTTGAAGCCAAATATTTCGGTTTCACAAGGCGGTAGTTGGAATCGATGACGACCTGTACACTACCTTTCCCTGGGATCTCCCGATCATCATGACTGCTGGTTCTCCTTTCCCAGGATTCAGTTTGGGCACAAAAAGAAACTTCTAGTGATAGAGCACTGGCTAGTTCAGTGTATGGGTATTTACTGGACTTTCGTAGTGGTTTTTTGATAATTTGTATAGATATTGAGCAAGAAGGCTCTCATCTAAAGTACCTCTGATACTTTATGGTTTTTATTATGTCTTGAACTTTGTATGTTTATACTTTATATTATATATAAAATATTCGGCCTCAGCCTCTTATCGATAAAAAAAAAAATACAACTTTCACTTTACAGAGATTTTTCTGAATATTTTTAAGCTGTAAAAAACTGTATTGTTAAAATCTTTAGAGAAATCTCTATAAACTATAATTATATTCTAATTGTCGTACTCAATTAGAGTATAATGAATTTTAAGATGAGTTGTCATACTTGCCAAATCAGGGACTCTGGGCTTACAGAGGCTCTTGGCAGGGCAGAATCCCAAGCTATGCGGGATGTGGAAGAATGGAAACCTCGGGAAGAGATTTACTAGAAACAAAAGGCTCACATTGATTGGCTACAAGAAGGAGATAGAAATACTGATTTTTTTCATCATTTTGTTCAGGCTCGTCGTAATAAAAGGTATATTTCTTCTCTTGTTACAGCAAAAGGACTTCAAATTTCCTCTTAGTATGCTATGACCAAGGAAGCCCTTCAATTTTATTCTACCCTTTTTGCTGAAGATCCTTGGCCTACAGCTGAGGAAAAGAACTTGATACTTTCTTGCATTCCCTCTCTTATCACCAACACAATGAATGATTCTCTTATTCGTCCAATTTTGATGTCAGAACTTGAAGAGGTTGTGTTTCGAATGAATAAAGGTAAAGCTCCTGGCCCAGATGGCTTCCTTGTGGAATTCTTTTAAGAATTTTGAGAAATTATTAATATGGATCTCTTGGAGGTGGTTAAGGAATCCCTTCAGAATAAGCAAATGCTTCATGCATTGAACTCTACTTTACTGACTCTTATCCCCAAGAAAGAAGGTGCTGACAATCTTGACTCCTTTTGTCCCATTGCTCTTTGTAATGTTGTGTACAAAATTATCACCAAATTGATTGCTCGCAGTCTCAAGATATGCCTTCTAGTTGTGATTTTGGAGGAACAAGGCGGTTTTGTGGCTGGTAAGCAAATTCTTGATGGGATTGTTATTGCTTCTGAAGTTATTCATTCTATGCATACATCAAAAGAGAGAACCATGTTCATTAAGTTGGATATGGCTAAGGCTTATGACAAAGTCAAATAAAGTTTTCTCCAAAAGATCCTCTTGGCCTTTGGTTTCTGCCAATAGTGGGTGAACTGGATTATGAGTTGTGTTACTTCAGCTTCTTTTTCTGTTCTTGTGAATGGTGTTCCTTCAGAGCCCTTTGGTGCCTCTAGAGGACTTTGCCAAGGGGACCCTATTTCGCCTTACCTCTTTATCATTCTGGTTGAGGGTTTGGGCCACTTTCTTAAGCTTTGTGCTCACCAGGGTTTGATTCATGGGTGGAAATGGGGTGCTGGCTTGCCTCCTCTTTCACATCTTCAGTTTGTGGATGATACTTCATTTATGGGATAGGCCCGTCTTCAGGAAGATACTTCTTTTAGGCATGCTTTGGATGTGTATCTTGCAGCTTCGAGTCAAAAAGTTAATGAGAACAAATCCTCCATTTTTTTCTTCCATATTCCCGAGGCTATTTAGAGGCGTATTGTTGCTATTTTGAGGTTTCAGATTGTGTCTCTTCCCTTTGTTTATTTGGGTATTCCTCTTACTATTGGTAGACATCCTAGATCTTCCTGGCAAGTTTTGCTTGATAAACTACGACAAAAGGTTAACCATTGGACTCATTGATGGCTATCAACTGCTGCTCGCCTGACTCTGTTAAAATCAGTTATTCAAGCTCTTCCTATTTACATGTGTTTTGTTCAAGCTGCTCCAATGTATTTTCTTCAAGAATTTGATGCTCTGTCCCATCAATTCCTTTGGAGTGGGAACCTTTCAACTTCTAAATGGAGTCTGGTTAAATGGGAAATAGTGTGTAGACCTCAGAAGGAGGGTGTCCTTGGCTTAAGATCAGCTATTTTAAATGGACAAGTTCTCGCTGCAAAGCTTTATTGGCATTGGTGTACTAACCAACATCAACTTTGGGCTCGTATTCTCACCCATAAGTATTTTTCAGATATTGATATGGTTGAAGTTCACCGCTTTCCTCTGGAAGGGAGAGGATCCATGATTTGGAATACGCTAAAGTTTGGAGCTCAATTGGTTAAAGATGGTCTCTTTTGGATTTGTCATTCGGGATCACAAGCTTTATTTTGGCTTGACTCTTGGGATGGGCACCCTCCTATCCTTTTCACTCATCCACAGCTCCATGCCCTCTATCAAAATTTTACTGCTACTGGTTGGGACACAGTTGATTTTTATAAGATAGGGTGTGTTAGAGGTTTGGCTCCTTCCTTTCATTGGAAACACCCTTCTGAATGGCCTCTAGGAGGATCTGAGGAGGATAGGAAGGAGCTGTTTCAAATTTTGCAGTCTCATGAGTGTACTACTTTGGTTGGTAAAGATGTTCTTGCTTGGGACAGCAAGGATTTGTTTGGGAAATTCTCAATGTTTGCAGGATATGTTGAACTTCTCCGACAGACATTGGGGGACATTCAGGTGCCTTGGTGGAAGCAAGTCTGGTACAAGTTTTCCTAGCCCAAATGCAATTTTTTTATGTGGTTGGTGGTCCATAGCCGGTGCCTTACATGGGATAATCTATGCAAGCATGGCTTCCAAGGACCCTCAATGTGTGTTCTATGCCAGACTAGTGAAGAAAATGTCTCTCATCTCTTTTTCCAATGCTCTTTCACTAGACATATTTGGCAGTCTTGGTGGAATGTGTGGAACCAATTCTGTTGGCATGTTTCCTCACTGGCAGAACTTTTTGCTCGCTGGGGTAAGACTCCTGTGAAGACTTCATTTCTTCAAGTTGCTTGGACTCTTGGACCCACCTTTATTATTTGGCATATCTGGTTGGAGAGGAACCGTCATATCTTTAAGGATGAGTTTTCCGAGGTTCCTCACTTATGGTGGAAAATTCTCCATTCTTTGGGGGAAACTATTTCTACAAAATGTGACACTTCTGAGGCCATGGAACCAGGGGAGGATATTTTCAATAATCACCTGAATATTCCCCCCTCACATGGAAAACTGCTAAGAAAGATGTGTAGACATCCCTTGTGAAAGATCAATAGGGTGGGGAAGTGGAGTGCTCCTTCGCAGGGTGTTCTTAAAATCAACACGGATGGATCTTCCAAGGGCAATCCTGGCCCTGCTAGTATTGGTGGTGTTGGCAGAGATAGTAACGGGGATGTTCAGTTTCTGTTTTCAATTTATAATGGTCATCACACTAACAATTCGATGAAGGCCATAACTATTTTGTATGTTGTGAAGAATGCTTGTGACCTTGGTTGGAGAAGGGTTATTTGTGAATCCGACTCTCAAGTGGTGATACGTCTATTGAATTAGCAACATTTTGACGCTGTTAGTTGGAAGTTAGCTTTGATTGCGGACCAAATTCATAATTTGTGTACTTTTTTGGAGTATGTTACTTTCACTCATATTCCCAGGGAATGGAATAGTGTTGCTGATTGTTTGGTGAAGTGGGCTTCTGACCATATGTGTAATTGGAACATTGTTGATAAGACTCAACTTCCGATGGGCTTGTCCCATCAATTTGATCACTTGGTTGATCTTGATAGGGCTGTTTGATGCCCTTTCTCGGTTTGTTCTTGTTTCTCTTTCAGTTTGAATAAATTTTCACCCCTCCTTTATTTCAATACATATATTTTTCTAATCATAAAGATGATATATCTATCAATAAGCAAAGAAAGAGATTTCACAATAAGATAACACCATGAATATGTAAACATTCCCAATCAAATCATTAGATCTATTTTAAATCTAAATATAAAATATATAGAATTGAAACTTATTGTTGCTAACATGAAAATGGAGAAGATGAATTGGGAAAAACGAGTCAGTGTAAGATAACATAGGTTTAGTAAATGTAGAGATACAAAGTCCACTATCTTAAATTTAGATGTCTAATAGAACTAAAAAATTATATGAATATCAATTAGACTGAAATTCAATTTAAAGAGCTCTAAACAGAAACATGCACTATAAATTATAAAACATAAAAGAAATATGATGTTTTAGTTTTCCCAAATGTTATTTATCAATTGATTGTCCTTAGTTGATTGATGAGCTAACAAAGATGACTAGATTCATATATGATATTGAATTGGTATTTTGACTATAGAAACAGAGTGATCCTTTGATCGTTGATATCTAGGAAGAAAACAATACCCATGATCTTGTATTATTCTTAGAATTGTATTCAACATGCATGATATTGTATTTGTTACATACAAATCTTTGAAACTCGTTCATCTAATCCACCTATTTTCTAAACAAAATATGACATCGGGAAGTGCCTTTGGATAAGAGGATCGAAATATACATGAAACTTTCTTTGGTATAGGTCAAAGAAGGTGAAAATTTTCATAAATGTACAGAGCTTTCTGAAGAGTTCCCTTCCCCCTCTTCGTGCATTGAAGATGGATCAGATTCACAGAAAACATTATGTTTCACTTCATAAAGCTTTCTCTGAATATTTTCAAGTTTGTTGCTATAACGTGCAAGCTTTGCTACAAGTTCCCTGAATTCTTGTGAACTCTCATCACCAATTTCCATAGGAGAAACCTTAAAACAACAACAACAATTAATCACCATTAGCACTTGGTGTCAAGCATGGCTAATGAAATTTGTAACGTATTCAATGCAGTTATAATTTTACAAGATTTGAGGGCACCTGCAAATTTGTATTGATAAGCCATGTTCCACTCATCATCAATGCTTTCTCTGCAGCTTCCTGGGTAGCAAATTCAATGTTTACTCCTCTGCATTACAGTGAACAAGATCAAATATTTATTGTAATAATTAATGTTAATGAAAATCTAAGCATGAAAAAGAATAGAGCCTGGTCTGTGAGAAGAACATTTGTATATCAAAAGAAAGAAACGATGTAATGTCACCAAATTGCAATGTTGGCTTAAATATTTTTTTTAAAACATTATGATTGACAATTTCCTACCTTTTTGGGAGGCACGCATAAAGCTGTTGAAGCATGGTCACAATAACCACTTCTCCACAGTTCATGAAATGATTCCTCTAGTTCTGTTCTGTTGCTTCACATGGAACCTACAACATTTCACAGAATAAGCATGAAAGTCCTAATCTGAAAGTTGGAACAATGAAAACCTCTGCATGGATTATTGAAAAAAGTAGAGCTTACATTAGACACAAAGACTGTCATTTCTTCACAAGCCTCTCTCCTTTTTGGGATATCTCTTAAACAGTGATTTTCCGTGATCAAAAGAAACAATTATTGCATACAATCTAAAAACAAATAGATATTGATCATATGCATTCAAAGATCTGAATGTTGTAATGGTCCATGAAAAATAAAAAATGAATTATTTTCAAGTATCCCAAAAGTTAAGTATTAAAGAAGAATACCATTTTCTTTAGTAGCCTCTGATTTAACCTTCTTTGAATGAGGAACAAAGGCTTGGCCATGTCTCTGCAATAAAATCAAGCCAATAATAGGTAATTTTTAAAAAAAAAGGTTTTGACAAAATTTTCCATCATTGTCTTCGTAAATCCACTATTTTCTAGATATGATGATTTAAAAGATGATGATTAATTCACCTCAGATAATGATTTAGCTGCAGAAAAATTCACCCGACATTGGTGTTGATTGAGGTCTTTTAAGAAGAGATTGTGGACCAGATGCGGGGCTTGCTCTTCTTCCAAATGCTGTCACCGTTTTAACAGATTTAGTTTTCATTGTCAAATTGGATCCAGAAATGTTGTGGGTATTTTTCTTGTTAGATATTAATGTTGAAGTTCCATCATAAGCTGTGGAAGGATTTGGTTAAAAGGCGTATGCCTGAATATGTTTAATAGAAAACATGAAGTCTTACATTGCCCTTCATTACAAAAGGAGGATCCGCTCAAACACCAACATATCCATACTTCAATTAACACAGGCTCTACAAAACAGAGAATTTCAAAGCTAAATACTGCGGAGAACCTACAGATCCCTACACCGCATACATGGGACACTATGAGTCCATAAACTAAACCCACCTGGAGACTCAAAACCAGACTATGAAGATAAGGCATACATTGCAAATATCCGGTCAAATCGCGAAGTACCCATATCTGTAAAGTATTACAACGATATCCCTAGAGCATAAAAGTAGAGAGAGAACCCATTAACAAAAACGACCGAAGAATGGATTCAAAAACTGAGAAGATTTGAGGCGACCTTAGACACATTATTTGGGCCTTACAGAGTCAACATCAGATGTCTTCAGAATGCTTTTAGCCATATGCTGAGAACAGAGCACACCTGAAAACTACAGAAAAATTGAGGGACATAGAAAAGTACCCAGGAGCCAGTAATGGTAAACCAAATTTGGGGGTAAATTAAATGTATCTTACAGGATCTGACTCCCACGCATTTGATTGATTGCTCCCATCAGCTTAAGGACTAACTTGAAGCGGATTTGATATGACTTGGCACGAGAATGTTTGAGAAATTATGAGAAGCCTACACATGCCAATCACCTTAGAGCCCCAACTGATGTACATGTTTCCCAAATATTTTCATCATTTACTGAAACGACATATGCATATTAAAATTGATGCCATTATTCTGAGCCAAGATAATTTTCAAGTTACCCAATCAATGATATGAAGTGATTATCCCATGCGTTAACCATGTGACCACTTCCGCAATGAGCCGAATTTCATAATCTTAGGCATACTTTTCCATGTCATAACCTGTCCTTGGTGGATTCCGGGAACATGTGAATCCAACAAGGGTCTACTCACCATGTTCGACCGTTTGGATATGCCTGTTCAGCACCATCTACCATTTTGATTTCTTTGCCAAGGTGTTTATGAGCTGAATCTGTTTAACTAATTGGAGCTTGGTAAACTCTCTGCTCTCCTCCTAGATTTGGGAAGCAAAATTTGCCAACCAATCTGTCAGATGATTTGCATCTCGAAAACAATCACATACCTTAAATCTATCAAACCTCGGTAACAGTTTCCAGGCCTCATCTAGAACATACTGCAGCTGCCAATTAATTTCTTTTTTTGAAATGAAGGCAGTGGTAATAACAAGATACTTACGAAGGCCCTTGCTAACAGTTGAAAAACCTATTATCTGATTATGCCAAGGCTTCGGGACAAGTTGCTAACAAGGAGAAAGGTCCAACATCAAATTCTAAATATT
Source organism: Chamaecyparis obtusa (assembly GCA_027943335.1). Taxonomy (NCBI): domain Eukaryota; kingdom Viridiplantae; phylum Streptophyta; class Pinopsida; order Cupressales; family Cupressaceae; genus Chamaecyparis; species Chamaecyparis obtusa. The sequence goes on along the minus strand of BSBK01001041.1, from coordinate 510,063 downwards.
ATAGGCTTCAAGGAAGGCAAGCTCATGGCCATGCCTCTTTTGCTTTCTCCTTCGTTTTCTTCTGCTGTTTGAATTTTTGTTTTCCCAATGTTTGTATATCTGGTTTTTTTGGTGATTGGAGGAGGGAGAGACATTCGGCTGATCTTCTGTGTTATGGAAATGGAGATGATAATGGGCTTACTGGAGAAGAAGTTAGTTGCATATTCCCTCATTATCTGATATAATATACTCTGGGGCACAAGTAATGGCGACAGCGAAACACCGTATGCAAGGGGAACACAGGTCAGACAGGAACGATTACCATGGTTTGAGAGATCGTGGACTACAAGATCAGAGGTTTGAAAGTAATGGCGACCAGGGTTTGAGGAATTGATGGCAGTATCAGCATTCTATCCGGAGGAGGAATAGCAAGGTAGGAAGGGGAGGAATTTTTGAGAGACCGTTTAGAGACCACAAGATACAACAAGGCTCCTTTAAACGGTCATATTTTGGATTACAGCACAATGGTCTTAGAGGTCATCGAGATTCAAAAACTCTTCAGGAGACACAAAGGATTCTGAGGTTGTCACCTATCAATTCCAACCTTATCCCAATCTTTCCAGCCACTCCATTGGGAAGGCCGATAAATCCCCCCTACCAAAAAAATGCTTGGGCAGGCTTACATTGGGATATCCATAAAAAAACGAGCAGACCTCATGAGGGAAAATAGGATTCCAGGCTATTTCAATGGGGTAAATATTGTTCTTAGGCTAGTTCATAAGGACACACAGAAGTGGAAACCTATTTTGAGTAATCTTAAACGAGGAAAACAACCATAGCAGAATCATTCAGCCAACCAGGAATATATGCCTCCTCCTGAAATAGACAGTGAAGGTACCCAGATTGACGATTCAAATCAGCGCAGAACAGAGGAGGATCTAAATCAAAACACAGAGAAGGAAGCTTCTCTCTCAAGTGGGAAGGTAGTTTCTATCACCTTTTCTGAGGAAACTTTAAAGAAAAGAAGTCTTTTTCTCTTGCAACATGCAATGACCTGTAAGTTCTGGAATATCAACCTATCTCATACTCAGTTTAACATTTGGGCATTACACAAATTGGCAAAACATTTCTCAGATAGATTCTTTAGATAATGAGTTAGGTTACTTCCTGGTTACTTTCAAAGATAAGCTCAGTAGAGACACGATCTTCAAATCCAAGGTGTGGTTTCACAATAACTCAAGGCTTCATATGCAATATTGGAGCCCAAACTTTGATAGTTCAAAGAATGTCATCAAGTTTATTTCGATGTGGGTCACTCTAGAAAACCTCCCCATGGAATATAGAGATGCAGGCATCCTTCAAATCTTTGCAAATAAGTTGGGCATTTATCTTAAACACATCCAAATTAAGACTATGACATCATTCAAGATATGCTTACTCATGAATTTAGAAAAAGAACTTACACGATCTATCAAGATCATTTCAAAATTTGGTACATGGGTCTAGATTATCTCATATGATTATAATCAAAGTTTCTTAGTAGATTAGTGTGATTTAACTAGTAATCAAGAAATGGTAGATTTGGATAGAGATTCTAAAGGGTTTACAGATCACGATGGGATAGACTGGAGTGGGAAGGAAATTCATCATCAACAATCTTCCTTCAGGGATTTATTCCCGGAGTTGGGAGATCAGGAAACAATGGATATTTCTAAGGAAGATTTGGTTGTTGATAACTTCAAAGAAACTATGAACCTTTTTCTATGGATTCTCTATTGGAACATCAAAAATCATTTTAGACATAGTTGTGTACCCAAATTATATTTATTGGCCCCAAGCCCAAATTGGAAAGTAGATTCTCATGTCAATAGGATTTCGGATGGGGGGACAAATATGGCTATGGTGGGCAGTTACTGGCAATCAGTAGATGGAAGACTCATGCAGAACTTAAATCTCAGAGGGGGGAGATTTAGACAAATCTAGAAATTCCCAAATTCACAATAACTAAGATGCGGGTGGTGAAGATCTCTAATTTATTTTCTTTGGAGAGTGCTCTAATTGAAGATATCCCAAGATTCAATTAAAAGTTAGTTGAACAATTGGTATCTCAAAGGTTTATAGAGGTTCAAATGGACATGCTGGACAAAATAGAAGATCAAGTTATAGAGGAAGATGAAAATCTTGAAGGTACTAATAATCATATTGGGAGTCTGGAGAAACCAATTGTGTCTTCATCAGAGGCTTCTTTGCATATTTCTAGCCATTCATCCTTAACTTCCTCCATTACAAATGGTCAAGATGATGACATTCTCAAAACTAGGCTTTTTGACTTGTGGGAATCAGCCAAGGCTAGTGTTAATTCTTCCATTAATAGGGACAAAGTACCTACTAAGGAAAATTCTTGAAATAGGAATGCTTCCCCAGTTCCTCAAGGCTCAGAATTTCCAAATTTTAATTCCTCCAACACCAGCTCGGGATGTAGGAAATCCTCCAGATTGAGGGCTAAAGAACAAATAGAGAACAAAAAGGAATTAGGAGTAGAAGCAAAGAAGTATAAGTCTAAAAATAGAATCAAAGGAGGCATTATCTCACTTAACCTTTAACACATAGACTTCACAGTCAAGGATCCTACTTGGAGAATCTTCCAAAAGATCTAACAAAGGACTGACAGTCAGAGTCTTCCATCTCTCCTAGGCTTTAGGCGGTATATGAACTCTTTGGATGTGCAACAAATGAATCTTTGGATAATAAGGCTAATTCACTTTCATTTCATTGAAAGACTTTTAGAAGAAGATTATGTTGAGGAGGAAGAGAGATTGAACGATATTGAAGGTATTACCTTTGACAATGATAAAATGGAGGAATAGGCCTTGGACAATCCTATTGAAAGTAAATCCATAGAGGTTCCCCCAATTCTCCCATCTCATAATCATTTAAATAACTTAGGCCTTCAGAAATCTTCAGCAAAGAGTTCTCTTCTTGATTGTGGCGGAGGGGGGGAGGGGGTCAGAAGAAAAGGTAGCGGTAGAAAATCTTTTGCAGATTTAAGAACTGAAGATGGGGAGGATTTTGAACAAACCAAAATTACAAAATACTTACAAGTAGGGAAGGGGAAGTTCCTTCCCAAGTCACAATGAAAATATTATGATGGAATGTTAGGGGTCTCAATGCCCCTAACAAGCAGCGGGTTGTTAAACGCTACATTTTATCTTCTAAAGTTGTGGTTTTTCTTTTACAGGAAACAAAATTGAGTAGGGAACAATTATCCATTTTCACCAAGTCGCTTGGACATTGGAATGTGGAAGGGATTGATGCTATTGGTTCTTCCAGGGGAATGGCTATTATCTGGAATCCAAGACATCTGTCTTTCTCAAACATGGAGAGGAGCTCAAATTGGATAGGAGGCAATAGTAGAAGCTTAGCATCCAATCTAAACTTCTATATCGTGAATGTATATGGCCCAATCCTTAAAAGAATGAAACTGGAAGTTTGGAAGGAGCTTAGAAGATGTTTCTCAACATGGACGGAAGGTAACTTTTTTTGGGGGGGTGATTTCAATGCCATTATTCATCCATCTGGTAAATTGGGAGGCTCTCAATAGGAATCCCAATCCCAAATTGATTTCAAAAATTGGTTGCAATCTGTTGATTTAATTGAGATAGAGCTTGAGAATGGCTCATACACTTGGTCGAACTGGAGATTAGGGCCCAATGACATTTCAAAAAAAATGTATAGATTTTTCTTCAAAGGAGACCTAACTATCTTTCCATTTTTCATTAAAGCATCTATATCTCCATCTTCAAGTTCAGACCATTACCCCATTCAACTGGAAATTTTGTGGGAAGACAAGCCTCCCCTCTGCCCATTTAAATTCGAGAATATGTGGCTTAAGGATGAAAATTTTGTTAACTTGGTCTTATATTGGTGGTTAGAATGCAGAATTAAGGGCTCAAAATTATTTTCTTTTGTGTCTAAACTCAAATTTACAAAACAAAATCTGCTCATCTGGAACAAAACCCAATTCAAGAACATTTTCTCTTCAAAATTAGAGATAGAGAAAAAGCTTAAGGACTTGAATGAAATCATCATGTAGTCAGGAATGAACAAGGATCTTTTTGACTCGAAAAAAGTATTGCTAAGGGATCATGAGGATATTTTATCCAAAGATGAAATCTTCTGGAAACAAAAATCTAGGGAAACTTGGTTGGAAGCATGAGACAAAAATACAAAGTTCTTTCATACTAGCACCAAACAGCATAGGAGTGTGAACAAGATTCATCAAATTTTTAACTCTGAGGGAGTTCTTCTTCAAGATCAGAAAGAGATTAAAAAAGAAATAGTTAAATTTTATTCAAATTTGCTTCTAATCACTCAGAGAGTTCACATCTCAAGGTTCAGGCAAACTTGCTAGTTGACATCCCTAAGATTATTACCAATGAAGATAATCAAATGTTGACAAACAAATTTTCAGAAAGTGAAATTCTGAAAACTCTTTCACATATGGCTCCAAGCAAAGCCCCAGGGCCAAATGAATTTCCACCTAGCTTCTTTTTACACTGTTGGAATGTATTGGGGAAAGAACTCATAGAGGCATTGGAGGCAGCTCGTTCCTCAGGTAGATTCTTATCTAAAATTAATAACACTTTCATTGTTTTAATTCCCAAGAAGTAACAAGCTAATTGTATGGATGAATTCATATCGATAGCTTTGTGTCATACCATTTATAAATTATTTTCCAAAACTTTAGCTAATAGATTAAAACTATTCTTGGGTAAGATTAATGGGCAAGAGAAAACAAGATTTGTGCCAGGGAGATCAATCTTGGATGGCATCATCATAGCTCAGGAATTTATTCATTCCATTCAATGCAATAAACAACCAAGCATGATTATCAAATTAGACATTAAGAAGGCTTATGATAAGGTAAACTGGATATTTTTAGCCAAATGCATGGAGAACTTTGGTTTTTTTAAAGCTTAGACTAATCTTATCTTCTATTGTATTTCTACTCTAAAATTCTCCATTCTTGTCAATGGTTTTCCCCATAGTTTTTTTGAGGGTTCTAATGGAATTAGACAATAAGATCCTCTATCCCCTTTCTTATTCATCATTATGGTAGAAGCTTTGGGTCGTAGATTTATCAGCCTTCAAAATCAGGATATTATTAAGGGCATGGAAATTACCTCTTCTGTCAAGATAGTAACCCATCAATAGTTTTCTTCAATGACATTCTCCTCTTTGGAAAATGACGCATTAGGGAAGCATTACAAATTTAAAATGTTCTAGACAATTATGCACTGGCTTCAGGACAAGTGGCTAATAAAGATAAATCTTTGATCTTCTTTTTTCACACAAAAAAGAAAATTTGCTTTTAATCACTTAGAGAGATTAAAAAAGTAATAGTTCAATTTTATTCAAATTTTCTTTTAATCACTCAGAGAGTTCACATCTCAAGGTTTAGGCAGACTTGTTGGCTGACATTCCTAAAATTATTACCAATGAAGATAATCAAATGTTGATAAACAAATTTTCAGAAAGTGAAATTCTGCTAACTCTTTCACATATGGCTACAGACAAAGCCCCAGGGCCAGATGAATTTCCACCTAGCTTCTTTTTACACTGCTGGAATATATTGGAGAAAGAACTCATAGAGGCATTGGAGGCAACTCGTTCCTCAGGTAGATTCTTATTTGAAATTAATAACACTTTCATTTCTTTAATTCCCAAGAAGTAACAAGCTAATTGTATGGATGAATTCATATCGATAGCTTTGTGTCATACCATTTATAAATTGTTTTCCAAAACTTTAGCTAATAGATTAAAACTATTCTTGGGTAAGATTAATGGGGAGGAGAAAACCAGATTTTTGCCAGGGAGATTACTCTTGGATGGCATCATCATAGCTCAGGAAGTTATTCATTCCATTCAATGAAATAAACAACCAAGCATGATTATCAAATTAGACATTAAGAAGGCTTATGATAAGGTAAACTGGATATTTTTAGCCAAATGCATGGAGAACTTTGGTTTTTCCAAAGCTTGGATTAATCTTGTCTTCTATTGTATTTCTACTCTGAAATTCTCCATTCTTGTCAATGGTTCTCCCCAAGGTTTTTTTGAAGGTTCTAATGAAATTAGACAACGAGATCCTCTATCCCCTTTCTTATTCATCATTATGGCAGAAGCTTTGGGTTGTAGATTTATCAGCCTTTAGAATTAGGATATTATTAAGGGTGTGGAAATTACCTATTCTGTCAGGAAAGTTACCCATCAATAATTTGTTGATGACATTCTCCTCTTTGGAAAAGGAAGCATTAGGGAAGCATTACAGATTTTAAAAGTTCTAGACAATTATGCACTGGCTTCAGGACAAGTGGCTAATAAAGATAAATCTTTGATCTTCTTTTCTCACACAAAAAAGAAAATTCAGTAGAAAATATAAAAGACATTGTCATTTAAGATTGGTTCTCTGCCATGTTCTTACCTGGGTATTCCAATTGACAAATCTATGAGAACATCTTCAGTTTGGAAACCTATTGGTGAAAGATTGGACAGAAGGATGGATTCATGGAAATAAAAGTGGTTATCTTGGACAGGAAGAGTTGTGATGATCAAAGCCACGTTGGCAGCAATCCCCATTTATTTAATTTCTTGCATTGCACTACCCATGGGGTGCTACATGGATATTGTCAAAAAATTCAGAATTTTTTTTTGGCAGGGTATAGACACTAATAGGAAATTTTATCTCATTTCTTGGGATAAGATTTGTAGATCATTGGAGGTAGGAGGCACAGGAATTAAAAATCAAGCCCTTGGGGCCAAACTCTACTAGAAAATTATCAAAAAAACCTAATCTTAAATGGGTTAGAATCATCAAGGGAAAGTATTTTCTTAACATAAATGAGCCAAAGGCAATCCGAATTAAGGAACTCCCCAAAGGGTCTGGAATTTGTAACTTCATTGCTAAATCAAGGGATATTGTGGACAATAATATTACTTCCAGAATATTAAGGATGGAAGTAAAGCTCGGTTTTGGGATGACTCTTGGGGTGGTCTCCCCTGTATTAATCAATTGTTGGGCCCGAATAGAATTACTCAAGTATGTTCTAATTTGTGGGGTCCTTTGGTTAGAGATTATATAATCCCTACTCTGTTGAATTCGACTGATGGATCTTGGCAGTGGAGAAAATTTTTAGAACTTAGCTTAAACTAGTTGGAACTAGAGCAATTGAGGATGCTCCTTAAAGACAGATTTTTCATAATTAAACATGACTAGGATGAAATCATATGGAATGGTGCAAAATCAGGGATTTATAATGTGAAGGAAGGTTATAAGATTTTATCAGGAGTTTCTTCTCACAAGCACTCTGAGCTTCCCATTCAATTATGCTAGAATAAAGTTTGCCTTCCAAAAGCAGGACTATTTTCTTGGACAACAATTAAGGGAAGAATTATAACTGCTGATTGGTTTTTGAAGAAGGGTTATTGTGGTCCCTCAAGGTCCTCTTTATGTTGCAATAGTGAAGAAGACACAAATCACTTTTTTTCAGTATGTCTATTTTCTAATGAGTGTTGGAAATGACTATGTGCAAAACTAGGATGGTCTTCTTCTCTCCCATGTGATATCCTATCTCTTTTTACATCTTTGCCTCTTCCTTTTGGGGAAAGTCTATGTGGAAATTTATGGATTATCTCTCCATCTATCCTGATATGGGAATTATGGAAAGAAAGAAATAGAAATATTTTTCAAGGAAAATCTATGGATAAATATTTTGTTCTTAATAAAATAGAAGCTGCCATAGTAGAAGTTATGAATGCTCACATCCAAGATCAATCTGCCCAACATAAGTTTTGTACCAGCTGGGATGATAAGATTTTGAAGAATTGGTTTGGTCTTAAAACCCCCACTATGCTAGGAAGAGGTTTGAAAGCAAATGTAATTCTTAGATATACTTGTGTTTGGTCGACTCCTTCTCCGAGTTGGTTCAAATTAAATTTTTATGGGGCCTCTAAAGGTAATCCGGGTCCATCTAGGGCTAGATGCATCATTCACTCTAGTGATGGCAAGGTATTAGAAAAATTGGAGAGACCTCTGGAGATAGGTACTAACAATATGAAAGAATTCAAAGCCCTGCTTTTTGGTTTGTCCATTACATATGCACTGGGTTTGGACAAACTAGAGATTGAAGGGGATTCAATGATCACTCTAAATGTAGTAAGAATAGGCTCTGCACCCAATTGACATCTGCAATCTACTTTGGAAGTTATTTTAAATTTAATGAATAAATTTTAATTTACAACGGTTAATCACATATTTGGTGAAGGAAATCACTTGGCAGATGAGTTGGCCAATAAAGCCGCTCTAGGCAAATATGTAAAGATCATTCAAGATGAGGAGGTGGCCCAATTACCCATTTCACAAATTTTTTAGATTTGAGAATTCCTTTCAACACTCTTTTGATCACAATAATGGGAGTAGGTGGTTCTGGTCAAATCATGTCACTTGGACATTTTTGGGGTTGATGTCTTCATCATCACGGTTTTGCTTCTTCTTTTGGACATCCTATACTCCCAGTTGCTTGTTATGAATAAAATATTTTCATTTTACAAATAGTGATTTGACAGTAGCCTTTTCTGTCAAATAGTAGTAGTTTTGGGGATTTAGATCCATTTCAAATTTGGCTAGCTCTTTCTCCTTTTTGGGTATTTACAAGAAATATTTTAAAGGTTACTACTTCGGGTTGGAGCAGTAAGGAAATTTATTGCAATGGATGTGGTGGCGATGGGATTCTTGTCTTGTATTAGAAGAAAGTTGTTCATATTGTCAAAATCTTTTAGGATCCGATTCTATTATGGCGAACCCTCCATTTCAAAATTTGGATATTATCATCTTAGTCTTTCATTGATTGTTTCTATTTTAGTTAGCTATAATTATGGTTGTCTTATAACTGCCACTTTTCTAGTTAGCAAGGTGATGAGACAGGTCAGAGAAGTGATGACAGTATGTTGTTTAGCCCTACTGATGGTATAGGATTGTTTGAAGCCTCACGATAGATGGGTGATTAGAAAATATATGGGGAATCAAGTTATTTTTCTCATTTGTTTTGAGTCGAAATTCCTTTCCTTTTTCTATGAGTTCTTCTCAACAAGTGGACAGATGGATACTCTGATTACGATGTGTGCAGATGTAGAACAATTTGCATTTGATCATCCCATTAACACCTCCAAATTGTAGGATGTCTACAAATTTCATTATCATCTAGCTCTATATACTGTTAGGAAATTTTTGGGCACTAGTTTTCTACTTACAAACCACAGATACAGAGTGAACTTAGACATTGGTGCGGGTTTCTTGACTAGTATTTTGGTGGCAGGTGTTCATAAGAATTTGGCTGAGGATCTCTGTAGGCACCTCTTTGTTGATAACTATCTCTTAGGTCTGCATGGAGCTATTGTGAATGTGAATTTGGATCTAACTACTTCCTTTCCCTGGGAGCTTGCAATAGTTATGTCCGCTGGATCTACATTCCCTGGCTTTGTCTCTTCCATAAGGTGAAACTTTTACAGTGGCCCTACTATAAGGTTTCTTATTTTATGGGGTTGGGAATGGGAGAATCAACCCATTAGCACATCTATGATGGAGAAAGGAATCTAATTCCTTTCTCAATTCCTCGATATTGAAGAAGGTTTGGATGAGTCCTATGGAGATGGTCTAGATGAAGACCTGGACTGAGTTTTCCAGTACAGGTATGATGAATAATTGGATGGTCTTGGTAGCAAGGACTCTTTGAATGCAAAAGAAGAGGATGTTGAGGAGGGTTTTGTTGATGAAGATGAGGCAGAGGGATTGGCTGATGAAGAGGAAGACATTGATAATGAGGACGGGGATGGTGAGGATACTTTGGGAGATTCAATAGAGGAAAATATGGATCAAGAGAATTCTAGTGATCCACAATTTGAAGACCATGCCGAGGAGGACAGTTCTGCTTCAGGAAGAAACTCAAGGAATGACTCAACTTCAACCTTAGATTAGTATCTTCTACCAAGCTTTGAAAAGCTTGTTGTTTCTTGTTATATCTACTTAGTTTCTATTGTCTCTCAAAGATTTTCAAGTTTTAGTTTGTGGGTCTGAGTAGTGTTGCTCAGTTTTTGGACATGATCACTTTCGAATGCTATAGTTTTTTTTTTACTACTTTTATTACCTAAACTATGTATATGTTTTTCTTTAAATTAATACACTCCTTCAACTTCGGCCCCTTATTGATAAAAAAAGGAAGGCAATCTCCCTTGCACATATTTAGGGGTACCTATTGACAAAACATCAAGATCCACCCTAGCATGGAAACCTATTGGAGAGAAATTTAATAGGAGAATGGAATCCTGGAAAATAAAATGGCTTTCATGGGCAGGGAGAATCGTTATGTTGAAGGAAAATATTGCAGCCATTCCTATTTACCTCATGTCTTGTATTTCAATGCAGGAATTTACTTGAATCTAGTTAAGAAGTTGAGGAAATTCTTTTGGCAAGGAACAAATACAAAATATATTTTTTCCCTTGTGGCTTGGGACAAAATATGTAACCCACTTGAACTTGGAGGGACAGATATCAAGAACTAACTACATCAAAATCAAGCCTTAGGAGCTAAATTATTTTGGAAAATACATCAGAAAAAGAACCTCAAATGGGTTAGAATTATTGGAGGAAAATATCTATCAAACCTCAATGGAAATGAGGCATTGAGAGCCCATGAATTCCCTAGAGGATCCTCAATTTGGAACTTTATAGCCAAGTCTAGCAACGTAATCCTAAATCACATTTCATGCAATATCAAAGATGGTAGCAATGTATAATTCTGGAATGACTCGTGGGAAGGATACCCTAGCATCAACAATCTGATGAATTTAGAAAGAATCAACACCATTTTCTTTAAAATAAGGATGTTGACATTAGAGATTACATCAAAACATCATAGAACAATTGTAAAGGAAAGTGGTAGTGGAAATAATTTGAGGATCTAGACATAGCACAAGGGGATATTGTCAATCTTAAACAAATTCTGAAGGACAAATTTTTCTTGCTCAAACCTAGTAGGGATGAGATCATTTGGAATGGAGCATTTAATCAGGTCGGTATAGTGTAAGAGAGGGATAAAAAATTATCTTAGGCTAGCAAGACCAGATCAAAACACAACTACCAATTCAATTGTGTTGGAACAAAGCCTTCTTACCAAAGGTTGGAATCTTCTCATTGATGACTTTTCTGGGGATGATCTTGATGCCAGATTGGTTTTAAAAGTTTGGATATCAGGGACCTTCAATTTTTTCATTATGAAATAAAAATGAGGAGGATGTCAACCACTTGTTATTCACTAGCCCCTTCTCATTAGAAAGATGGAAATGGATGTGTGCCAAACTTGGTTGGATATCAGCTTTACCAAATGACATTCTAAATCTATTCAAATCATGGCCTATCTTGTTTTAAGAGACTTTGTGGAAATCTTTATATCATATCCCCATCAACTATGATATGGGAATTATGGAAGGAAATAGATAGGCGAATCTTCTAGGGAAAAGATTTGGAAAAAGATTCATTGCTAAACAAAATAGGAATAGTTATAGTGGAAACAATGAACACAAGAATATATGCCCATAGAAACACAACAAAATCCTATACTAGTTGGGATGATAATATGTTAAAGAACTGGTTTGGCCTCAAGGCTCCCCAAATTATAGGTTGGGGAGGCCAAACTAGCATACAAAATAGAGCATATTGTAAATGGACCCCACCCATTATTGTATGGCATAAATTAAACTTTGATGGGACTTCCAGAGGGAACTCAGGGCCCTTAGGGGCAGGATGTGTGATTAATTCATTCATGGGTAAGACCATATCTAGACTATCAAAACCTTTGGAGGATGATACAAATAATGTGGCAGAATTCAAAGCTCTTTAAATAGGATTATCTTTATGCTCAGAAATGAAACTGGCTAAGATCGAAATTGAAGGGGACTCCACTATTATGGTGAATATTGTAAGAGCAAAGTTGATGCCAAACTGGAAACTTCAATCTCTACTAGAAGTGATACTAAACTTGATCAAAAAATTTGAACAAGTGATTATTAACCATATATATAGAAAAGGGAGTTATATGGCAGATGAACTAGCTAAAAAGGGAGCAGAAGGAATTACTTTTAAGCAGATAATCACATAAAGTACTGACAATCTAGCATTTGGGAAAAAATAAACTAGCAGCAAAATTCTCAATATGAAATGGATCCCTATAACTAACATAGGAGAATAGACAAATTTACTTCCAACATAAGAAGTCATTGTAAGATTTCAAAGAAATAACATTACATCATAGTAAAAATGGAAAAAGGAAGCACACTAACTCAAATTCAAACCTTGAACAAGCGGGAACGACCAACTGATCAGAGCTAATAGAAACCAACAAAGGAGCAAAGGCGCTAAAATAATGGATCAGATGTAGAAATAATGGGTATGACATGGACATTTTGGAGGTAAGACAACAAGAAACAATTAAAGGTTATGAAGGTATACGTCACCACCAAACTTCGTCCATCTAAAAATGCTCAAAAAATTTGACCAGACAAGGGCTATAAAGGCCATGATGGACACTCCCATTAAGTTTAGTTCAATCATGGAGGCTCCATTAGGTGATCAATTTTATGAGAAGGAAGATTGGGTTCTCAAATACAAACATGACGAGAATCTAGATGAACTGGTAAGCGAGGACTCCTCTCAGGGAGAAGAGGTGGAAGAAGATCAAGCGACTGCAAGATTTTCCCCATCGGTTGTAGATGTTGTTGGGTCATCCTCTCCAACAAATTGAGTGCTGATTATAGATTAGAATACCTTTGATCCCCTGGTGTTTAGTAATCATGTTCTTACTCTATTTTTTTAGATTTTGAAATCACTATACTTGTATAATCTAAACAACAGCAATGAGGAAATAATGTGGATAATTTATGCTTAGTTGCAGTAAGGAGTAGTGAAGGACTCCATTTTGTTTCCGTCACTTTGGGAAATCAAACTTAGTTTGTTACTCTAGGAATACTGCTTCAAGGTTTTTTTTGTAACTTTTATAATTTTAATTTCAATATAAAATCTCAGCTTCAGCCCCTTATTTACCCAAAATAAAAATAAAAATTGTGAATCACCTTCTATATGAACATTTTTTATATTTCATAGCTAATTTGATATTGGCTAATAAGGCATTTTCTTCAGCTATATTATTTGTTCCTAATGGCAATTTAGAAGTGAAGGCTATTTTGATTTTATCATTACTATCTCTGAGAACACAACCCCATTGCTAATTTGCCTGGATTTTTCCCATTCCACTAAGGCATGTTTTGATATCATTGGATTATTACATATCAACGAACCCTTAATGACATTTTAATAAGGGGTCAAGCTATTAGAACCTGAGAATCTTCATATGTGAAAGACGATGACAGTGTTTTCTCTCTTGATACATAGACATTCACATTTTCTCAAATGAATTTTTTAATTTGTTTAATCATACTATGAATATGAAGATGTTCTTTTCTAAAAATTCACTTGTTTCTCTCCCAACAAATAGTCCATATCACTACCGAGAGAGAAATTCTCCATATGAAAACAAAAAAAGAGTCTTTATGAAAAAGAGGCCATCAACTTATTAAATCTTTTAAGGAATTTTCCAGAGGTCCTACCCTATTTAACTTACCCTGTATCCATCTCCAACAATCTTGTGAAAAAGGGCATTGTAGTAATAAGTGTTCTAATGATTCAACTTGCAAGCCACATAATACACAATTGAAACTCCTTGCAATCCGCAATTTTTCTAACCTTTGAGTAGTGATGATTTTATTATTGAGTGCTAACCATGTGAATGCCCCCACTTTAGGAAGGAATCCATCATGCTAGAAAAATGAATACTCCCTTATCTTGTTTTCTTTTCCTTTAGATCTCAAATATTGATAACGTTTCTTGACTGTATATTGACCTGATTTACTTAGAGCCCAAACTAAATAATATTGAATCAGTTGAATAATAAATATTTCTTTTCTTTAGGATCCCCAAGAAAGTGCCTTTTTGGTCTTTGTTATTATTTTGAGAGATATCTAACAATTCAAGAAAGTTTATGTGCTTCCTCCATGTTGAAGACATGTAGGGACTCCTACCTCGAAACATCAACCTTTCATGAAGCTTCAAGATAAGAAGATCATAGAAGAGGTATATAACATTTCAATTTATCATTTTACTTTAGAATTAGCCTCTATCTAATCAATGGAACTCTCTCTAATCACCATTATTGTAGGGGAGGATAGTTTGTACATGGGGTTTGACTTAGGCAATTCCTATAAAACTCTCTCTCTCTCTCTCTCTCTCATGTGTAGGATTTAGATCTAGAAAATTTAGATTATAGATTCATGAAGAGAAAACCAAGATGAAAAAATCTAGATCTTGAAGAAGCAAAAATCCCTAGGCATCATTAATTATCTCTAGTGACCAACACCTTTTCAGAATAATTTTAGGTAGATGACATATAGGGAATCCTAATTCTAAATCTAGTCACAAAATCTATATTATACATCTTTAGGTTAGTGGTTCTTACCAACATAGAGTAACAATTTTAGGTTCAAATTGTAGGCACATGTTCATTTCTGAATCCTCTTTCTAGATCCATCTTTAGAATTTGCATATCTATTATTCAACTTACTTTTTGTGGAAATTATTGTTAGTTTTGCATCCTCTTACCTAGTTCTTGCATTCGTAATTTAACTATACATAATCATATCCAATTAGCAAAAAATAAGAAGAGAATAATAAATGTAAGATATAAAAATATATCTAGGTCTAAGATATATTTTTATATCATGTGGAGTGTGGGGGATGATGGGAAATATAAGATCCACCCCTAAATCCAAACCTCCAAAGGAGAGATCCAAATTGATCAACCAAAAGGTTAATGCACAAAAGAATCAATCTATGGAGAATGTGAATGAGGGAGAGAATCTTATATTTTGCTATGAAAAGTATGTGATAACAAAGTGTAAATATATGATGGAAAATGCCATGGATATATAAACTAAATAAAATAGGAATACTTATCTTGAAAGGAGGCTGATGTGGAAATCACTATTTTTTGATGTCTATGTTAAGTTTTGGGAGATTCTGCAACCTGCTCCAAACTGGAAATGTAGAGATGGAGAAAACCCAAAAAAAAATTTGTCTTTTAGAGTTAGGTCAACTTTGACCTCAAAATCAGGGCACAATCTTACCCCCCACTGAAGGTCGGCCTTGACTCAAAACAGCTCTGACGGGAATTTTGTTCACAAATCCTGAAAGTTCACCAAAAAGGGTATCCAAATCTAAAGTGCATTTCACTATCCTATACTTGTACCTGTACCTGAAAGAAAAATGGTTTTGTTGTTTGGATGAGGGGTTTGCCTTAGTCAAACCTTAGTTTGGAATCAACCTTAATAATGGAATTGAAATAGAGAATGCTAGCAAGTAGTAGAAGTAGATCTAACAATGAAGCTATGATATTCAATAGATATACAATTGTATTTGAAATGTAAACAAGTATGTTGATATGAAAGCTTGGACACAACATTAACAAATGTAAATCAAAACCTCCATGATTGTATGCTTGGAATCCACGTTAAGGGAAGAATGAATGGATCTTGAAGATGAACAAAGGATCTTGAATGAAGATCACACCACCATGATGGATAGATATAGGGTTTGAATGATGAATCTTGAATGCTTGAACCAAATCTCTTCAAAGGTTTGAATGCTTGAATCCTTGATCTTCAATGGAGAACTTGAATGCTTGAATGGGTGATTGCTTGAATGCTTGCTCACTTGATTTTCTTGGGAGAAGACTTGATCTCAAAACTTGATTACTTGATTGTGGATTCTTGATGGCAAAAAGAGATGGATAAAATGAGAGAGGAAGGCTTCCTTTTATAGTGATCTAGGGCACAAACTTCTAGAGAGGCCGACATTGGAGAATTAAATCCTAATTAACCTTAACCCCTAGAAATGGACCTAGATTAAATGAAATTTAAGAGTTTACCATTCTGAAATCTTAAACAGCCGACCTAGAAGCAGGAAAATAAAACTTTTCAAAGCCCGACATCCTGAAACCTCCAGAATTTGAAAATTGGACCCAGGGTCAGGGATGAGGTCGAGTATGCTCTAGGTTAGAGTCGAGCTTGACTCTTCCCTAGGTCAGGGTCAAGGTTGACCTTCACCCAGGAGGTCGACTTTGACCCTGAGGTGACAGATTTTAAATTCTCAAGACCAGGTGCCAACAAAAGGTTGGAAATGGGTGGAGAGAGAAGTAGAACAGAGGGGAAAAGCCAGATCCAAGAAAAGACCAATTCAAGTCACTTGACATGACCCCAAACCACTTACTCAAAGGGCTAAACACTCTTAACATGGAAGTGCTTCCATTTTAAGATGATACAATAAATTACACGTGCCTAGCTCTCCCAAGGGCTCAAAGTCAGGCCTAATCAATTATTCTAGTTTCACCATTTCAAATTTGCATTCTTAGCCTAGATCCCTATTTTCACCATTTCAAAAATTAACTCTAGAAAGACATTTTGAGAAGGAGAACACCCCTTTTCTAGATTCCATAATCATGAGTTAATAAGTTTAATTAAAATTGTACTTGTGGAGTGCAAGAGAGAAAAGAATACGAAAACAAAAACAAATTTCCTATGGTTAATACTTTGTTTGACAAGGAATGCCAAATTAAAAGTAACAATTTGAAAGAGCCAAACAAGAAAAAGATAAACATTAAGTTTTAAAAGTAGATTTTAAGAAAAAATAATGAATATGTGAACACACAGTTGGAAGAGATAATGTCCCTTGGTAAAAATAACCTGATCATTTTGGAAGAAGCTTCAACTAATAAAGAAGAAAACAAAAATAACATTATCCACTCAATGGTTTGATTTTGCATGACAACTTTATAATCATGAATTAGAGGTTGACCCCCTCAGTCAACACCACATCTAAAAAATTATAATGTAAGAGGTTGAAAAGGGACTAAGAAATTAGGTGTAGAAAAAGTGAATGACTTGATCAAATTTCAAGGAGAGTATGTAAAATGGGGGGTGAGAACTCTTGCACCACACACAATGAACATTTTCAACACCATTCAACAAGGGTTAAAGAGTAGACTACTAGCCTAATGATACCTCTTTTTAAGAGTGGTGATGTCAACAATATTATTAATAATAGGACCTATAGATCCGATATCTACCTCAGTATTCTAAAAGTGAATCAAAAAACTAGAGGAAGTGTAGAACTGGCAGAATGAGAAAAATTGAGAAAAATTAAAAATCCATATTTTGGTATTTTTCTGTCTCAAAAAAGTGTATTTTCGAAGGCCTTTGAAGCATAATTTGAGGTTGAAACTATCGTTTATCACTTCGCACGATGTGCCAAAGCCACAATGCTAAGGGACTAAAATTAGATCTCTTGAAGGCCTTTCTAACATTGTGCGCCATTATGAATTTTGAGCAGCGAGTTGAAAGTTGCCTTGATATTTCATTTCTTGAAATAGCCTGTGTGTTTTGAGTTTAAAGTGTTCTGAAAGCTTGGTGTTTCACCTTTGTAGGGTTATCTTTCTTTCCCTTTTTTCCTCTCAAGAACAAAATGAAGAGACAACTTCTAAAATCCTAAAGGTTTTGTAGTGAGAGCGCACAAGGTCCCACACTAACCAAAATTCCCATAAGGCCATTACACCTGTGAGCGATTTTTAGTGTCAACTGTCTTTTCTAGCATGCTTGGTGGGATAGATCTTTCATAGCTAAAGAGTTGGTGCATTCTTTTGTATTTTTAGCCTTCTAAGAGGTAGGTTCCAAGCACCTAGCAACTCTATAGCCAAAAATTTTGGCTAGTTCTAATGGTACATTCCTAGATCTCGATGTAGATCTCCTTCTTTCTTCATTATTTAATATGAAAGGATATTATGGACAACATATCTTCCATACTATTTTCCATGAAAATACAAGCACTCTACCTCCTTACACATGAGATTACAAATTCTCTCTATACTCCCCTATTATAGTCATATATGAGTAGCATGCCTCCCGCTTGCCCCTTCTTATGCTTACCAAAAACCACAAGAGGCCTATTTTAGTTCCTATCAACATGGATACCCTCCTGTCCAGTACCAAAATATGGAAAATATTAACTGTTAGATAACTAAGAGGGGGGTGAATCAGTTATCCTATAGCTTGAAACTCTTAGATGTACTTTTTCAATAAAATAATCAACTCGGTAAGATATTAATAACAATGTTTCTATTCATTCACCGAATATCAGTAATTTCCAAAACTGTATTTATCTATTAATCAAATATGAAATATGTAAAGTATTGTTAGTAAATAGATTTGTCTTTTACAAAAATAATCTTAAAATAACTCCCAAATGCCTAGATCGAGAAGACAAATATTTGCAACTAACAGTTGGATCACTTTGCAATTGAAATACATAAGCATCCTCTGAACTGTCTTGGGTACAACTCCCCATGTGAGATCTTCAATGAATCCATTAAAATACAAACATGAATGCTTATAACCAGAAAGTACGAAAGGCACACAAACATCTACCTGTAAACATAAAATAGATGCAAAAGAAATGAACAATTGAAAACAAACAATAAATGGAACAAAGAACATTTATCTAGGAGCTTTACACAACAAGGAAAACAAAGGGAGAAAGACATAATGATCTTTCCAAGTATATGAATAACCAAGGCTCAAAGATGAAGTGATAAGCACATACACAGTCAAATGAAATAGAGTTACATTTAAAGAAAGCTGAATCAATTCATAGATTAATTTCAACCAGAAGACAAGCATCTAGACTCAAAGATCTAGTATACAAATATCTTCCTTCTCCAAACATAAAAGATAACACATATCCTATTGCCTCTGCACACACGAATTATAATTTGAAAATTAAATATATCTCTTCCCCTGCATTACAAATAGAAATAGAAATAAAATCCCCTTTCCTACAGCACCCAATCTCCAGAAAAAGAAGTGGAACCTCCTTATGCCCACTCTTTTACAAGATATAGTTTCTTCAAGTTTCTATTCGGTTATGTAATCGATTCTTGAATGATCTTTGATTGCCAACATTAAACTTTTAAATCCTTTAATTTTCTTGCCCCTATCGAGGGTCTTTATAAATTTGTCTTGAAACAATATCCTAATAAGGAATTAGGATTATGAATAATCCAAGACTCATATTTCATATTTAAATATGTACACATGGGCTCTTGGACAGGTGGCACTTGCTAGTGATGAAGTGCTATCATTATTTCATGACTATTATGGGTAGTTTAGATAGTACTGCACATAGTCGTCTATATCTCACAAATGAAGAATAATTTAGAAGATCGCTCCGGTTCTAATCTTTATAATTATATTTGTGACAATATATCCAAAACTGACAATGATCCAATGGTTCAATTGGAAGTTATGGCCCCCTGCATTGTGACTGATTTTCTGCTTCCTACAAATTTGTGGTCATAGAAGTCTTAATCATTAATGTTGCCATAGATGCTTCTACATCCTTCTTTCCACACAAAATTTATGAATTAAATCACACAATCAGAACATTCCTTTTGTGCATCCACCCTTTACACACACTTCCAATTATATGTGGAACTTCACACTTATCAATTGTGATGGATTATGCCATGGTGATTGCAGATTACACAACAAGAGCTCGGTTCCCATCCATTTAATTATTTTTAATCTCATTATCAAATCCTTTGCACTTGGTGATGAAGTCACTTTACCATTCTTAAAAGAATATCAAAGAGGCCAAGATAATGGTTTTGAACCTTGAATTTGGTTCACTATTTGAATATTGATTTCAAACTTTATCAGCTATATTTAAACTGCAAGTGGAGTCCACAAATTGCCAATGCCTTCCTCCATAATTGATACAAAATTTCCTTCATAATTTGTGAATAAACCACTTGTAAGAATTCTCCCACCATGATATTTCATCATTTGAATTCCTTCAATGTTTCTTGCATCTTGAGAATTATGAATCCTTTGAAATTGTGAACTTTTGAACTAAATCTTTGAACATGTTCAAACCTCTTCGAACCTCTTTGAACTTAGTTCGAAGGGGTTCAATACTCATGCTTAATAGATAAAATGTTCACCAGCAAGGACTGGCATGGAGGAGACCCAAATTTTGAATTTTTAAATTTGGGTCTATATGGGGCTAACATTGGCTCTATAGGGGGACTATTTTTTATAAAAAAATAGAGAACTCCAACATTCTTTGGTTGAAAAGACAAGTTCCTAGCACCATATATTGGGCAATAGAGTCACAAAAAGAAACTCAACATAGGGAGATGCTTGCAGAGAGGGAAGAGGGGAGCAAGGCAAACAACAAGCCAAAACTGACACCAAGCTAAAAGTTGATAACTCGAACAAGCTACACCTATCACACCAAAAAAATTATTTACAAGAGATAGGGAAAACAACCCATACCTTCAAAATTGCATTTAGCTGCTCATATGAAGCCATTAATGGGCTGAGAAAAGTATGACCCACTACAAAATAAGAATTCATGTCCTTGAAGTAGTTGCAAGCATAGAGTTGACATGCAAGACAAATGGAGGTCTGTTGGAACAAAGAAACCATAACGAATCAACTTAGCACCAAAGATCAACCTCCTATCATATACTTCTTGAGGGAACATAAGTGTACCACACTGCACGGGCTGAATAACAATGCCTTCATCCTCATTGTGAATGATTTCTTTAGAAGAGTGAATCAAATCTCTAATGGGGCACCCCTTATACAATTTGTGATGGTGACTGACATCAATTGATGGCTTATCTTTACAGAATGCATGGATTCGTATTTCTGACTCATTAATCAACAAATCTTGATCAACACCACGAAAAACACAAAAGAGATGTGTATCTTTACTCTCAGAAATAAAGGGCTGCATAGTCAAATCATTCTTTACCTTAACCATGCATACATTCCTTTCATTATCTGCTTCCTTTGTGGTAGCACCAACACAATGATTAAACTTTTCTCATGTCTCCTCTCTTTCATTAATGTGCTTGTCAAATCTACAATTAGTTGTACAAAGGACATCTTTTGTGCACAGAGAAACATCTTTGATAATTTTATCATCACATATTTGATCAGATATTTGATTTTCTATACTAACACAAGATGTTTCAATTTTTATAATATCCATCGTTGCAACTTTAGCTTCTTTGAGAACACACAAATTTTGAGCAAGCAAAAGATTCTCACCATTAGTCTTTCTTTCAATATCTTCGAAAGGTTTGAATAAAGAAGGATGAATTCTATGAGGTTAAAATTGCATGCCACCATAGAAGCTTATAAAGAAATCAGTCTGTACCGATTGATTCACAGTACCTTGCTGAGAATAAAAGTCATCACCATCACTATCGTTGTCATTCTTTTTGCATCCAAGATCCCTTTCTTGTGCATATTTCATTCTATCAATTCTTTCTTCCTCGCATGCTCATTCTTTTTCTTTTGGTTCTTGCAAAAGAGATCATTTCTTGATAAGGACACTACCATAGAAGGATTTTAGAAATCCTACTTCCCTTTCCAAGTCTTCTGTAACCTCTCTAATTGAGTTTTCTTTAAATGGAAATATAAAAAGAAAGATATCTCTAATATCTTCACTTCTTGCTGGAACCCAACCTTCCAAAACTTCTGGATATCTTTGAAATACCTCATCGTATTCATCTTCAATAGAGTCGCTAACCTCCATCCTCAGGGAGGCACTTTCAAATTTATGAGAAAAGAAAGCACTGGGACTTTGATTCATTTCCCCAATAGAGTCGCCAAAAATCTGTTAGTGAACAAATTTATCTCTTACAAAAATAATCTTAAAATAACTCCCAAATGCCTAGATCGAGAAGACAAATATCTGTGACAAACAATTCAGAGGATGCTTATGTATTTTAATTGCAAAGTGATCCAGCTGTTAGTCGCATATATTTGTCTTCTCGATCTAGGCTTTGGGAGTTATTTTAAGATTATTTTTGTAAAAGATAAATCTGTTCACTAACAAGTATGATAGTAATCCAATCACAACAAATAACACATAACAAAAAGATTTAACGTGTAAACCTTGTTAAGAGAAAAACCACCTGGGACTAGTAACCCAAAATAATTCACTCTTTTGAAGTGAGCTTGGTTAAGAGCCAACCCTGTTGAAGGTTACAAAACACACTGTAAGGTGTGACCTTGTTAGAGAATTTATCACTAACAGTTCTCCCTTGACTAACATTCATTATGAGTTCAACAAGAAAACAATTAACATTCCTTGAATGTTATATTGAAACACAAAAGACTATTAAGTCCACTCTATTAAGATATTTAGCTGTAACAAAGGTTAAACTGATACAATAGTGATTTGATTCAAATACAACTCAATTTTCAAGTATTTAGATACATGATAAGCTCAATATAACTATTTTTATCAATAATCAATTCACTCCATTATATCCTCCAACTTACTTCACTCGGTGTATAATTCTCTGATGCTTGGTAATACGTGTAGTCCAACTCGGTTCTGTCTGTAACCAATTTGATTAGTGCTACATGAAAAATGTCTTCACACAAATTCTCTTGCAGTCTCAATTCATCTTGCCTCTTTAACAATGAACCTCGTGTAGATTAAATAGACGTGTAAACCATTTTCATCTTATCCATTAGATTTTGCCTCTTAATCTCCATCGTTCATTTTGCCACTTCAAGATTCCTCGGTAGTTGTATCAATAACATGTTTCAACCTCTTCTCGATTATCTCTAAATTTTGTCAGTTGTTGATCTTATAACAAACTCTATCTCTTACCTCGAAATCATAAGCATATTCTAGCTCATCAATTTCACTCGGTTGTTATAAACATTTAATGTTTTCATCCTACTCGGTTAATATAGAATGTGTTGGTGATAACTAACTCGGTTATTACTATCATTTGGTATACACAAGACTGACTCAGTGTATACAAAAATATTCAATTAATGACTACATTAACTTGTTCAATTCTGATCTCATCTTCATAATAGAATAGTGTAACGTGCTCAAGTCAACAACATAATGCCATAGACTCATCAATAAGTTACCCAATGTATACCTTATCCATATCTATCATATTCATCTTGTCTTTATGTAGATATCTCATTTCTTCACCATTTCTTCCTTCTACAGATGTTTAGATGTTTATAACTATCATGATAAGTATAGTCAAGACTAGTTGACATCAATGACAACATATTGACTGGTTTAATCATCTTACAGATTACATTTAGAGCTCAGTGAAACTAGAATTTGTGAATTCTAAAGAACAACTTGCAGATATATTTACTAAACCCTTACCGAAGGATACTTTTGAGTACTTAAGCACTAGACTAGGGGTCCATCCCCTGTCTATTGGTCGCTAAGGTGATCAGGAGGTTGCATCAACCTGTACTTTATCAGGATATAATGGAGGTTGCACTCTAGAACCTCTAGTTGTTTGGTTCACCTTTAGAATGTCGAGGTAGAAATGTGCAATTTGTATTAGCTAAGAAAAAATATCATATGAACTTCTGGAATCCTAAGACTTTGCACAAATCTTCTATGTAATACAAATAATTGTAAGGATAGATTGTTCATTATAGGATTTATTCAAATGAAAAACATAAATATATCAAAAGGGCTACAATGTGGGAGAAGATTTAATAGAGAGAACATGTGAATAGTGCATAGGTAGAAAAAGACGCTCTGCAATAGAGGGTGGAGTCCAAATATTTTAATGTGGTTATGATGCGGATCAAAGACAACCTTCATATTCTAAGAGGATTATTTCATAGACTACAAACAGGGATTTGTAGGGATCAGTGGGCATGAGACCATCGAGGGATAGGGGAAGAGAGAGAGGATCATCTCAGCCAGTTGACTGATATCCCATAGATTTTGATTCACATTTTGATTTTTTAGACACATGAGATGAGATGTACATCAGTACTTAGGTGCATGTATTATGCATATATGATGTATATTTTTGATGTACCATTCAGTTGGACTATTTGATGTACTTTGTGTTTTTACCTAACATTATGATGGAATCTTTGATGGACATTATGGACTTTTTATTCTTTCATGAGATATATGATTATGCAATTGGTGTGGTGTGATGTGTATGATTATATGTTATGGATGCATTTCTATGATGTATATGATGATGTTACTAAACTTAGTAATGCTGGATGTCTATGATATGTGGTTTATACTATATGTTGTGGTTATGATGGTTCTAACATCTATGATGCAAGTTAGTGTGGATTATGTATATAATGCATGATTATACATTATATGGATAGGATGTATATGCAAGATGGATGATTATGTATTTATGTATATATTTATGATGCATGTGGATATATATGATGATCATATTATATGTATTCGTGATGTGATGTTATGCTTGTGGATACATATGGTGAATATATAGGACATATGGATATTTAAAGATTAATGTGATGAATGGATGAATAATAAATGCAAAATGGCTTATAGATTAATGATATGGGGATAATATATATATATATATATATATATATATATATATATATATATATATATATATATATATATATATATATATATATATATAATGCAATAAAATGGAATTGATGATAAATATGAAATGAACCTAATGAACTTAAATAATAACTAATAAATCTAATTGATATGTGGATATAATAATGAACCTAATAAAGATAGTGAACTAAATTAATGCACCAAGAAACTAAATGCAATTGATCTAATCAAATGAATGCAATAAAATGAGTGAATGGACCTAGAAAGATGTAATGTGACCTAATGTAGTAAATTAATGTAATGAAATGCAATGAATATGGAACAAATTGAACATGCAATGAAATGCCACAAAATATTATATGCAACATAATGCAAATGAAGATGATATGCAACTAAAAATGGACCTAATTGAATTAAGTATGATATGTAGATTAATGCAACTAAAATGAACCATGCAACAAGGATGAAAATTAAATGCAAGGTAACCATCCAACTAATACAATGAAGATGACAAGGAATAAATGTAAGACTTCTAAATGAGACATATTTTTTTGTGTGTATCAACATAACTAGGAGGGACATTTAGCTAGCTAGAATGGGGGAATAGTTAATAAATAGGAGCCTTGACAAAAGAAAAATGCAAAATAGAACATGATTCTAACAATGTAGCTAGTCTAAATGCTAAAGGATTTTGGGGATTATATCATGTTAATGGAAGAGATAAAACCCTAGTTTGATTTTGTAAAAGGAGGTATGTATCACATTCTAGGAAGTGTGGATGACTTGGTTTCATTATATGGACTAGAATCTCAAATAGAAAAGGTAGTTTTAGGAACATAAATGTTGAGTAAAAATCATGGTGGAACTAATATAGTGATATGTTAGGACCAAAAGGAGGCAAGCACAACTAAGAGGGGGGATGAATCAATTGTGCACTAACAATTAAAACTTTAAGCCACTTAAACCAATTAGTGATATTAAATATAAATAGTAATACAAGATCCACAACACATAAAATAGACACCAAATTTGTTCTCTAGGAAACTTGGTTAAGGGAAAACCCTAGTGGGAGTCAAACCCACTAGATAGATGTACTCATTTAAAAGTTTTGCCTGGTTAAGAGAAAATGAAAACAAAAGAGAAATGCACATGCATTCATAGGTCCACTGCCTAGAGATCATTACTCACAATACAATGATCTGGCCCTCAGTTGAGTTCACTGATCAATCTGTGATTATAATTCACAAGGGTGGACAAACTATCCAATATGACTAAACTGCCTTACAACATCTGCAATGTCAATATAGTTTGAATGAAGTACAATTCCTACCTCAATCACAAAGTACAAACATCCTTCTTCTTTTTATAATCATACACACACTTTGCAATCACAAAGTGATTGCCTATATTTTATACAAGTTATAGTGAATAAACAACAACAAGGTCATCTAAGACCTATAAGAACAAATGCTATAAACATTATGCTCAAATTACAATGTGATCCAGATCAATTTAGCCAAGACTTAGATAAGACCCAAAACATCATCCTCAAACATGCAATAGCTTTTCCAAATCCACATCAAAATATTTGGAGTCCACCCTCTATTGTAGAGCGTCTTTTGCTGCCTATGCACTATTCACATGTGCTCTCTTTTAAATCTTCTCCCACATTGTAGCCCTTTTGATATATTTATGTTTTTCATTTGAATAAATCCTAGAATGAACACTCTATCCTTACAATTATTTGTATTACATAGAAGATTTGTGCAAAGTCTCAGGATTCTAGAAGTTCATATGATATTTTTTCTTAGCTAACACAAATTGCAGTATGAGTCTGATATCTACAGGTTGAAAAAAATGATCAGAGATGCTCTTTAGAATTTAATATTTCTTTGTGGAATAGTTAAATCATTAGATGAATTTTTTTATGTATGAAGTGAACTTGTGTTCCTGGAGGCAGGTCTTCATCAAATCAATAGGGTAGATGAGGACTGAAAATGGCAATGTTGGCTTGGACTAAAGACAAAGGAGGAGTAATAATACTCATGGAATAAGAAATAATGGTATACCAGTCAATCACAACAATGAAGTATTCAACATACAAACAAGAGCAAAACTGAATTCGTTTATAACAATTCACTTAGACCATATACCTTACATTGGAGGTCATTTTTACAATTTTTATGATGTTTTAGGAGTACTGGTAACCTAAAAATGACCTAGATTTGTGAGTAGTGGCCAACAGCTTATTTTCAGAGAATAAAGGGGATGCAAAATGTTGAAGAGTATGGATAGATTTGATTAGAGAAATTGTTTAAAAATATTGACATCCGTGGAAACAAAAGAAATGAAAATTTTTGTTAAATAGACTTGTTGGGAGATATATACGAACAAAAATAATTAACAGATTAAATGTTAATCCAAAAATTTGTCAGCATACCCTCAACTTGTGCCAAATCAAGACTGTGGACATGGAGCAATTATCCACCAAAGCACACATAATGTAATACAAAAGTGGGTTATTAAAGAATGCAGAATAATAATAATAAAATTGCAAGATGGAAAAGGAAATAAAATAGCTATGCCGATGGAACTCATTTCATTATCAGAAAAATAAATTTAAACTTTCTTGGATGAACTACATTATGCTATGAAGGTTATGGATTCTCTTTCAAAGTTTAAAAGATTCAATATTTTATTTAATAAACTTTTGAAGATAATTTATTTTTGGATGAATTAGGGAGTAAATAAAGGTGAAATATATTTGTAAAGGGTCTAATGGAGAAAGATATTTACAAAGGGGAACATGATATGTTTCATTTTGGGAATAATGTTTTGAAATTATTAAAATGGAAGAGTATATAGTTATATTATCATCATCTTTGATTTTAAAGGAGATAAGTATTTTTCACCTAAAGTGAATATGTTTCTAAAGGGATTCAATTTAATAAAGTCCTTTATAAGTTTTCCTGATATTTGAAATTTGAATTAAAAATTTTTCTAAGGATGAAATACTTTCGATGAAAGATGGATTATTTTGGCAAAATATTTGCATACAAGGAGAAAGCTACAGATGATGTCATCCTTCTGAGAAAACCCTAATAACAGGTAAGGTTTTATTTCTTTTAATTTAATACAGATATCTGATTAAGTTTATTGTATATGCATGAGCTTTTTATAAAAGGATTAGTGGCAAGGATTATGGAAAGATTTGTGAGATGAAATGGACAAATATTTTACAAAGTGGAAAATCAAAAGAGCATTATCAAAACATTTGATTATTGGATTTTTAGGGTTTTGATTTTATAATTGTTCACAAACTAAAGGTTGTGACATTATGCAAATGTAATGGTTTGAAATGCTTCCCTATGTTTATAAAAAGGAATAAGGACTAAGAAACAAAAATTATAGATCATACTATTTTTTACAATGCACGTTGATGTTTTCTTCAAATAATATGTCTAACTATATGGAATCATATTTTCATGCTTAATACAAATCATGAACTTCTTCTTTCAAAGGTGTGATATTTTTGTCTTTATTGGTTAGTTCCTTATTGTGCAGTCTTATGGAATGGTATTTTGATTATGTTACAATTTGATCATTAGAATTAAGATTAGTTGTCAAATTAATTCTGTCTTGTTGGCCTTTTCTAAGTAAAAGTTAAAATCAACAAGACTACTTGAACACAAAGAAGTCTTTCAGTTGACAAACTTGTCCAAGTCCAACAAGTTTAATAATTGTCTCATAAGGTTAAATGTAGAACCATAAAGATAGAATTTCATCACTTGAGAAAGATAAGGCACTGGTCTACTATTAATCTCTAGAATTTGGTTACCATTTTCATTCTTAAATTAAGCATTCATTCAATTAAAATCAATACATTATTATCAAGCATTCTCTCAAAAGAAATTTTATTAAACCATTCTTATAGTATTCAATTATTCAGTATTTGTGATATTCACAATTCGATCTATCTCAAGAATTCACTTGCCATCTTGAGAGATCACCCAAGTCTTAAAACATTTCTATCTCCTATTAAAATCCTTTATCTTGGAGATTAGGTTAAGGTATAGGCCAACCCTCCCTGGTTCTACAAAGCCTAAAGTGCAGGGGAGGAGGATCATAACTGATCACTCCCATTCGTTGGCCAAGTCAGTTGGAAAATCCAAGAATTTAGTAGGCAAGCTCATAGGATTTACAATCTATTGATTTGGGAACCAAGACCCCCTCTCCTCCATCTCCTTCCCTATCATCCCCTTTATCTTCACCCACCTCACGATCCTTTTTAGACCTAGTTTGGTTATCTTCTTTGACCTATGCTAGATTTGTCAAGAAGACTAGCCTATGTGTCACCCAGCACTATGCATAGGTTGGTGTCACTCCTGCATTCACCACCTTATCCTATCTCGATCTTAGTGGGATGACCTCCATAACCCTCCATAATGAGTGAGCAATTCTCACTCAGCTCCAATCCCCTATGGTCCCACCTCACATATAACATGCAGGTGTGGGAATTTGTCTAGTACATAGTCCTATATCAGGCTAAACTATCTCATCACCCTCAATGGCATGTGTCTTGCCATGTGGTAAACCATCATACCAATTAGAAAATAATCCCTCTGCACATATCCAAAGTAATATACGGGTATGTGCAGGATCATGGTATGCCAAACTAGGCCCTTAAGTGGCAATGAAAATTTGTAAAATCAGGTTTAGGCAAGTCGACATAAAAATTTGAACAAGTTATGCATATTATATAAAAAATATGTAAGAAGAGAATCTGTAGAAAATTGAATTTAGTTTCTAAGATACTAGGCCATTTTTGAAAAATAGTTATTCTATATGTTGAAATTTTTAAATTTCAATGTAGTAGTATGAAAATTTCAAGAAAAAATAAGAAGTAGGTGTATGTCTAACCACCTTAAACACAATCAAATGATAATTTTTTTTTACAAGATTCTAGATATAAGTAGTAGAATCATGTACAAATGTGACAAATATTTTTTTGTAATTTTTTTTACTTGAGTAAATAATTAATCATGATTTTTCTTCTATAACTTTTCGAGAATACAAAAACTCTCGTGTCTGGCCACGTTAACTTAGTCTAAAATTTATCAAATTGGAAACTTTTTTTATTTTTCTTGTAGTAGGAAAATCATAGAATGTGACACATATTTTGGATTTCAAAAAAGTTATACATTTTGAAATTTATAACTATTTTTCAATAAGTCTATCAATCAGGACTAGAAAGATAACAAGTAGGTGTATGTCTGACCACATTAAAAAAAATCAAATGATAATACTTTTTTATAAGATTCTAGATAAAAGTAGTAGACTCATGTCCGAATCTAATGTATATTTTTTTGTATTTTTTTTTGACTAAATAATTAATTATGATTTTTCTACTACAAATTTTCCTGGATATAAAAAATGTCGTGTCTGACCACCTTAACTTAGTCTAAACTTCATCAAATTGAAATAATTTTTTATTGTTATTGTATTGGGTGAAGCATATAATGTGATGTATATTTCAGATTTCAAAAATGTTATATTATTTGAAAGTTATAGTTGTTTTTCAAAGAGTCCATCAATCTGGACTTCTTTTTCACATCGCCACTTTTTGGTGTACCATGATCCTGCACATACCCATACATGTAGCCACTTGTACTCCCTATCATGCTACACATCCTAGAGACCTCAAGGCTCACAATCTAGGTATAGGGTGTCCACTTGAATTCTTGCAAGTCTTCCAATAATCTCCTCTAGTAATCAATACGGGCCTCACTGGACAATATCTGATGGGAGGCCTGTATTCACATACATACGAATCATATAACTATTGATTCTCTTGTGTCCTAATCGACTGGGTCACCGCTATGTTCTCCCAAGTCTAGACTAGTAGCAATGTCACTCCTAATCCTAGGATCCTTTGTGTCTGGTAGGCACACATGTGTAGATAGTGATAGAGATGCCCTAGTATAGTGTACCTAGAATAACACATATCTCCCTCCTCGTCAAGAATCCTACTTAGAACCCTCACCCACGCATGAAAGAATCTGTATCCACCTAGGTCTAGACACATTTGTCCCCCAATTTGTCTTTCTAGGTACATGGTTAACTACACGACAGTCTCCTCATCATCGGCCTCCATGGAATCCACATCTTGTCCCATGATAAGGATGCAAATGGTCTCCTTAAGAAGGTCTCCGTATAAGGATCTGATCCCTCCAACTTTTACTTAGGAATAACACTCTTGATGGGGACCCGATATATGCGCCAAACATCTAATAAGGTCACGGTGGCCTCTCCGATCAGAAAGTGGAAACTGGAAGAGATGGAGTCTCATCACTCTAAAAGTGTTGTGATGAGTGCATTATGCACTTAGATCTACAACCACTCATGCATGTGCTCAAGTTGACATAATGTCACCTAATCTCACTCAACTAAAGCTAGTTGTTTCTGTAACTCCATGGTATCTGTCTAGCTCTCACTTGAAACCAAAGTACTAGCCTTTAGTTATAGTAGAAACTAAAGTAGAGATAATAGTATATTGATTTTTTAATTATTATATTTTAAATAGTTATAGTAGAAGTAATAAATTTTTATAATTAAGAAATTGTAATCTAGAATCATATTGATAGTATTAATGATAGTTAAAATTTTAAGAATGGAAATCTAATTATTATCTTAAAAGTATTACATGTTCCTTTTAACCATAATCTTAATTTTCATTGAATGTATTTTAATTAATGATTAAATTATGTAATTATAATTATTTATTTTAGTATAGTTGTAACAATAAATAATTTTATTTTTTAATTATAATTATTTACACAATTATAATTTTTAAATTATAATTAATTTAAATGCTAATTTAAATTTTATTTGTATTATTTCTTAATCTTAATTTTATTTTATTAATAGATTTTTTAATTATATATGATATAAATAAATTTGTATACATGATACATTATTATGGGTATGTGCAAGATCATGAGGGGCCAAAAAGTGGCGATGTAAAAAAATCCACTTTTCAGTCATCCAAAAGCACATAAAAATGTATGTTGACTTTTTAGTAGGCCTGGGTGTCAGTACACTTGGGCAAACCTAACACCAAAGCACACGCTGATGAACTACAACTGATTTAGAACCTAATTGAAGATCAATGATTAGAGATCACTAAGTTACTGATTAGATATGTAAGATGATTAAATCAGTAATATGTTGTCATTGATGTCAACTAGTTTTGACAACACTTGTCTTGTAAGTTACAATACCTAAACATCTGTAGAAAGGAGAAAAAGAGATGAAGAATAGATATATCTACATGAGAAAGATGTATATGATAGATGACGAGAAGGAATACATTGGGTAACTTATTGATGAGTCTATGACCTTATGTTATTGACTTGATTATGTTGCATTCATCTATGATGAGGAAAAGAGAAAAATGACACAAGGCAGTGCGGTTGGTTAATGAAGCATCATAGTATACACCGAGCAGTGTAGTATATATCGAGCACAATATAAACCGAGCTTGTGTTCACCGACACATTTCTTTGTTAATCGAATAGAAAGAAAGGAACTAAATGATTAGTTTAGCTGATGGAAGTTGATGAGTTGTAAAGTGTATGATCACAAAGTTGGAGATAATGTTTGTTACGAAGATCGATGGCTAACAAAATTCAAAGAAGATCTAAGGGAAGGAAACAAAACGTGTTACTGACACATTAGCCAAGGAAGGTTTAAGTGGAAAAATGGATGAAGAGGATTAAGCGGCAAAATCTGATGGATGAAAAGAAAATGATTCACTTGTCTATTTAAGAGACTAGGGTTTCATTATGAAACTTATGCTGAAGGAAGGAGACTGTAGAGATATCATGTGAAAGCTTCGTGCATGCCTGATCAGACTGGTTAAGGAGAACTGAACTACAGAGTTTACCAAGCATTAGAAAGCTATAACCGAGAGAGAGTAAGTTACTGAATATTGTTGAAATAGAATAGATATATTGATCAGAGGATTTGAATGAGCATAATATAGATCTGAACATCTGCAATAGAAGTTTTATTGTAATCAGATCACCTACTTTTATAGTTTAACCATTTTAATCAGATAAATCTCTTAACAGAGTGGACTTGAAAGTCTTGTAATGTCATTCATAGAATGTACATTTGTTATCTTGTCAACCCCATAGTGAATGTTGGTTGGATGATAACGGTTAGTGTTAAATCCTCTAACAAGGTCACACCTTATAGTGTGTTTTGTAACCTTTAACAAGGTTGGGTCTTCACCGACCTCACTTCAGAAGAGTGAACAATTTTTGGGTTGTCGGTCCCAGGTGGTTTTTCCCTTCACAGGGTTTCCACATTAAATCTTTTGTGTTATGTGTTCTTTGTGGTGATTATTTGATTGTCATATTTTACATATTATATATTGGACTTGATCGGTAATCACTATATGTTATTGACTGGTAATCAGTAAAAGCAAAGATAGAATAGTATTTTATGTTACCGAGCTACAAAAGTTTAAGTAAATTATTTTTTGTTATACATTTTGATTTGGGACTGTGGATAACTGATTCACCCCCCTCTCAGTTATTCTAACAATTGGTATCATAGCATATTGGTTGCTTGGAATAGATTTTTAAGGACTTCATAACAAAGATCACAAAATGTATAAGAGGGAAGTGCCAAAGCTAAACAAGGATAACTTCATAGTATGGCAAAGCCGAATGAAGCTGCATGTATCTGTTATTGGGAATTCTGCCCTCACTCTAATGGAGAATGGCTACCTTGCACCACCTACTAGACCTTTGACCCTTGATCCATTAAGAGATAGACATGAGCATAATGTCACCATGATGGAGATTTTTGCTGCTTTGACAGATGTCGAATTTGAAGATGTCAAAGGATGTACTATTGCTAAGCAAATGTGGGATAAACTTGCTCAAGTTTATAGTGGTGATGTAAATGTGAAAAGAGCCAGAGCTGAAAGTTTAAGAGGAAGATTTGATGATATGAAAATGAAAGAAGGTGAAAACATAGTGCAATATACAAACTGAATAAAGGAAGTTGTTAATCCAATAAGAGGATCTGATGGTGTTATTGATGAAGACACTGTGGTAAGAAAAATTCTTAGAACCTTATTATTGGTTTATGCAATTAGAATATCTGCAATCCATGAAATGAGATCTGTACATAGTAATACTCTCACTCTTCACAATCTGATTGGTAAACTTACTACATTTGAGCTTAACAATTATGATAATAGTGTTGTACCGACTGTTGAGTCTTCTTTCATGACTTCTCTGAAGATTGGTAAGTCTAGTAGTAAACATGATGATAATGATAGCAATACTGATGATGAGCTGGATGAAATTGAAGCTCTTGTGACTAGAATATTACCTAAAGGTAGAGGTAGATATAAGGGAAAATTACCTTTAGCATGCTTTAACTGTAAAGAAGTTGGTCATATTGCTACTAGATGTCCAAATAGGAAAAAAGATGGAAACAAAGACCAATCTGGTGAATGAAGCTATGGGAGAAGAAACAATAGAAGTTACCAACACTACAATAGAGATAACCAAGACAATAGTGATAAAGGTAAAAAGGTATGTTACATTGTTAAAGAAGATAATACTTACATTGATTCAGATGATGATGTAGAAGTAGTATTTGTTGCTATGAAGGATGATTCTGAGGAAGAAGAAAAGAATATAGAAACAACACTAATTTCTAAAGTTAATAAAAATGATATATGGATCATAGACAGTGGCTATACACATCACATGACTGGTGATGATGAAAAATTTGATCATCTTGAGCAATACAATGGAGGATCTGTTAAAATGGGTAATG
Source organism: Chamaecyparis obtusa (assembly GCA_027943335.1). Classification (NCBI taxonomy): domain Eukaryota; kingdom Viridiplantae; phylum Streptophyta; class Pinopsida; order Cupressales; family Cupressaceae; genus Chamaecyparis; species Chamaecyparis obtusa. Next base: position 475,583 of record BSBK01001041.1, on the reverse strand, counting down.
ATACACCTTGTATGGTTAGAGGTAAAGGATCCCTAATGATAAATGATAGAATCAAATGTGAAAATACTTACTGGGTAGAAGTACTAAACTATAATTTTTTAAGTGTGGCATAGTTGAACAATTCAGGTCACTGAGTTGCTTTTGAGAGCAAGAAAGTAAAAGTATTTGATGATGGAGGAAGGCTTGTTGGAACAAGAGCACAAATGAAAGGTAATCTATTTTATCTTAACAATGATGAGTCTTCTTGCTTAATGATGAAAAATGAGGATGCTTGGTTGTGGCATAAAAGGTTATGTCATGTGAATTTTGATAACATGATTAAGATCAGTAAAAAGAAAAAGGTTAGAGGTATGCCTAACTTATCAAACCCTTATCATATTATGTGTCATGAATGTCAGAAAGGTAAAATGACAAAATCTAGTTTCAAAAGTAAATATTATTCAACAAATAAAATACTTGAGTTAGTTCACATCGACCTATGTGGTCCCATGAGAACTCAGAGTTAGTATGGAGACAGAGATTTCATTCTTTTTGTTGATGATTACACTAGGTTAATGACAGTCATGTTCTTGAAGGAAAAATCAAAGGCATTTAAGATTTTTAAGTGGTATAAAGCAAAAGTAGAGAAAGAGATTGGTAAAGAATTGAAATGCTTGAGATCTGACAGAGGTGGTGCATTTATTTTTGATGAATTTACTAACTTTTATAATGAGCATGGTATTAAAAGACAAGTCTTTGCACCGAGGACACCTCAATGGAATGGAATTTTTGAAAGGAGGAATAGGTCAATTGTTGACTACACAAGGACATTGATGATAGAAAAGAATGTAGCTCAGACATACTGGAGAAAGGTTGTCAGTGCAATTGTTTATGTTCTGAACCAAGTATTTTCCTTTATATATGTTAACACTGTTAATTAAATAGAACTTTTCCATGCTATTAAGTACAAACTTAGTACAACCTTAAACTGTAATCCTAACAGAGATAAAATAAAATTGATGCTAGATTAGAGAGAAAAATGAAATATTCTTGGATTCATAACTTTAACGACATCTGTACACTAACAAAACACCCTATGAGTTATGGTTTGGACACAAACCCACTGTAAGTTATTTCATAATTTTTGGAAGTAAATGTTTTATTCTGAAAGATGAAAGAAATGGGAAGTTTGACTCAAAAGGTGATGAAGGGATATTTCTTGGATATTCCAGTAAAAGCAAAGCATACATGTGTCTAAATAGAGTTCTAATAAAATGATTGAAAGTACTAATGTTCGGGTTGATGATTTTGATGATAAGAATGCAGAAGAAAGTAGAAATGAACTAGAGGACTACGGTAGATTCACTTACATTGAAAAACCATAGTATCTACCGAAGCCATAGATTGTGACAACCGTCTAGTAGGAAAACAACACCGAGGAACAGGAAAGAGAAACTGACGAGTAGGAAGGACCTACTGAGCAAGCAAATGAACTTTCACAGGATGAACAACATAGAAGAGATCAAGTACTGGCAAGATTTCTTAGTAGACATCATCCTAAGACATAGATCATTGGAGATAGACAAGTTGGCATGATGAAATGGAGTAAGACAAGAGATAGTACATGTTTAGTTTGTGAATATGAACTCAAGAATGTAAAAGTTGCATTGGAAAATGAAGAATGGGTTAATGCAATGAATAAAGAAATAGAACGGGTAGAGAAAAACAAGACATGGACTTTAGTACCTAGACCTAAAGATAAGAATGTTATTGGTACTAAGTGGATATTCAGAAATAAGCTGAATGAAAATGGAGAGTTAACAAGGAATAAATCGAGATTGGTATGCAAGGGATATGCACAAGAGGAAGGAATTGATTATGGTGAGACCTTTGCACCTATTGCTAATTAAAAGGAGTCAGAATGTTACTTGCATATGCTGCACACAAAAAGTTCAAGGTTTACCAAATGGATGTTAAATTGGCTTTTCTAAATGGGATACTTGAAGAAGAAGTGTACATAGAACAACCAGAAGGGTTTGTTGATCCAAACAAGAAATATATGGTATGTAGATTACATAAATCTTTATATAGTTTGAAGCAAGCACCTGTAGCCTGGTATGAAAGGCTGCATAATTATTCATTGAGTATTGGATTTGTTAGAACAAGTGAGAATAGCAATTTGTATATGAAAGGAAATTCAGATGATACTATCTTGATTGCTAAAATATTTGTGGATGACATAATATTTGGAGGACAAGATCACATCTGTAAATCCTTTGCTGATGAATGAGAAAAGAGTTTGAAATGTCTATGTTTGGAGAGATTAAGTTCTTTCTAGGCTTACAAGTTATTCAACAGAATGATGGTATATTCATCACACAATCCAAATATATCAAGGAAGTACTGAGAACATTTGGTATGGAAGATGATAAACATGTTGGAACACCGATGGCTACTAGATGTAAACTGACTAAGGAAGATGAAACTACAGAGGTAAACTAGACATTGTACCGATCAATGATTGGTAAGTTGATGTATGTAGTTCATAGTAGACTAGATATAGCACATGCTATTGGGATAGTTGCTAGATTTTCTGTAAGTCATAGGGAGTCACACATGGTTTCTACAAAGAGAATCCTAAGATACCTGAAGAAAATAGAGAATTGTGGATTATGGTATCCAAAGGAAGGCAAATTTGAACTCAAAGTCTACACCGATGTAGATTGGGCTGGAAATATAGATGACAGAAAGAGTACCATTGGAGGAGCATTTTTCTTTGGTGAAAGACTTGTTACATGGGAAAGTAAGAAACAACCTTGTATTTCTCAGTCCACTGCCAAAGCAGACTATGTTGTTGCTGCTACAAATTGTTCAAATGTTGCATATATCAAGCAAGTGTTGGAAGGTATGAATGAGGTAATCACCGAGCCAGTGATTATATATTGTGACAACACTAGTGCAATTAATATTTCAAAGAATCCAGTGATGCACTCTAAAACAAAGCACATATCTAATAAGTATCACTACTTAAGAGAACAAGTATAGGAGAAGCAAGTCATATTAGAATTTGTTACATCTAAAGAGTAACTTGCAAACATATTTACCAAGCCTCTACCGAAGGAAACTTTTGAATATTTGAGGACTAGAATTGGGGTCTGTCCCCTATCTACTGGTCACTAATGTGATCTGGATGTTGTATCTACCTAATCTTATCAAAAGATCATTCATGTTGATGTAGCATAGTTCACACTTTGGATCCTGTCTAAAGTTGTGAAAGGTTTCAAGAAATGGAACACATTGGCATAATCAGTATACAGAGATATAGTACAAAAATCAAACAATAGAGAGTTACATGGCTACTATAGAGCTTTATGTTTATGTGTTTCTTTGGCATTGTTGTCAAAGGGATAGATAAACAATATGAAACAATATGAATTGAGAAGAACACTAGAACAACTATCAAAGGGAGAGAGAACTGACATGAAAGGGAGATAATTGAAGATCGGTTGATGAGAGAAAAAGAAGGAATCTAAAAGCTGCAAAAGTCTTATATGCAGAAGATAGTCTGCACCTACAATATTGTTAAGTAATGTAGTGATTAAACATATTAAGCTAGGGAAAGCCTATGCCGAGCAACAACATTTGTTCATAGAGTTGTAGAATACATGTTTGGTATGTGTATGGAACACTTCATATTTCTTGTGTTGCCATCAATGCCAAAGGGAGAGATTGATGAACTACAACTGATTTAGAACCTAATTGAAGATCAGTGATTAGAGATCACCGAGTTGCTGATTAGATATGTAAGATGATTAAATTAGTAATATGTTGTCATTGATGTCAACTAGTTTTGACAACACTTATCTTGTAAGTTACAATACCTAAACTCTGTAGAAAGGAGAAAAAGAGATGAAGAATAGATATATCTACATGAGAAAGATGTATATGACAGATGAGGATAAGGAATACATTGGGTAACTTATTGATGAGTCTATGACCTTATGTTATTGACTTGATTATGTTGCATTCATCTATGATGAGGAAAAGAGAAAAATGACACAAGGTAGTGTGGTTAGTTAATGAAGCATCACAGTATACACCAAGTAGTGTAGTGTATATCGAGCACAGTATAAACCGAGCTTGTGTTCATCAACACATTTCTTTGTTAACCGAACAAAAAGAAAGGAACTAAATGATTAGTTTAGCCGATGGAAGTTGATGAGTTGTAAAGTGTATGATCACGGAGTTGTAGATAATGTTTGTTATGAAGATCGAAGGCTAACAAAATTTGAAGAAGATCTAAGGGAAGGAAACAAAATGTGTTACTAACACATCAACCAAGGAAGGTTTAAGCGGCAAAATGGACGAAGGAGATTAAGCGGAAAAATCTAAAGGATGAAAAGAAAATGATTTACTTGTTTATTTAAGAGACTAGGGTTTCATTATGAGACTTATGCTAGAGGAAGGAGACTGTAGAGATATTGTGTGAACAAGCTTCATGCATGCCTAATAAGACTAGTTAAGGAGAACTGAACTACAGAGTTTACCGAACATCACAAATCTATCACTGAAAGACAGTAAGTTACTGAATATTGTTGAAATAGAATAGATATATTGATCAGAGGATTTGAATGAGCATAATATAGATCTGAACATCTGCAATAGAAGTTGTATTGTAATCAAATCACCTACTATTACAGTTTAACCATTGTAATTAGATAAATCTCTTAACAGAGTGGACTTTAAAGTCTTGTAATGTCATTCATAGAATGTACATTTGTTATCCTGTCAACCCCATAGTGAATGTCAGTTGGATGATAATGGTTAGTGTTAAATCCTCTAACAAGGTCACACCTTACAGTGTGTTTTGTTTTCTTTAATAGGGTTGGGTCTTCACCGACCTTACTTCAGAAGAGTGAACAATTTTTCGGTTGCCGGTCCCAGGTGGTTTTTCCCTTCACAGGGTTTCCACATTAAATCTTTTTTTTATGTGTTCTTTGTGGTGATTGTTTGATTGTCATAATTTACATATTGCATATTGGATTTGATTGGTAATCACTATATGTTATTGATTGGTAATTAGTTAAGCACATAGAAAATAGTATTTTATGTTACCGAGCTGCAAAAGTTTAAGTAAATTGTTTTTGGTTATACATTTTGATTTGGGACTATGGATAACTGATTCAACCCCCTCTCATTTATTCTAACACAAGCCTTATCGAGTACCCAAAAATATCAGGTACCTGAAACCTGTGGCATAAATCAAAACCCACGAGCCATTTTCCTCATTTCTCCTCACGTTTTGGGTTTGGAAAATGGCTCCAAATATTAGATACACGATATTTTTGGGTACCTAATTGCACCAACAACAAATTTGACTCCCAGTTGATCTGATAAGTAAATTATTACTATATCTTGATTAATTTCTTTCATTTTCATGTTAAATGTAGTTTTTTTGGTTAAAATAGGGTTTTCTATTGATTTTTTTAATAATATATGAAATCAATTTGAAATTTATATTTTTTTATTATTTAATCAGGCATGACGGACAATAATGAAGATAATAACCCTCCCCCACCAAATAATGATCCTAAAAATAATCCAGAACCACTTCAAAACCCTCAATCTTTAGAGGATTTGATAAAGGAGAACTTGAACACTATACAGGGCTTCAGAAATATGTATCAAAATATACCTACCTTAGTTCCTATGCTTGCCACCCTAAATACCATTGTTGAAAATATTAACACCCTTACACAGCAACATAATGTTGCTCTTCATCAGCGTGATGATATGCACGCCCAATCTGATGATGGGCTTGACCATGATGGGGTAGCGGCCCTTAATATAACTAAGGAAGATATGGTCTCCCTTTTTGTTAATCCTAAAACTAGATTACAAGTTGACCCCAAAAAGCCCAAATTATCAATAAAATGGTGCACAAATGAAACAATGTGCACACACTTTTGGGATCGCTGGTGGATGGTTTTTGATAAACCACCCCATAGCAATTTGGAGCACCCTTTGTATTTCATAAAAAATATTATAGGATAAGTTTGTGCTTGGTCACAATGTTAATTATTTTAGCATGAGGCCTAGCATGGGCATAGGTGAAGGACCTCCTCAGATTAGGCCATTTTCCTAGTGCAAAAAGGCAACTACCTTTGTCCCCCCCACTGATGTCACACCCCCGCCTCTAGTGCAGCATCCTGATATCATTATAGAGACTGTCTCATAGAGTATTAGGGCCATTGATTTGTTGAGTGATCAGTTGATCATGTAGACTAGATCATTGTTGCCTCCTGGTCTGGATGATGCTGGCAAATTGCCATCTGGCCAGAGTTCACATGTATGCGTGCCCCATATTTGCATTATATGCAAGAATATGTGCCTCAGACCATTTACTGATGTTGATATATATCAGTATGTTATTGATGAGGAGGATACAGGAGATGCAGCTGCAGAGGCTGCAACACCTCATGGAGCATCTACATCTCATGAGAGTGCTTAGGAGGGGTACGTAGAGCCATGGACTCCTGTTGATACGGTAAGAGTAAACATTATAAATAAAGTTGTCACATGACTTATTTAATTTAAAAATAATTTATTTATTTAGATTAGTTTTAATGATTGCATGCACTTATGTATATATATTTTTTCCATTTATGTTCAGTCGATGATAGAGGAGGAGTTGAGATGGGTGGATGACTCCACACTTTTGGCCATTTCATTTGGCCTTGATGCTTATACGGTATATTATAAATTATGTACCCATTAGTTTTTTTTATATCATTTGGTGTACATGCTTAAATCTCTATCAATTAGAGCAATAAAATTCATACATTTACCAATATATTGTCATCTTATTGTACTCTTTTAGGCTACAACTGATGTTGGCGGGGGGCACAAGAGGGTTCCTTCTTCATGTGTCGACAAAGGAAAGGTAATTAATTTTTTAAGATTAAGTATGCATGTATATGTATGCCACTTGTGTGTAGTAATAAATATTTTACTTGCACTTTATTGTATAGGGTGTGGCTCTTGATGATGTCTTGACATGGGTTCAGGAGCCTAGGCTGATAGGCGTCTTGATTCGGAGTGATAGCCCAATTGTATATAGACTTTTACATATTGTTATTTGTATTGTGTAATCGGGGTTGTTATAATGAAGTACATTTATATATAATTGACAATCTTTTTACTCTCATAGGTTACTCCCAATGTGAGGGAGGGCCCACGAGAATCTTTCATATCTTTGTTGACCCATCCCACAATTCCAGAGGAGGGATCAGCGGATGTAAGTTTTAATTTTGGTTCAATCAATTTGTAATTTTATTATGCTATCATCCTATTTTGTAGATTTATTACTCTATGTTGCACCACTCTACTAATCTCATTATTGCAAATATATATTTATAGGTCGGAGTTGGTATTGTTCACATGGTCCCTTTGCTACCAAAGACTTATGCTAGGACACTTGATCATGGTAGGCGATCGAGAGGCCAGGTACAAACATTTGTATTCAGTTATAATTTTAATTAAATTAGTGTTTGAATTATGAATTATATATGTGTGTGTGTGTGTACAAATCATATAAACTAAGCAATCTAACTTGGGTTTGAACTCATTTTTTATGAAGGATCAATCAGAGCCAAACACTTCTTCAAAGAGGCTACATTTTGATGATCCCCCTACGACATAGGATGTAGTTTTAGTTTTGTGATCATTTAGAGATGCCACTTGGCACATTTTGAGATGGCATATATGCCACACTGTACACCTTGAAACATTGATTTTGTAGACATTTTGAAATGGCATGTGCCATATTTGTATATGGAGATGCTTTTGATTTTTTTTTATACTTTCTATATATAGAACATGTTCATTTTTATGTTATCTTTGCATCATCTTTTGTATACATATTTATTATTCATGTTCATGGAATTGAATGGTGAAGTTATATCTTGACTATGATTATCATTATGATTTAAATTATATCTTGTTGAAGTTATATGTCAATTTGTTTGAATTTTTTATAATAGATGTAAAAAATTACCCTAATGTAATAATTTATGCAGGTGTAATAAATTAATAGATGTAATGGATTTGTTGTCCTCAGTCACATACCTTGGGTCACTTGGATCGAGCATGGTTGTGAGTGTCCCAGTGACTCTATGCATGGAATGGGGTTGTCATTGGCATTAATCCGGCCAACCATAGCTAATGGAACAAACAGTTTGATGCCAGGACAGACGGTTTAAAAGATACACTATGGAGCTAATTTCAACTCACCCTCACTACAAGTTTTGGCATCGACTGAGATCACCTTGCCAAATGCAAATGAAGTCGAATCTCCCAAAATTGAGATAGGTTATTGTAGACCTCAAAAACACGATCCTGTAGCCACTAATAGTTTGTTGATACCTCTAACGAGGTCTGAGATACGAGCCTACCTCTAACAAGGTCTGAGATACGAGCCTCAGAAGATCGTTGTCTAATCATGCTTAATGCACCTTGGGGTCACTTGGGTCAACCATGGTCACAAGCATTATAGTGACTCCATGGGTGGAATGGGGTTGTCACTGGCATTTCCCTAGCCAAACGGAGCTGATGGAGTAGACGGTTTGATGCCAGGACAAATGGATTGAAAGATACACTGTGGAGCTACTTTCAACTAACCCTAGGAAGTCCCCATGATCACTTTTGACACATTTGAATGCTCAAGTGTGTCTGAAGGGGTCGTAGGACCCTTTAAGACACAATTGAGCATTCCAATGTGTCCATAGGGGTCATGGGGACTTCTGAGGGGTCCTAACATGTGATAAGGCATACTAGGACCCCTAGGAAGTCCCCATGACCCCTTTTGACACATTTGAATGCTCAAGTGTGTTCGAAGGGGTCATAGGACCCTTTAAGACACACTTGAGGGTTCTAATGTGTCCATAGGGGTCATGGGGACTTCCTAGGGGTTCTAATGCATGATAAGGTGTACTAGGACCCCTAGGAAGTCCCCATGACCCATTTTGACACATTTGAATGCTCAAGTGTGTTCGAAGGGGTTGTAGGACCCCTTAAGACACACTTGAGCATTACAATGTGTCCATAGGGATCATGGGGAATTCCTAGGGGTCCTAACGCATGATAAGGTGTACTAGGACCCCTAGGAAGTCCCCATGACCCCTTCTAACACATTTGAATTATCAAGTGTGTTCGAAGGGGTCGTGGTACCCTTTAAGAAACACTTGAGGGTTCCAATGTGTCCATAGGGGTTATGGGGACTTCCTAGGGGTCCTAATGTATGATAAGGTGTACTACGACCCTTAGGAAGTATCCATGACCCCTTTTGAAACATTTGAATGGTCAAGTGTATTTGATGGGGTCGTAGGACCCCTTAAGACACACTTGAGCATTCTAATGTGTCCATAGGGGTCATGGGGACTTCTTAGGGGTCCTAACACACGATAAGGCATACTAGGACCCCTAGGAACTCCCCATGACCCATTTTGACACATTTGAATGCTCAAGTGTGTTTGAAGGGGTTGTAGGACCCCTTAAGAAACACTTGAGGGTTCCAATGTGTACATAGGGGCCATGGGGACTTCCTAAGGGTCCTAATGTGTGATAAGGTGTACTAGGACCCCTAGGAAGTCCCCATGAGCCTTTTTGACACATTTAAATGCTCAACTATGTCCAAAGGGGTCGTAGGACCCCTTAAGACACACCTGGGCATTCCAATGTGTCCATAGGCATCATGGGGACATCCTAGGGGTCCTAATGAGTGATAAGGTGTACTAAGACCCCTAGGAAGTCCCCATGACCCCTTTTAACAAATTCAAATGCTCAAGTGTATCCGAAGGGGTCATAGGACCCTTTAAGACACACTTGAGAGTCCCAATGTGTCCATAGGGGTCATGGGGACTTCCTAGGGGTCCTAATGTGTGAGAAGGCGTATTAGGACCCCTTAAGACACATTGAGCATTCCAATGTGTCCATAGGGGTCATTGGGACTTCCTAGGGGTCCAAACACATGACAAGGCATACTAGGACCCCTAAGAAGTCCCCATGATCCATTTTGACACATTTAAATGCTCAAGTGTGTCTAAAGGGATCGTACAACCCCTTAAGACACACTTGAGGGTTCCAATGTGTCCATAGGGGTCATGGGGACTTCCTAGGGGTCCTAACACGTGATAAGGCATACTAGGACCCCTAGGAAGTCCCCATGATCCTTTTTGACACATTCGAATGCTCAAGTGTGTTTGAATGGGTCATAAGACCCCTTAAGACACACTTGAGCATTCCAATGTGTCTATAGGGGCCATGGTGACTTCCTACGGGTCATAACACATGATAAGGCATACTAGGACCCCTACGAAGTCTCCATGACCCCTTTTGACATATTTGAATGCTCAAGTGTGCTTGAAGGGATCGTAGGACCCCTTAAGACACACTTGAGCATTCCAATGTATCCATAGGGGCCATGGGAACTCCCTAAGGGTCCTAACATGTGATAAGGCATACTAGGATCCCTAGGAAGTCCCAATGACCCCTTTTAGCACATTTGAATGCTCAAGTGTTTCTGAAGGAGTCGTAGGATGCCTTAAGACACACTTCAAGATTCTAATGCATCCATAGGGGTCATGGGGACTTTCGAGGGGTCCTAACATGTGATAATGCATACTAGAACCCCTAGAAGTCCCCATTACCCCTTTTGACACATTTGAATGCTCAAGTGTGTCCGAAGGGATCGTAGGACCCCTTAAGACACACTTGAGCATTCCAATGTGTCCATAGGGGTCATGGGGACTTCCTAGGGGTTGTAACACATGATAAGGTGTACTAGGACCCCTAGGAAGTCCCCATGACCCATTTTGACACATTTGAATACTCAAGTGTGTTCAAAGGGGTCGTAGGACCCCGTAGACACACTTGAGCATTCCAATGTGTCCATAGGTGTCATGGGGACTTCCTAGGGGTCCTAATACATGATAAGGCATACTAGGACCCCTAGGACGTCCCCATGACCCCTTTTGACATATTTGAATGCTCAAGTGTGTCCAAAGGGGTCGTAGGACCCTTTAAGACACACTTGAGGATTCCAATGTGTCCATAGGGGTCATGGGGACTTCCTAGGGGTCCTAACATGTGTTAAGGCATACTAGAACCCCTAGGAAGTCCCTATGACCCCTTTAAACACATTTGAACACTCAAGTGTGTCTGAAGGGGTCGTAGGGCCCCTTAAGGCACACTTGAGCATTCCAATGTGACCATAGGGATCATGAGGACTTCCTAGGGGTCCTAACACATGATAAGGCATACTAGGACCCCTAGGAAGTCCCCATGGCCCCTTTTGACACATTTGAATGCTTAAGTGTGTCTGAAGGGGTCGTAGGACCCCTTAAGACACACTTGAGTGTGTTAGAGATTTTTCTTGAGGGATCAAACTTGGCAATAATTGGGCTTGATTCTAAGTTAAAAAGGACTCCAAGTTTGCAAGAAAAGCCTAATTGATGAGGATTGGATAAGATCCTCCTTCTACTTTGAGCTCCACAGGACTTAGGAGGGTGTTGCCTCAGATGATTTACTATATTTCAAATAAATATTTAGATGGTGGATTAGGTCTTCACTGGTATGCTATTGTGTTACTCCAAACTACTTCAATGAAAGATGATTCTGTAAACAGCTGAGAACATCCTGATATAGAATATGACAAAGAAAATTACAAATATAACAACATGAACAATGGTATAAGGAAGTGAATCCTTCTTCTTTTTCTGAGTTTGACTCAAGGAGGCTAACCTTTTGATTCTCTCTTCAAGGAATCAAGAAATTGAACTATATCATCTAGATACAGTCCTTTCACAATAGGGATAAACTTAAGAACATAAAAGAATTGGTAATGATTATTTTGTGTTTGATGACAAAAAGATGACTGTATAACAATGTAGATTAGGTGAAATACTAATCTCCCAAGAACACCTGCATGCATAACCCTGTCACATGGAAGAAGCAAAGAACAGAAGCAAGAAAAATCTATGGAGGCCAAAAAGCCAGAGACATCTTATGGACATGCAAAGAGAAATTGTATTCCAAGATTATCTCCAAGATTCACTAAAAAGAATGTACAAAGGGTTCAACCATATAGGTGAACAATAAAACCCTAAAGCTATAAAGCAAAAAATAAAGCTAGGTTGCACATTATAAATAATAAATATATTAATTATAATGCACCTAAAAGATAGCTTAAGTAAATAGAGTAATAAATGACTTAATTAATTAAACCAAAGTGATTTAATTAATAAGCATAAAGTATGATTACTCTAACATAACAAACATCCAGCCAGTGCCTATTCCATTGGGCAAAAGATTCTTAATATAAATGCACAGGAAGATTTCAAGGAAATACAATAGGATGCCTAGGAAACTACATGCAATCTGAATAGGATGCCTTACAAACTACCCTATCAATCTTATGTTGTAATCATCAAAATCTTAACAAATATGTCTGCTCTGTGAAACTGCATATGAGAATTTAATCCTTTCCTTGAAAGGAACTCACAGTCAATTACACTAGTTGCCTTACAACTAGTATGTTTTTAAAATGCCTTACAAATCAAAACATACAAGAGCATAACATAGAGAAAAGAGACAATGAAAAAGTAAGATAGAAACTGTAGTGTTTCTTATGAAAATAAGCTTGTCTATTACATACAAAGCTTCAAAATTTAAGAAGTTAGACATAAAACTGGAAATCTACTATGCAGAGAATTTCAAAATTCATTACTTAGGGGCATGCTCACAACAAAGAAATCACAGGAACCCTCCAATAATAGGAACATGAACCCTTACAACTGAGAAGAGAAAATAATAAAAAACCGAAGGAGAAACCCTAAAATCTATACTTGATTAACACCTGTCTCTTTTTGCAATCTGATTTTACTTGTCTTCTTCTCCTCTAAAATCTGATCTTCTCGGGAATTTCAAAATCTGATTTATTTTTCCCCTTCTAAATTTTCTAACCTCTAAAAAATCTTTTGATCTTATCCTTTAATCTTGCAATCTAAATTCAACAACCCTTGTAGATACTCCCGGCAAGAAAGTTCAAAAAGAAGCAAATCAACAATCAAGAAATCTGATTTGGAATTGATAAGATTCAACCCCCTCTATTGGATTCACCAAACTCTATTCTTCGATTTGAAGAACCTTTACTACTCTCATCAACTTAATCTAATCTGATTTTATCCACCGCCATTGTGTCTGGCGTCTTCTGTCATTTCCAAAAACATATAACACTTATATATTCGGGTAAAAAATGAATCTACAGACATTAAATCTTTGAGCAAGTCTGTCATTTAAATTTTTGGATTTATCCCCAATGTCTCAACTATATCAAATTTTAAATTTTTTCAAACTTTTAAATCTGCACATGCCTCCAGAATTCACCAAGTGTCACTCTCTGATTGGATGCTCAGACAAACTCAGCTTAAACCTCTGATTAAGAGACCTAGAGACTACAGCTGATCTCTGAGTCTCTGGATGAATCTCTAAACCATAGGTTTGATGTGAGACTGGGTGACCTCCCTTAGTCTCTAAATCTCCAAGTCTCCAAGTCTCTTAATATCTCATCTAGTGATCTAGCGACTAAGTAATCTCATAGTCTCTGAATGAACCACCAACATCATGAGACTTGGCGACCAAGGCTAGTCTCTAGATCTTTGAATTTTTTATGCTAACCACCAAAATTTATGAGACTGGGAGACTGTGAGTCTCGTAATCTCTGGATGATCGACCTCTAACTGCCAAACCTCTGTGACTTGGCGACTAACCGCCACCTCCAAGTCTCTGGATTTGGCAGTTTCTTCTAGCGACCTCACGACCTCTTGACATGTGTCCATTCTGTCACCTAACAGTCGCTAGCCATCTTTCTACAAAATTTTGTCTGGGTCCGCTAGCACAAAAATTGAGGTGACCTCCAAGCCTGCGTGAGTAGAGAGCTTCCAGCTCTTTGATTTATTTCATTAGTGAGGGTTGTTTCCTGTAAACACCTTACAGGCCCATTTTAGCATGCATGTGGGATATATATCCTAGAGATTTTTAAATGACTTGTCAAAATGCCTCTAAGTGCCCAACCAGCATGCAAATCGACATGGGCCCACAAGGTAGAGGCTAGCCACAAATAGCCTCTTTCTTCTTACTTTACCTTTATGTTGGGCGGCCATGTATAAAAACACTTCAAAATGCCATTTTGGGGTGCATGTGGGATAAACCCACATGCACACCCCTTTGCTTTATTCCTTCTCTTACCTGCTTGTGCGTGCCCCTTTTTTATGCAGGCAAGCATCTTCATTGGTGCTTTGTTACACAAGCCTCCTTTCATCTACTACGTGAGTCTCTTCTAATTTATTATCAATCCCCATTCTTTACTTTGTTTTATTAACTTCACCCTATGTTGGTTCAATGCGTGAACCCTTAACAAGTATTTGAGAGGCCCCAAATTTGTGACAGCTACCCCCAATATGCTTGTGTGTGACCCCTCAACACATTGCGCAAGCTTCCAAGTTCAAATCAAATGCCCATGGTTCATTGTTTGCATGAACCTCCCTCTCATTTGTGGGCTGTATTCTATACACAACATCCTTTTAATGCTTGCACAAAGCATTCTTTATGTAGGCTTTCTTATCTATTTGTGTGAGGCACATGTGCTGGCAGTCTTTTGCGCAAGTTCCTTGGTCTCATAGCTTAAACCCCTGTATGGAGCCCTCTACACTTTCATTGGCTTCTATTTCATCTGAACTTGGTGCGCTACCACTTCTCAAGTGCATAGCCACTCCTAAATTTACATAGAGCCCCTAATTCATGTTAATGCACCTCACTTACCCTACATTATACAATAGTGCATGAGCACCAAGCCGCCAATGTGCATTTTCCCATGCACCCGACCCTCTCTCTATTTTTGTGCAATCCCATCTTCCTCATTGCACCTTGGCTTCTTTTCTTGGCCGGTTGCCTTAGTTTTGCGTAGGCCTCCATTGTATATGAATGCGCAAGGCCTCTTTTTATTTGCTATGCATCTTCCATTCCATGCAGGGCACCCTCCAAATCCATACACATGGCATTATGGACTGGCAACACCCAATCAAAAGCAAGTCCTCTTAACTTGCTGGCAGTATACATCATGCAAGGCAGCAGCTCTGTTCTGCATGAGGCTTCCTGGCAATGGCGTGAATTCTTATGTGCTTTGCACTGGCACTTTTTGGAATAATCATTTGGTTTCTACTCAATGCATGGCTTGCTACTTCCTTGCATTATACAATCTCCTCTATGTTTTCTTGAAGCAAAAACTCTTATAGACGGGAGTATGAGTTGATGTTGAGGACACAACAACAAAATTCTTAACCGCATTTGATGCACATGCAATAGGTAGAAGAAGTGAGGGAGCTATTTAAGTTTCCAACTCCACTAAAGCACCTAACTTCATTAGAGTGTGTTTTGTTTTAAATTGCAATCGAACTTCTTTCCCTTTCTTGCATATATTAAACTTCCAATCCGTCCTACTCCATCCTATTTGCAGTACCTTTATCACCCAATTAATGGCTACATACACACTCCCCTTACTTGAGACACCTAATGTATAAAGCAATGAGTGTGTTGTGAAAACATTGATGGCACCTCCAAAAAAATGCTAGAGGGCTCGCTATTTCATGTATGACCCTTATGATGATGCCACATTATTCGGATAACCTTCTTGTAAAAGTCAATATGTCATAAAAGTTTTCAAATCCTCTTGCTCATTGAGTGCCTCTCTTCTTTATATATTTGCACCAAAACATAGAACCGGGTCATGACATTTGGTGAACACATAGACTAGATTATAAACATTCATCCTGCAAAATAACTTTTCTAGACAATGCATGAGGTGAGATATTTTAATCTCTGAAGTTGCTTACTTCAATTTTTCTCTGCAAACGAATACCATTTATGGCAACTGGCCTCTAGAACTGGCCTTAAAAATAGACGAAAACAAGCAACCCAACCCTAACACTTGGCAACATGATTCATTCATCCATAATGAGCATGCATGCAAAATAACTTTATCTGATTTAAATCCATATGCCAGATATCCCTGATCAAATCTGACAACTCTAAAAACATGTGCAGATGCAGATGTGAAAACATCATAAATTGCCTTTGGATTTGCCCTTGAAAAAAAACATCAAATCAACTCATGAAGATCTGAGCTTCTGGATATTGAAAATATGTCATATGGTGAGTATTATTCCAAAAAAATACCTATTGATGATCAACCAGACTCATATGGTGGACCCACGAAAATAGCCACTTGGAAAAATAGTACAAGAAAACATGAGAAAAACTGATTTCTGCCAATAAAAAGCATCTAGGAAAGTGGACATACAAAACCCTCACGATCTGAAACCTTGCAAACCTGAAGTAAATTTGGTGTACAATATAGAGGCATCATTTTCTTGATATGACCAATCACGCTATTCAAGTTATAACATCACGAACAGGGCCTCCGATTAAGCTTAAGCAACTGATCTACCTCAAATTATTAGAAACTGCAAACAGAATTAGATTGGCAAACTGGGTAAATGGATTCATCATGGCCTAAAAATCATCATGGTAGCACATTTCCATGTTTTCAATATAGAAAAACTTTCAATTCTTCAAAAAAAACTCGAACCGGGTACAAAAGTGAAAGCTCAAAGTAGGTCACTTAATTCTGGATTCTGCACTTTCGGTGAAACTTTAATAAATTGGAAATGGAAATGCTCTAGCAAAGTGGATAACCGGATTGGTGTGAGTCTGAGAATCCATGGGAAGGTACACTTTCAAGATTGCAATACAGGGGAAAACTCAATTATGCAAGGCATTCAACTGGGTACAAATAACAAGACCTCAAAGTAGGGCATCCAAAAATCTGCATTTGACAGTTTAGAACACCTTTAGAAACTACAAACAGAATGGGCTTGGAAAACTGACCAAAAGGACTCTTCGTGACCTAAAAATTGAAACACAAGAAGTATTTAACCACTGGAATATAGTACAAAATAAATTTTCTCAATTGCGTCAAATGGTCAAAATTTATAATCAATCAAACAGGGCCACTTAGAAAACTGGATAGAACAGCGTAGCAGGATAAATTTGGAAAGCCAACTTTGAGGGATCCAAAAACCTATCAAATAGGCTCAAAATGGCTCAAGCTTTGAAACATAAGCTCTCTGATATACACTTAAAACATTCCCAAAGTGGCAAGCCATGAAACCTAATAGGACACCAGATATTCAAATGCAAACAGGACCTGCTACAATGATTTGACACTTAGACAAAAATGCAGATTTAAGCGAACACCTAAAAATGGCTACTCCCTAAACATGTCAGATTTAAAATTTAGGAGCTGGAACCCACTGCATATGTCAAATGAAAGGTGTTGAACCTATTTCCCTAGCCGTACCTCATGAAAATCATCAAGGTGTCTTTTACAAGCATACCGGTTAGGCCTTCTCACAAAATTTTAGGAGAACCTACTTTGCCTTATAGAAAATTTTCAATTGGTCACTCCAAATTTTTACCAAATTTTGAGAGCACCAATAGTGGCTCTGAGTGTGGATGCGGGCATGCATAGAACCTTAGAATCTCATGGTAGAAGTAGACCACCCCAAAACTTCAAAACAAAAATTTACTCTTTCTTCTCTTTTCACCTTTCCACCCTAACATCTCTTCTCAAAAAATGGGAACCTCTACTGAAAGAAAACACACCACACAACTAAAAGGGAAAGTGACTATACAATATATACATTATTTACAAGAGACCCTAGGCCTCAAGACTTGAACCAACTCTTCCCTCTGTCAAAAACAAAAAATTTTGCCCCATGCTTAAAAAATAAGATAACAATATCATTCTCACTTGCCTGTCTTAACCCACTGTCATCTTGCATTATCTCAGCACATGAAAACTTATCTACATATTCATTATATTAATTTTCATGAAAACCAGACAGATTGTAAGCATGTAAATTTTGTGGCATATGCATGTAACATTCATTAGATAAAAAAGCACTTGGATGTATGCAACATTTATCCTCTTCAATCTTTAAGCCATAACCTGGAAAATTGCTATCCAACTATGAAGAAGAGCGCTCAAAATCTATCACTTTGTTAAAGCAAGCATCACTATATCCACTCACAACCACAGATGGTATGTCACAAGAAAAAACATATTGATCTTTAAACAAACATTGAGGAGACTCATCATATAGGATATGATCTAGCTCAATCTTAGGATATGTAGCAATAACGTCAGCATCAAAACATGGACAATCCATACCATAAATCTTCTTTCCAATAGGAAAAGAATCTTGCATCCTAGTAACATCAAACAAACCCAAAATTTGGTGGTGGGTGAGAGGGAAAATACCAATATACTCATTATCTGCATATGAAACTTGAGCCAATGAAGGACCATCCTTTAATGGTTTATTGGAAGACTCAGAATCCAAACAAGATTTAAAATTCACACTACTATCCCAATCAATACTCAACATTATGTCTGGAGTTTCCACATCCATTAAATCTGGAACAACACTAATGACCTCAAAATTTGACATATCATATTCAATCTGATTGTGGTCTAGTGATATAGGAGAACAAGAAAAATTAGAAATAAAAGTATCAAAACTCTGACTCTTTGATGTATTTTCCTTGTCAAACTGAATATGTGTGAAGTGTTGAGTTTCAAATATATCTTTCCCAGAAACTCTGAGATACTCATAGGATAACAAATCTGAAATTTGTTCAATATGAAGTGAACAACTATCATCATTCATACTCATCTCTGATACACTCTCACAATCAAAATCTTCATTGTCATTTTCTACATCCTTAGCAATGTCATTATTATCAAAACTTATATCCATAAGGCATGAAGTTTGAGAATCATTTTCTGATACGTACCTCTGAAAATCTAAAAAAAATTCATTGCCTGGTAAGGATTGACATTCAGATTTATCCCAACTATTTTCCTACTTGATGCTGCAAATTTTTTCCTCGTTAGAATCATGGAGTGAGATTTCTTGGAGCATATCATCTTGTGTCAAGAAATCACTACAAACACTCACATCTGCATCATAATTGTCACCTTCTTGTCCACACAAAAATTTTTCATTGTTTTGCTGTTCACAAAGTTCATTATCAGCATTATCGTCAACAAAACATTCAGCACAAGTGGACTTATCATCATAATCACTAAACTCAGATTCATCAATGTAACTAGATTCATATTCATTATCACTTTCAACAGGCATATTCAAGATTTTCAGATTCAACTTTGTTGTATTCAGCCTCATTTATATCTTTGGAAGAAAGACTTTCTACATGTTTTATCCATTCTATAACATGTTGAATATATTCTACGCTCTGAGATATTAGCAAATTAAGTGTATGAGGAAAACAAAGTTTAACAAATAAATTTGCCTATACAAAATCCTAAGGACAAAAAGGAAGTCAAACTCCTTGATCTTATCAGTAAACCTTAAGTAGAAATCATGTTGTGACTCACCCTCCTCTCTGCTCATGTTCTCTTGTAAATGTAACACCTCACTTTCCTGCAACCTTTGTGTTAACATTTCTATTTCTACCTAAAGAAGTTCAATCTCTGATGCAAGGTCCTTAGATTAAGATATGTCTTGTTCATCACTGTGTTCCATATCATTATATTTCTCAATATCACCATACTTATTAATAAAACAATCCTCTAATGCTTCCAAAGATCCTATTGAGCTACGAGGTAATTCCTTAAACCAGTCCCTTGCAATCTCAACTAGAGATATTGCAAACAGGGTCATTAGTACATCCTCATGTGTGATATTATGATCATCTATTAGGTTAGCAAACTTTAGTATATGACTTGCACCTGATTGCTCACCAAAACCAGTGAATTTTGGTAAATAATCCCTAACTACTGATGGAATATGATTTGGGTATCGAGGGATACCTTCAAAATTTATTGCCCCAAACAACCTATTCTTAAATAGTTGTGACATCTCAGCAGATAGAGTAACTACAAACTACCTCTCTCTTCCCTTTTAACTTAGTGCTGACCGCTTAATAGGGAAAACATGTATAATAGATTTTCATGAACAAAAAAACTTTTATCCAATAAAAATAAAATACCTGCGGTATCCTAAAGCTATTGCAAACTGTTTGATTTGAAGTCACCTCCAAATCACTTTCAAATGTTGTAGAGCTGCCACCTCTGTGCAGAGGAAAAGATTTGCAAGTAGCTAATATCCTCTTTCCCAACTCTGATCTTCTTCAAATCAACAAACTCCCAACACACTCCATAGCCACAGGAGTCCAAATATCTGTTACTTTTGTCACTGCAAGTCCACCTCTCCATTTGTAATATTTTTAAAAAATTTGCACACCGGTACAAATCAAAGAACTCAGAGTTTCCACTCATAAGATATGAGTATGTACAAGTATTGCTTCAAGAACTTGGACTTACAGACACTTTGTAATGACAGACGGGAAAGACTTGACTCCTTTACATAACTTTGAGGAATATGAATTTGTATAACCACGAATCTATGACTTTCAATGGCATCCCTAGCAGAGTCACCAATTTGTTAGGGATTTTTCTTGTGGGATCAAACTTGGCAATAATTAAGCTTGATTCTCAGTTAAAAAGGACTCCAAGTTTGCAAGAAAAGCCTAATTGATGAGGATTGGATAAGATCCTCCTTTTTCTTCGAGCTCCATAGGACTCAGGCAGGTGTTGCCTCAGATGATTTACTATGTTTCAAGTAAACATTTAGATGGTGGATTAGGTCTTCACTAGTATGTTATTGTGTTACTCCAAACTACTTCAATGAAAGATGATTCTGTAAATAGCTGAGAACATCCTGATACAGAATATGACAAAGGAAATTACAAATGTAACAACATGAATAGTGGTATAAGGAAGTGAATCCTTCTTCTTTTTCTGAGTTTGACTCAAGGAAGGCTAACCTTTTGATTCTCTCTTCAAGGAATCAAGAAACTGAACTATATCATCTGGATACAGTCCTTTCACGATAGGCATAAAATTAAGAACATAAAAGAACTAGTAATGATTATTTTGTGCTTGATGACATAAAGATGACTGTATAACAAACATCTAGCCAGTGCCTATTCCATTGGGAAAAAGAGTCTTAATATAAATGCATAGGAAGATTTCAATGAAATATAGTAGGATGCCTAGGAAACTACATGCAATCTGAATAGGATGCCTTACAAACTACCCTGTCAATCTTATGTTGTAATCATCAAAATCTTAACAAATATGTCTACTCTCTGAAACTGCATATGAGAATTTAATCCTTTCCTTGAAAGGAACTCACAGTTAATTAAACTAGTTGCCTTAAAACCAGTATGTTTTTAAAATGCCTTACAAATCAAAACATACAAGAGTAGAACACAAAGAAAAGAGACAATGACAAAGTAAGATAGAAATTGTAGTGTATTCTTATGAAAATAAGCCTGTCTATTACATACAAAGCTTCAAAATTCAAGAACTCAGACATAAAACTAAAAATCTGCTATGTAGAGAATTTCAAAATTTATCACCTAGAGACATGCTCACAACAGAGCAACCATAGGAACCCTCTAGGAATGGGAACAAGAACCCTTACAACTAAGAAGAGAATAGAATAAAAAACCAAAGGAGAAACCCTAAAATCTATACTTGATTAACACCTGTCTCTTTCCACAATCTAATTTTACTTGTCTTCTTCTCCTCTAAAATTTGATCTTCTCAGGCATTTCAAAATCTAATTTATTTTGCCCCTTCAAAATTTGCTAACCTCTAAAAAAGCTTCTGATCTTATCCTTTAATCTTGCAATCTAAATTCAACAACCCTTGCAGATACTCCCAGGAAGAAAGTTCAAAAAGAATCAAATCAACAATCAAGAAATCTAATTTGGAATTGATAAGATTCATCCCCCTATGTCAGATTCACCAAACTCAGTTCTCAGATTTGAAAAGCCTTTACTACTCTCATCAACTTAATCTAATCTGATTTTACCACTGCCATTGTGTCCGTCATCTTCTGCCATTTCTGAAAACATATAACACTTATATGTTTGGGTAAAAAATGATTCTGCAAACATTAAATATTTGAGCAGGTCTGTCATTAAAAATTTTGGATTTATCCCTAATGTCTCAACTATATCAAATTTTAAATCATTTCAAACTTTTAAATCTGCACATGCCTCCAGAATTCACCAAGTGTCATGCTTTGATTAGATGCTCAGACAAACTCAGCTTAAACCTCTGATTTGGAGACCTGGAGACTATAGCTGATCTCTGAGTCTTTGGATGAATCTCTAAACCACGGGTTTGATGTGAGTTTGGGTGACCTCCCTTAGTATTTGAATCTCCAAGTCTCTGAACATCTCATCTGATGATTTGGTGACTAAGCAATCTCATAGTCTCTGAACGAACCGCCAGCATCATGAGACTTGGCAACCACAATTAGTCTCTGGATCTCTGAATTTTTTTATGCTAACTGCCAAACTTTATGAGACTGGGTGACTGTGAGTCTCTAAATCTCTGGATGATCAACCTCTAACTGCCAGACCTCTGCAACTTGGTGACTAACCACCACCTCCAAGTCTGAATTTGGAAATTTCTTCTAGCGACCTCACAACCTCTTGACACGTGTCCATTCTACCACCTCACTGTTGCTGGCTGTCTTTTTGCAAAAGAATTTATGGGTTCACCGGCATGGAAATCAAGGTGACCTCTAAGCCTACATGAGTAGAGAGCTTCCATCTCTTTGATTTATTTCATTAGTGAGGGTTGTTGCTTATAAACACCTTACAAGCCCATTTCAAAATGCATGTGGGATATATATCCTAGAGATTTTTAAATGACTTGTCAAAATGCCTCTAAGTGCCCAACTGGCATGCAAATCAAGGTGGGCCCACAGGGCAGAGGCCAGCCACAAATAGCCTCTTTCTTCTTGCTTTATCTTTATGTTGGGCGGCCATGTATAAAAACACTTCAAAATGCCATTTTAGGGTGCATGTGGGATAAACCCACATGCACACCCCTTCGCTTTATTCCTTCTCTTACCTACCTATGTGCACCCCTTTTTTATGTAGGCAACCATGTCCTCTCCAACTTGATGTCTTTCAGACATTATTTGTTCCAAGGGGGGAATGCTATGCACAAAGAAACCACCATCACTATCCTCATCATATTTAGATTCAGAATGGGCATCCTTCTTCCTTTCTGTCTCATCAATTTGGTCCTCAAAAGTTCTCATTGAAATATGTAACTAAGACATCATTTGTTCAAGCCTTTGAAGATAAGGCAAATTTGGGAAGAAGCCACTGAATGCCAATCCCTTTTGTTTCAACTATTTTTCCATGCAATATAGCTCATTTATTTGCTCAGTTCTTCTTGCCACTTCTTCTTCTTCTATTATGTTCCTGAGCACATCCTCTTCAGGATACTCCTCATGTCTTTTATTAAATGGGATGCTGGGCATGTAATATTTCTTGGTAGCAACTATGAATCCTTTTGTATCTACATATCTATGAGGATCAGCATGCATCCTAAACTGTCCCAACCAGTCATTAACCTTGCTAAAGGCATTCTTTCCTATTGTGATACTATGCACCCTAAAGTACCTTGGAGTGAAGGTTCCCTTCCTGTGTGTAGCTAAATACTCCTTTTTAGTGAGTATTAGTTGCCAGATGAATTCCAAAAATACCACCATTGGTGGAGAAAAATATGGTAGTAAATGAGGGGGCTGAGGGCATCCGTATACTCTAATCATTGTATAGCCCTTTTCATAATATATGTCTCCCCAATTATGACCCTTATTCCATTTGTCAAAAAATTGTTGAGGCCTCACTAGCTGCAAAACTTTGGTAGAGAACCTTAAAAGATTAAGCCCTAAGCTGAGGACGATAGGTTGAACTATCCAATTCTCAAACACACAAAAATCACTCCTTGTGGAAGAAGGACTCCAAGCCCTTATCTAGAATTGCACTAGGTTTGGCTGCCCTTTATACATCATTTGTTGCTCTAGGTTATCCATGTTCATGATATCATAATTAAAGTAAAAAATAAGATGCATTAATAAAGAATAATGCAAGAATCTAGGAGTAGAAACAGAACCAGATACATGGTTCTTCAAAGCCTGCAAACCCTCATGCATTCTTTCTATTATAAAACCTATATAATCATATCGCTTCATTGCATGGAGACTTTGGGATTCCGACACCATCATCAAAAGATCTAACATAATTCTTTCCCCACCATCAATTCCTAGCACCTTACACAGCCCATAATCAATATACTTCATGTAAAATTTGAGATCTTTGTAGAAAAATGGGGTTGTTGACCTGGCCACTGGTGCAATATAATTCCTATTTTCTTATGGCACATGATTTTGAACTTCTTTTGCCACCACAGCAGCCTCCCTGGTATATCTATTAGCTAGGGCTTGTAGATTAATTTCAGTGGCCATAGGAACCTGGATACCGAAATCCCTTATGAATGTACTCTGATCCAAAGTAACTAGAGGAGAACCATCAGCCTTCATAATCATTCTAGATAGAGGATCATAGCTGTGGGATAGGAAAATTAAAACATCTACATCGAAGAAGACTTTTGGAACTATCAATTTTGCCAACCTCGACGTCCAAGGGTTTGAGACAGGGACCAGACTCTCAACATTTTTATAAAAATATTTAAATAAGCACATCCTGGTAATATCTAATGTCCTAGCATCTCTACAAAAGGAAAGTTTATCCACAAAACAATCATCATTAACCTTCTTGTTCTATGATGAGCTTGGCAGCAAGACAAGGAATTCATCTGAATAACTCTCCTTAACTTTCTCCTTCCTCCCCTGCTGGTAGAAGCCCCATTGGCTGATAATTGGCTCATCTTAACTGAAAATTTAAACTTCTTCTTGAAATTTTGCGCGTCCTGGACTTTGAAATTGCTCTGGAAAATTTTATCGCTCTGGCTTTCTGAAAACTTTGGTAGTTCAAAATGATCAAAGAACAATCATATTTATTCAGTTGAATTGAATGCATCAATCTATTACATATCAAAAAGATGAACAATTTGTCACTTCTGCCATTACTTGGCATGCTCAGAACTCAATTCACTAGCCGTAAGCTAAGAAAATGATAGGTAATCAAATTTCAACTTATGGCATTCTAGCAACTACAACACGTTCTCATAATCGCCAAAAGATTTGGTGCCCCCTTTATATTTTCAGAGATCTGGCGACCATAGAAAACCTTAGTTGCAATATGACTTTACTTCATCTTGAGATCTAGCAACTATAGTGAGATACCATAGTCGCTAAATAATAAAAATCCTTTTAGATTTATCTAGAGACTAAGCAACCTTGATTTTCCTTACATCTTTCATCTCGAGACTTGGCGACTATAGCACTTATTTCAGTAGCTGCAAAAATAATTCTTTTTAAATTTATCTTGAGACCTGGCGACAAGGAGCCATCAGGAGATCTGGCAACCATAGTATACCTCTTAGTCACAAAAGCCTCCTAGAGATCTAGCGACTATAGTCAAGTTCACCTATTATTTCTTTTCCCAACCAATCAGAAGGGGACATGTCACATAATCCAGCAAATGAAAACTCACATTTTCTTCAATCTTTTGACCTTGGTCAACACTTGACTCAGGATTATTTGGCGATTACGAGACTGAAGGAAATCTCTCAATCGCTGAATAGCTTTGTTAACTCGAGTTTGACCCGAAGAATGAGTGACAAGGCAAAACTCAAAGTCGCTTGGTCATTCCTTGACCCATGGTTTGATTATGAGATTATGCGACCACCACTTGATCAAACTCAAATCAACGGCTGAGAACATCTGTCTGAAAACCTTCATCTTAACTCACCCTATTTTAGCGACCACGCGACTAGAGACAACCTTGTCACTAGATATCCTTTTCAACTATGGTTAAAACTGGCGATTGCACGAACACCTTTATTCTCCAAGTCGCCAGAAGAATTACCTAGTCTCGGTCAAGTAATGAGATTAAATATTAACCACTAATTAAAACTTCATCTAACGGTTGTCGCTAAGTCTCCAGACCTTTCATAACTTGACCGCTTCATTGGGAGACTTAGAGATAACCGTGTTGCTATATCTCTAATTGCTTCAGACATAACTACCAGAAAGATGAGAACATGCGACTACTGAATTCACCAAGTCGCGAGATAAAAGAACTTAACCGCTGAGTAACTAGAGACCCAGTGACCAACAAAACAAACTGCCATTCACATCTGGAGATTCAATGACCAATAATTATCCTGCAAGACTTTATTATAGTAGTCACCATATCTCATTATAGTCATCAAGAGACCTGGCAACTAAAGGGACCGCTAAGTCATATGAAAAGAAAGAATATTCCTCCAACCTAAGGAGATTGTGTGACAAAGGGATTTTGGGTGATCTCTAAGTAATAAGGAATATGCTAATTTGTTTGAGAGACTCAATGACAAACCGGGAATATAAAGTGCACATGTAGAAAAAATTCATTTAAGTGATTTGAAAAAGTAACGGCCGAATAGACTTAGGTGAGTAATTTTAGGGCCTTTTGGATTTTTAGAGAAAATTAGACCTAAAACCTAGGGTTTCTCTAGTTTTCAAACAAATTCAGAGCTTCTGGGGGTGAAAAAGCTAGGGATTGAACCACAAGGACTAGGGACAACCATTAAAACCCAAAATTTCAAGGGACAAAAAACCTAAAACTTGGAAAACAACCAACAGTGGCTCTATCTGAGGATGTTTAGACACAAGTTTAAGCAAGAACCATAGATCTCTGGGAAAGTAGACGAAAAACCACTAACCTAAAGTAGGAAAGGAAACACACAACTGAAAAGAAAAGACACTATACATGAATTTACAAGAAATCTACATGTGC
This sequence comes from Chamaecyparis obtusa, assembly GCA_027943335.1. Lineage (NCBI taxonomy): Eukaryota > Viridiplantae > Streptophyta > Pinopsida > Cupressales > Cupressaceae > Chamaecyparis > Chamaecyparis obtusa. Next base: position 448,628 of record BSBK01001041.1, on the reverse strand, counting down.
ATAAGGATCAGAATTGAAATAAGGTTTTAAGAATTACCCATGCACTGGCAACTCAAAAATTTCTCCATCCATAGTTTTTAACAAGTAGGAATCCTTCCCAAAATTTTCATGAATTACATAGGGACCAAGCCATAGTGACTCAAACTTCTTGTGCTTTCCTTTATCTTCTTCCCTGACATTCCATTGAAGCACTAAGTCATCTGATTTGAATTTTCTAGTAGTGGCTCTCTTATCAAATAGGTACTTCATCTTTTGTTATAACTTAATATTGCACTTTTGATTATCTCTTCTCATTTCATCCAACTCAGTTAATTGCAAGATCTTGTCTTGCATTGGTTCTAAAATATCTAGTTCTTCATCCTAGATGAATTTGTATATAGGCATCAAGTTATTGATAGGTAACCTTGACTACAATCCATACACAAGCTCAAATGGAGACTTCCCTATAGCTTTCTTTACTGTAATCTTATCTGCCCATAGAGAAAGTTTTAACTTTGAATGCCATGCTCTTTTATTTTTCTCTAATATTTTCTTCAGGATTGTCAAAATGCTTTTGTTACTTGATTCAGCCTATCCATTTGCTTGAGGGTGATAGGGGGATGAGTAAGATGTTATTATTCCATTCTCTTTGCAGAAATCTTTGAACACATCTGATCTAAAGCACATTGCATTGTCAGTGATTATCTTCATGAGGATAGAAAATCTAATCAATATACTATCTAGTAAAAAATCAATCACTACTCTACTTGTTGCCTTCTTGGTAGGGATAGCTTCTATCCATTTTGTGAAATAGTCAGTTGCAAAAAGTATCCAACTGTGCCCACCACTAGATTTCTTAGCAAACTCACCTATGAAATCCATTCCCCACATTGTAAATGGTGCCTCTATAATTACTAGGTTTAACAACAATGCTCCAGCATACTTTAATTTGGAAGCAAACTTCTAGAAGGCCTCACATTTCTTAACAAATTAGAAAGAGTCCTTGAATAATGCGGGCTAGAAATAGCCAGCTCTCAAAATCTTATGGGAAGTGGTCTTTGCAAAATAATGCCCTCCACAAACATCAGCATGCATTTCATTCAAAACCCTCTCTGCCTAATATTTGTCAAGGCAAAACAGTAAAACTCCATCTCTATTTTTCCAGTATAGGTCTCCTTGTATTAATGTATATTTCTGAGCTTGTAATCTTAAGGCTCTCTTTTGGTTGTCAGTCATATGCTCTGGACATCTAGCATTCTTAATGAAATAAACAATATCAATATAATATGGTTGCATCTCAATACTTGTTATTATCAAGTCTGATATCCCTTCACTATTAACCTGGACCAAATCCAAGTTATCCTCAGTCATCAATTTTTCTAGGCCTAATCCTCTTACTAGTTTAGTGACATGGATTTCCAAGTTGAATTCCTAGATCCTAGTAATCCATTTACATCTTTTACCAGTAACCTCTGATTGTGTAAGAACATCTTTCACTGCTGCATGTGGAACATATGCAATAACCCTAGCACACACTAGATAAGGCTTGAAAGATTTCACAACTTTTACTAATGCATAAGCTTATTTTTTTATCGTCTCATAATTTAATTCATCAGCTTGCAAGGACTTACTGAAAAAAGCAATTAGATGCTCAAAATTTTCATCTTTTTGTAACAATACAGTAGCAATAGAGTGAAATGATGCAAAAGAGAATAGTGAGAAAGGCTTGTTGTAATCAGGAGATTTCAACACAGGTGCCTCTTGGATAACTTCCTTAATTTTTTCAAAAGCATGTTGAGCTTCAGCAGTCCATTGGAACTTAACATCTTTCTTGAGTAACTTAACTATTGGTTTGACAATTTCAGCAAAGTTGGCAATGAACCTTCTAACAAAATTGATTTTCCCCAAAAAAGACTGTACACCCTTAATATTTTTTGGTGTTGTGACCCTCTTGATGGCTTCTACTCTTTCTGGATCAATTCTTATCCCTTCTTTTGACACAATATGCCCTAACAGTTTTCCTTCCTTGACTGCAAAGTTGCACTTTTTTGGGTTTAGGGACACACCATACTCCAAAGCTTTATTAAAGATTTTTTCAAGATGAGTACAATGATCTTCAGCTTTCTTGGAATAAGCAGTCATTTCATCTTGTTAGAAAACCATAAATAAATCTATGTACTCCTTAAATGCAACATCCATGGCTCTTTGGAAAGTTGCTCCAGCATTTCTAAGACCAAATGGCATTCTGACATACACATAAGTTCCCCAAGGTGTTGTGAATGTTGTCTTGAATTATTCAAATTCCTTTACCAACACCTAGTTATATCCAGAGAAACCATCCATCATAGATAATAACTCACATCCAGTAACTTTATGCAACATTGCTTCCATGTTGGGCAAGGAATAGCTATCTTTCAGAGATGCAACATTTAGGTTTCTAAAATCCACAGATAACCTAATATCGCCATTTTTCTTTTTGACTGGTACTAGGTTAGATACCCAAGTTGAGTGCCTTATAGGATAAATTATCCCTGCATCACTCAACTTGACCAGTTCCTACTGCATTTTGGGGGCCAATAATGGATTGATAGGCCTCTATTTTTTCCTGAATGGCTTAGTATTTGGTTTTAATGGGACCTCTTTTTGAAACAAGTCTTCCCTATAGGCTTTTAAATCATCATAAGACCAGGAAAACACTGCTTGTACTTTCTCAATAGCTTTATCAAATTATATCTTATCTGGGGATCTAAACCTTTTCCAATATAAATCATTAGGGGTGTGTTATGTGATCCCAAATTTACTTCTTCTAGATCTTCTATCTTAGCATTACTAGTCTTTCACATGTGATCATCTTGACTACTATATAATGCTTTTAGTTTAGTTAGACCCTTAAGAATATGATTTGTACTCAACTGGATCACCTCATTCTCCAAAACCATATCTTTACCATCTATTTCCTCAACCAAACCATCACAGTCAATGAGTTGATCTTCATATATGTCAAGGCATTGAATAAATCTTAAAATGTCATGGTCATCTTCAAAGACCTACCAGTTATAGATGTTATTTGGAATAACTAGCCTACTTTTTATTTCCACTATTGATACTCTAGACAAAGTTACACCATCTCCCTTTAAGGCAACATTAGCTAGAAAATTAGCCATTATGTTTTTAGACCTTTCCACCCAACAAATGTGGAATGCATCAAATAACTCAATCTGATCCCAAATAGCATGTTTATATAATTTCAATCGATCATTTTTGACAACATATTTGGACTTAACTTGTGCTACCACAAGCTCAGAGTCACCAAAAACTTTTAAGTACTTTATTCCATGTTTTATGACAATGTTCAATCCTAAAGATAGTGCTTCATATTCAGCAGTGTTATTTGTACACTAAAAAGTTAATAGGAAAGAATACTTGAAAGTGGTACCTGATGGAGATATGAATAGGACTCTAGCTCATGAGCCTTCTTTTGAACAAGCTCCATCAAAATACATTTTCCATAATCAATTTTTTGTTCCTTTAGTTCTTCAATCAATGGGTCTGCATCTTCTCCTAGTGGAATGTGTTTTTCCACTCTAAAGTTTTCCATGTCAACATCCACACAACAATTTAAATCATCAACATCAGTTAATTCAATCAAGTGTGGGGTCCTACTTTCTCTAGATACTTTGATGTTATTTCCATCAATGTTAAAAGTTGTAAAAGATAAATCACATTGGATACTACCTCCCATTGAAGCACTCCATTTTTTGGATAGTAACATTCCATAATGAGGTGGGCTATAAACTACCAAGACACTCATAGTTAGCAATCTATTTGGGTAAGTTGCTAGCCTGTAAGGTAATTCTTTTATAGTACCAATAACTAGTACTTCTCTTGAATCCATGGCCTGATATCTCCCATGAGGTGTATCTACTTTCAAACCCAAAGACCTCATTACCTCTATAGGCATTATAGTATTAGAAGCTCCTGAATCAATCATACAGTTCTTTAAAAGCTTCCCATTTACTACCAAAGATAAAAAGAAAGGATCAACTATTCCTGTCACATCATTAATAGCATTTGTATCCAAGTAAATCTAAGGAATCTTAGAAATAATTTCCACACATTGGTTTTCATTTGAGTCATTTACTGAGACAATCAGTTTATCAGCTTTGGTGGTAGTTTGGGTATCAGTAGGAGTAACTCCATTTACCCAACTTAAAGCTTTCTCTTTGTGCTCCTCTATGCTCATCATTTCTAACAAAGGAACTTTGATAGTGATTTGTGATAACAACTTACTCATGTCAACAAGAATGTATTTTGGGTGAAGTATATCTTGTTTAATAATAGTGACCTCCTTGTTTTCTTCATATTCAGTAAAGCCAGGATGATCCTTACTTTGGGTTTTTACTTCCTTTTGGGCAGAAATGGCAGTTTCCTCTAATGGTTTAGCTTTTACTCTATAGGTCATACTGGGAGTAGAAAAAGTGACATTCTTTTTTATCTTAGTCTTGTTGAAAACCTCAACAACCTTATGCTTATCTTGAGATTGTTTCACATCCTTTTCTGACTTCTTGATGAATATACCAGTTGACTTATGATTTGAGTCACCTATCACTCTATTTCTTAAATTATAATTACTCTTGTCTTGTGTAACCATATCTATTGTGATTTGTGCAATTTCCTCATCAGAAGGCCTTCTCAACACAACTAACTCACCATCTCTTAAAGTGTTACATTGAACTTTATCCAACTGACTATCTTCTTCATCAGAAAAAACTTGCTGATGGTAGATCTAATTTCTGACTTGGGAGCTAGAAACATCTTGACCCTCATCTTCTTTAGTGGATTCCATTTCATCATACATACATGAAGAAGTCATGGCACAACCTTGATCATCATAAGACTCTTCGTCATTAATTTCTTGTCCTCCATCTGCAGAGACACTTTGAGAAACCACATAGTAATAAGGATCATGAGGTGATTGATAAGCAACGCACCACGGAACATCATTATTCATGTTCACTGAACTCTCATGTAATGGGTTAGGGGTTTTATCATTAGGTTTATCCTTTCATTCAGGAAGCACTGGTTTTCCATCCTTCCACTGAGTGTTATCTATAGATAGTTTTGCATTCTTGGTAATTTGTTAAAGTTGTTGAAAGATGGCCTATCATTTGATGCCAATCTATTATTTATGTTCTCTCCAAGCTTCAAATCCTTTATTACTTTCAAAATCTGCTTCAAACCATCATCCTCTTTTGGTTTTGTATCAGACTTCCCTATTTCCTTTCTATTTAAAACTGGAGGTTTATAATCATCCCTTCTCCCCAATTTGCTTGATATTCTTCTATTGCTCTCTATGTTAATGGCTAGTTTGTAGGCCTCTGCAAGGTTTCTAGGGTTTTTGTCTCTCAAAAGATATCTCATTTTTGAATCAAAAGTATTTAGATAAGTGACTAAACATATTTTGTCATCCAACCTGATAACCTGTAATAATTTATGCATAGCTTTCTAGAATCTTACATTAAATTCAACAACACCCTCATTTTGGTTTTTCTTGATGTTATTGAATTCATTTAGCATGAAACCTTCATTGGTCTTATCACCATATTATTCTTTGAAACAATGTTTGAACTATTCCAATGAACTTATGCTAGCATGAGGCAAATTTCTAAACCAATCTCTAGCATCTTTAGTTAGAGATTGAACAACAAGTTTCATAATTACATCATCAGGTTCTATGTTATAGTCATCAATTACATCAATGAAGCTCTTCAAATGCTCCTCACAGGTAACAGCATTACTTCCAGTGAATTTTGGGAGTTTTTTCCTAATTTCATCAAGGATAGGATTAGGGTATCCAGGAATTCTAATTAAAACCAATTGTTTGTGTCTCTCGTGAATAGATCCCACTTGAGATGGACCAGTACCTAAAGATGTGGATGTTTGATTATTTGAAATAGTGGAAGCCTTGGGGATACCTGATGAAGGGATAGTTTTGACAGTATTTAAAATACTTGCACCTTGTAATAACGAAGTGGATATTGTATTGGTAGGTACTAAAGATTGTCTAAGAAATTCAATCTTTTTTTTCATCTCAGTTGTAGTAGCCTCAAGTTCTTCCTTTTCTAGTTCTTTAGCCAACAATTCTTGTTCTCTCTTAGCCCTTTCAAGGTCAGCATCTAATCTTACTGCTTGGTTTAAAGAGTTTTTAGTAGGATTTGGTTCATTAATAGAAATTACTACAACCTTTTTTTTACCCTTATCCTTGGGGTTCCTAATCTCATGTACTTCTTGGATAACAGGTTGCTCTTATGTTCATTCTACTATAGGAACATAGTTTATAGCTTCATAGTCCAACAATTGTCTCTTCAATTATTCAGCTCTTATCATAGCATTCGGCCTAATCTTTTCTTCTTTCTCCTTCTCTCTCGTTTGCCTTATTGTAGCTTTCTCTCGGATCTTTCTTTCTAGTTCAAACACTTCTTCAAAAATATCTTCAGAGTCTGGGAGGGTGGTTTCTGATGAAGAATTTTGGGCAAGGACTTCTTCTTGGTGGTCGTTGAGTACTTGGTGTCCCTGTAAGGAGGAACCAAGGGGAAAAGAGGGAACAAAATCTTGTCTATTCCTACTTTGGCTTCTAGATCTTCTATTATTTTTAGGGATTCCTCTCCTATGGGGTTGTGCCTTCCTCCCATCCTTTTCAAAGGGTTAATAGTAATCTTCACACTAATTCACACCCAAATCAACTGCTTCCTCATATTCTAATGTGTTTCATTCTTGATTTGTTTGAACAGGATCCTCTATCCTTACATTTCCTTTCTATTTCCATATGAAAGATGTCATTATTATTTCTTTCTTTCCTCATTTGATTTCACCTTGAGGTAGTTGGTAGTTCTCCTTCTAAATTTTCTTCTGGATGTTCTTTTCTCCAAGACCTTGTATTCTTATGGGTCATCATGGAAAGATTACTTATGGAATTCACTGGTATAGGGATTTTTATAGAGTTGCCACCCAACTTGGTTAGGGATTTGGAGATACTACCCCTGGGAGAATATATAAACAATGCTCACAAAAGGACCAGATATAGGAAAATGAAAAGATACCTGTGATCTTTAAGGGTGACTAACTGGTATGAAATGAGTAGGCCAGGAGTCAAACTCAACTTGAAACCTGCATCACTTGTAATTTTGTAAAAGATTTTGATTGAAGTCCCTAGCAGAGTCACCAGTTTGTTAGGGCTTTTTGTTATGGGATAAAACTTGGCTAATATGTAGGCTTGATTCTCAGTTTAAAGGGCTTCAAGTTTGCAAGAAAGAGTCTAATTGATGAGGATTGGATAAGATCTTCCTTCTACTAGGAGCTCCACAACACTTAGGTGGGTATTGCCTATAATGACTTACTATGTTTCAAGTAAACTTCAAATAGTGGATTAGTTTCTTCACTGTTATGCTATTTTGGCTTTTAAACTACTTCAATAAAAGATTACTCTACAGATAGCTAAGAATATCTTGATACAGAGTATGACAAAATAAACTATGAATGTAATAGCATACACCAGTGGTATAAGGACATTCACCCTTCTTCTTTTTATGAGTATGACTCAAGGAAGGTTAACCTTTTGATTCTTTCTTTAAGGAATCACTAAATATGAACTTATACCACCTGGATATAATTCCTTCCAATCAGGCAAGTAATTCTTAAAAGTAAAAATGATGGTTTTGAAATGAATTTTAGTATCTCTAAAGATAGTAAAAAGATTATTTTATAAGAAACATACTTCAAATCAGTGCCTAATCCAAAGGGCAAAAGAGTCTAAATGCAAATTCACAAGCTATTTTAAAAGAAATACAATAGTGTGCCTTACACACAGCCTGCAAAATGAATAGAATGCCTGACAATCTAATCTATCAATCTAATATCACTATTATCAAATCTCTACTTGTAAGTTTACTCTCTACAACTGATAATAAGATTTTAATTCTCTCCTTGAGAGAAACTCACAATCAATTGAAGAAATTGATCATCAATCAGTATATTTTAAATGCCTTACAAATAAAACATACAAGAGTAAACATATAAATAAAGAGACAACAATAATAGGAGACAAAAATTGCAGTGTATTTTGTATTAAAATGAACCTATAAATTATACATAAAAACTCATGCTTAGAAGCTTAGACACAAAATTTACAAGTCTACTATGTAGCAATAATGCTCTATTTTTCTATTATCCTTCACTAACTCCTTCAAAATGATGATATCACCTCTATATATGCTCAACCATCTTGGAATTCTCTTATCATTGAGAATGCAACAAGCCTTGGATGGTTGGAGCCCTAACCCTAAAAAGCATATAAGACAATTTTACAATAAGCCCTCAGGTGGTGGAAAGACAAAAAATATTTTGGACTATTCTGCAACCCTAGCTTGTTGATCACTAACACCTTTGTCCATAGATATTCATGATAGTTTCTTGAGTTACTGTGAGATATGGTGACCACCATTCCAACTAACTTACACCATTCTTTCTGATAGCTTATCATCCTTGTGCTCTAAGGTCAGGTGTCAGGTACACCAGGTGTCCTCTTTACTCATCATCCAAAATATCAAAGTCAACTACACTGGATTTTATCCTTTTAAGCTTTGTGAGTTCATCCCATGCAATGACCTCTTCCTCTGTCAGCCATTTATAACTCTGGGTGTGTTGTAGTTGTGCTTTTTGCCTCTCCCATCTAGCATATATTATTGCTTTGACATCAGTTACAAATCTGGTAAGCTCTACCTCTACATTTATGGCTTCATCCAGAGTTTTATTGAATCTCTCCACATCTACTTCATTATCTTCACCTAAAAATGCCTCTTTCCTAGGCAATATAAGATCAAAATTTGATCTCCACTGATCAAGGCTCTTAATGGCTCCATCTACATTCTTGATAGAAGGGATGAACTTGTTGGAATCGGAGTTGAGCATGGCTATCTTAGCCTCAATTTGATTTGCCTTGCCCTTAAAAAGTGGCAATATGGCCTTAACTCTATTGATTTCTTCTCCCACTTGTAGAACAACCTTTGGAATATCATTTCTTAAAGATTGAATGACTACCAATCTTTCAAAAATTAGTGCTCTAAAAGACCAAGTTGCATGATAACCATTTAAAATAGAAACATAATTATTTACTTCTACCTACAATTTAGGAAACTTGATGTATGCATTGAAGACCAAATCAGATTTATCTTTTATGATATCAATTCTGTGCTACAAGATCTTCAATAAGGCTTGTAGGATAGCCTCATTCTTTTCCTCATTTATTTTCTCTAACTCTACAACAACCTCTTCTTCACTCATACCCTTATCTTCTATCAATGCAGGTTGTTGAGGGGGTGCAGGAGGAGCCACAGGAGTATTTATCAATTGCTGCTCTAAGTCTTCTAGAGACTTTTCCAATGCCCTCTCCTTTATTATCTGGATATCCCTATCCTTCAATAATGCACTGTAATCCTCTAGCAAGGAACCATACCTCACTGACAATTGCTTTGTTTTATCTTCATTGAGTCTAGAAAAATTGGTTAACACTTGAGAAATCTCAAGGTCCCCTATATTATGGATTGACCATACAACTTTTTCACCATCCATTTTCTCTTTGACATTCAAGATTGAAGCCTTCTTATCCTTAGGGTAAAGACTCTAGAGAGCTAATGCTTGATTTCTTTGGCTATACCCAAATCCTCTGATTATGTCCCCTACTTGGGTTTCTGAAGATAAAGTGATATCTTCCTGTCTTTTAATCTGATCAATGATAAAATCTGAATATAAGTTCCACCTAGGCACAAGTAGCATATTTCTATTCTTTACAAGTTGTCTAGCCTCCTCTGGGGTGAATTTTTCAGTTTCTGGGTCATACTCCCTCAATGTTTGCACTGCCTCCTTAGGAACCTGACATTCCTCAGTGATCTGCACACTAGATGCAACCTGTTGCTATTTGTACCATATTAAGAAACTCTTGAATTCCTCTAACTCTATAAAAGTGTCATCCGTCAAGAATGCATATTGTTCAATCATTCTCTCATCTTGGCATACGGCCAAGGGCAACTCAACATTTTCAATTTCAAGTTTTTGCTTCCTTTTTTCTTCTCTAATTTTCTTTCTCAATTGGTGATCATGGACACTAGTTCTAGTGAAGAGGGCTCCCACCTTGTCCTTTTTCTTTACTTGGGAATATTTTCCAATCAACAATTTTGTTTCTTTGCAGTAGGCTCACTTGTATCTTGAGAACTATGAAGTTCTGCTAGATTAACCATGTCCTCTCCAACTTGATGTCTTATAGACATTATTTGTTCCAAAGGGGGAATGTTATGCATAGAGAAACCACCATCACTATCCTCATCATATTCGGATTTAGAATGGGCATCCTTCTTACTATTTGTCTCATCAATTTGGTCCTCAAAAGTTCTCATCAAAGTATGGAACTGAGACATCATTTGTTCAAGCCTTTGAAGATAAGGCAAATTTGGGAAGAAGCCACTAAATGCCAATCCCTTTTGTTTCAACTATTTTTCCATGGCATATAGCTCATTTATTTGCTCAGCTCTTATTGCCACTTCTTCTTCTATTATGTTCCTGAGCACATCCTCTTTAGGATACTCCTCATGTCTTTTATTAAATGGGATGCTGGGAATGTAATATTGTCTGACAGCAACTATGAATCCTTCTGTATCTACATACCTATGAGGAGCAACATGCATCCTAAACTGTCCCAACTAGTCGTTAACCTTGCTAAAGACATTCTTGCCTATTGTGATATTATCCACCCTAAAGTGCCTTGGAGTGAAATTTCCCTTCCTATGTGTAGCTAAATGCTCCTTTTCAGTCAGCATTAGCTGCCAGATGAATTTCAAAAATGCCACCCTTGCTGGAGAAAAATATGGTAGCAAATGAGGGGGCTGAGGGCATCTATATACTTTGATCATTGTATAGCCCTTTTCATAATATATATCTCCCCAATTATGACCCTTATTCCATTTGTCAACAAATTGTTTAGGCCTCACTAGCTAAAAAACTTTGGTAGAGAGCCTTGAAAGATTAAGCCCTAAGCTAAGGAGGATTGGCTGAACTATCCAATTCTCAAACACACAAAAATCACTCCTTGTCGAAGAAGGACTCCAAACCCTTATCCAAAATTGCACCGGGCTTGGCTGCCCTTTATACATCATTTGTGGCTCTAGGTTATCCATGTTCATGAGATCATAATTAAAGTACAAAATAAGATGCATTAATAAAGAATAATGCAAGAACCTAGGAGTAGAACTAGAACTAGATACATGGTTCTTCAAAGCCTGCAAACCCTCATGCATTCTTTCTATTATAAAACCTATATAATCATATCCCTTCGTTGCATGGAGACTTTGGGAGTCCAACACCATCATCAAAAGATCTGAAGTAATTCTTTCCCGACCATCAATTCCCAACACCTTACACAGTCCATAACCAATATACTTCATGTAAAATTTGAGATCCTTGTAGAAAAATGGGGCTATTGACCCAGCCACTGGTGCAATATAATTCCTATTTTCTCATGGCACATGATTTTGAACTTCTTTTGCCACCACAGTAGCCTCCCTGGTATATCTATTAGGTAGGGCCTATAGATTAATTTCAGTGGCCATAGGAACCTGGATACCAAAAGCTCTTATGAATGAACTCCGATCCAAAGTAACCAGAGGAGAACCATTAGCCTTCATAATTGTTCTAGATAGAGGATCATAGCTGTGGGATAGGACAACTAAAACATCTACATCCAAGAAGACTTCTGTAACTATCAATTTCGCCAACCCCGACATCCAAGGGTTTGAGACAGAGACTGGACTCTCAATATTTTTATAAAAATATTTAAATAAGCACATCCCAGTAATATCTGATGTCCTAGCATCTCTACAAAAGGTAAGTTCATTCACAAAAAAATCATCTCTAACCTTCTTGTTCTGTGATGAACCTGACAACAAGATGAGGAATTCATCTGAATAACTCTCCTTAACTTTCTCCCTTCCTCCCCTGCTAGTAGAAGCCCCACTGGCTAATAATTGGCTCATCTTAACTGAAAATTTAAACTTCTTCTACAAATTCTGGATGTCCTGGACTTTGAAATTGCTTTGGAAAATTTTATTGCTTTGGCTTTCTGAAAACTTTGGTAGTTCAAAATTATCAAAGAACAATCATATTTATTCAGCTAAATTGAATGCAGCAATCCATTAGAGATTGAAAAGCTGAACAGTATGTCACTTCCACCATTACTTGGCATGCTCAAAACTCAATTCACTAGCTGTAAGCTAAGAAAATGACATGTAATCAAATTTCAACTTCTGGCGATCCACCGACTACAACACGTTCTCATAATCACCAAAAGATTTGGCACCCCCTTTATATTTTCAAAGATCTAGCGACCAAAGAAAACCTTAGTTGCAATATGACTTTACTTCATCTTGAGATCTAGTGACTATAGTGAAATACCATAGTCGTTGAATAATAAAAACCCTTTTAGATTTATTTGGAGACTAGGCAACCTTGATTTTCCTTACATCTTTCATCCTGAGACTTGGCGACTATAGCCCACATTTCAATCGCTGCAAAAATAATTCCTTTTAAATTTATCCTGAGACCTGGCGATAAGGAGCCATCAGGAGATATGGCAACCACAGTATACCTCTTAGTTGCTGAAGCCGGTTGACTTTTCAAACTTCTTCTTGAGACTTTTTGACTTAACCATTTGGAGACTTAGCGACTGAAGATAGGAAAATTTTAATTCATCTCTCCTAGAGATCTAGCGACTATAGTTAAGCCCGCCTATTAATTCTTTCCACCAACCAATCAGAAGGGGACACGTCACATAATCTGACAAATGAAAACTCACATTTTCTTCAATCTTTTGACCTTGGTCAACACTTAACTCAAGATTATTTGGTGATTATGAGACTAAAGGAAATCTCTCAATTGTTGAATAGCTTTGTTAACTTGAGTTTGACCTAGAGAATGAGCGACGAGGCAAAACTCAAAGTCACTTGGTCATTCCTTGACCCATGGTCTGATTATGACATTATACGACCACCACTCGATCAAACTCAAAGCAACGTACAAGAACATCTATTTGAAATCCTTCATTTTAACTCACCCTATTCTGGTGACCACCCGACTGAAGACAACCTTATCGCTAGATATCCTTTTCAACTATGGTTAAAACTAGAGATTACATGAACACCTTTATTCTCCAAGTTGCCAGAAGAATTACCTAATCTTGGTCAAGTAATGAGGTTAAATATTAACCGCTGATTAAAACTTCATCTAACGGTTGTTGCTAAGTCTCTGGATCTTTCATAACTTGACCGCTTCATTGGGAGACTTAGAGATAACCGTGTCGCTAGATCTCTAACTACTTCAAACATAACTACCAGAAATATGAGAACACGTGACTACTGAATTCACCAAGTCGCGAGATAAAAGAACTTAACCCCTGAGTAACTGGAGACCCAGCGACCAACAAAATAGACCACCATTCACATCTGGAGATTCAGTGATCAACAATTATCCTGCAAGACTTTATTATAGCAGTCGCCAAATCTCATAATAGTCATCTAGAGACCTGGCGACTAAAGGGACCGCTACGTCATTTGAAAAGAAAGAATATTCCTCCAGCCTAAGGAGATTGCGTGACAAAGGGATTTCGAGTGATCGCTAAGTAATAAGGAATATGCTAATTTGTTTGAGAGACTCAACAACCAAATGGGAATATAAAGCGCACATGTAGAAAAAAGGTCATTTAAGTGATTTGGAAAAGTAACGACCGAATAGACTTAGATAAGTAATTTTAGGGCCTTTTGGATTTTTAGAGAAAATTAGACCTAAAACCTAGGGTTTCTTCAGTTTTCAAACAAATTTAGAGCTTCTGGGGCTGAAAAAGCTAGGGATTGAACCACAAAGACCAAGCATAGCCATTAAAACCCAAAATTTCCAGGAACAAAAAACCTAAAACCAGGAAAATAACCAACACCTCCCTCTCATTTGTGGACTGTATTATATATGCAACATCCTTTTAATGCCTGCGCAAAGCATTCTTTATGCAGGCTTTCTTATCTATTTGTGTGAGGTGCATTTGTTGGTAGTCTTTTGTGCAAGTTCCTTGACCTTACTTACCCTGCATTATACAATAGTGTGTGAGCACCAAGCCACCAATGTGCATTTTTCCATGCACCCGACCTTCTCTCTATTTTTGCACAATCCCATCTTCCTCATTGTGCCTTGGCTTCTTTTGTTGGCTGGTTCCCTTTGTTTTGCATAGGCCTCCATTATATATGAATGCGCAAGGCCTCTTTTTGTTTGTTGTGCATCTTCCATTCCACGCAAGGCACCCTCCAAATCCATACACATGGCATTATGGATTGGCAACACCCGATCAAAAGCAAATTCTCTTAACTTGCTAGCAATATACATCATGTAAGGCAGCGCCTCTGTTCTGCATGAGGCTTCCTAGCAATGGCATGAATTCTTATGCACTTTGCGCTAGCACTTTTTTGAATAATCATTTAGTTTCTATTCAATGCATGGCTTGCTACTTCCTTGCATTATACAGTCTCCTCTATGTTTTCTTGAAGCAAAAACTCTTATAGATGGGAGTATGAGTTGATGTTGAGGACACAACAACAAAATTCTTAACCGCATTTGACACACATGCAATAGGTAGAAGAAGTGAGGGAGCTATTTAAGTTTCCAACTCCACTAAAGCACCTAACTTCATTAGAGTGTGTTTTGTTTTAAATTACAATCGAACTTCTTTCCCTTTCTTGCATATATTAAACTTCCAATCCTTCCTTCTCCATCCTATTTGCAGTACCTTTATCACCCAATTAATGGCTACATACATACTCCCCTTACTTGAGACACCTAATGTATAAAGCAATGAGTGTGTTGTGAAAACACTGATGACACCTCCAAAGAAATGCTAGAGGGCTCGCTATTTCATATATGACCCATATGATGATGCCACATTATTCGGATAGCCTTCTGGTAAAAGCCAATTTGTCATAAAAGTTTTTAAATCCTCTTGCTTGCAGAGTGCCTCTCTTCTTTATATATTTGCACCAAAACATATAACCGGATCATAACATTTGGCGAACACACAAATTGGATTATAAACATTCATCCTACAAAAGAACTTTTCTAGACAATGCACGAGGTGAGATATTTTAATCTCCGAAGTTGCTTACTTTAATTTTTCTCTATAAATGAATATCATTTATGGCAGCTGGCCTCTAGAACTGGCCTTAAAAACTGATGAAAACAAGCAACCCAACCCTAACACTTGGCAACATGATTCATTCATCCATAATGAGCATGCATGCAAAAGAACTTTATTTGATTTAAATCCATATGCGAGATATCCCTAATCAAATCTGACAACTCTAAAAACATGTGCAGATGCAGATGTGAAAACATCATAAATTGCCTCTGGATTTGCCCTTGAAAAAAAACATCAAATCAACTCATGAAGATCTGAGCTTCTAGATATTGAAAATACGTCATATGGTGAGTATGAATCCAAAAAATGCATGTTGATGATCAAGCAGACTCATATGGCAGACCCCTAAAAATAGCCACTTATAAAAATAGTACAAGAAAACATGAGAAAATTTGATTTCTACCAATGAAAAGCACCTGGGAAAGTGGGCATACAAAACCCTCACAATCTGAAACCTTGCAAACCTGAAGTAAATTTGGTCTACAATACAGAGGCATCATTTTCTTGATATGACCAATCATGCTATTCAAGATATAACATCATGAAAAAGGCCTCCGAGTAAGCTTAAGAAACTGATCTACATCAAATTATTAGAAACTGGAAACAGAATTAGATTGGCAAACTAGGTAAACAGATTCATCATGGCCTAAAAATTGTCATGGTAGCACATTTCCATGTTTTCAATGCAGAACAAATTTCAATTCTTAAAAAAAACTTGAGCCAGGTATAAAAGTGAAAGCTCAAAGTAGGTCACTTAATTCTGGATTTTGCACTTTCGGTGAAACTTTAATAAATTGGAAATGGAAATGCTTTGGCAAAGTGGATAACCGAATTGATGTGAGTCTGAAAATCCATGGGAAAGTACACTTTAAAGATTGGAATATAGGGGAAAACTCAATTATGTAGGGCATTCAACTGGGTACAAATAACAAGACCTCAAAGTAGGGCATCTAGAAATCTACATTTGATAGTTTAGCACACCTTTAGAAACTGTAAACAGAATGAGCTTGGCAAACTAACCAAAAGGACTCTTTGTGACCTGAAAATTGAAACACAAGAAGTATTTGACCACTGGAATATAGTACAAAAAGAATTTTCTCAATTGGGTCAAATGGTCAAAATTTATAATTAGTCAAACAGGGCCACTTAGAAAACTAGACAGAACAGAGTAGCAGGACAAATCTGGAAAGCCAACTTTGAGGGATCCAAAAACCTATCAAATAGACTCGAAATGGCTTGAGCTTTGAAACATAAGCTCTCTGATATACACTTAAAACATTCCCAAAGTGACGAGCCATGAAACCTGACAAGACACAAGATATTCAAATGCAAACAGGACCTGCTACAACGATTTGACACTTAGACAAATGCAAAAAGGCCTCTTTGTGACCTGAAAATTGAAACACAAGAAGTATTTGACCACTGGAATATAGTACAAAAGGAATTTTCTCAATTGGGTCAAATGGTCAAAATTTATAATTAGTCAAATAGGGCCACTTAGAAAACTAGACATAACAGAGTAGCAAGACAAATTTGGAAAGCCAACTTTGAGGGATCCAAAAACCTATCAAATAGACTCGAAATGGCTTGAGCTTTGAAACATAAGCTCTCTGATATACACTTAAAACATTCCCAAAGTGGTGAGCCATGAAACCTGACAGGACACAAGATATTCAAATGCAAACATGACCTGCTACAATGATTTGACACTTAGACAAAAATGCAGATTTAAGTGAACACCTAAAAATGGCTACTCCCTAAACATGTCAGATTTAAAATTTAGGAGCTGGAACCCACTGCATATGTCAAATGAAAGGTGTTGAACCTATTTCCCTGACCGTACTTCATGAAAAGCATCAAGGTGTCTTTTACAAGCATACCGGTTAGGCCTTCTCACAAAATTTTAGGAGTACCTACTTTGCCTTATAGAAATTTTTCAATTGGTCACTCCAAATTTGTACCTAATTTTGAGAGCACCAACAGAGGGTTCCAATGTTTCCATAGGGGTCATGAGGACTTCTTAGGGGTCCTAACGCATGATAAGGCATACTAGGACCCCTAGGAAGTCCCCATGACCCCTTTTGACACATTTGAAAGCTCAAGTGTGTCCAAAGGGGTCGTAGGACCCCTTAAGACACACTTCAGCATTCTAATGTGTCCATAGGGGTCATGAGGACTTCCTAGGGGTCCTAACACATGATAAGGCATACTAGGAACCTTAGGAAGTCCCCATGACCCCTTTTGACCCATTTGAATGCTCAAGTGTGTCCGAAGGGGTCATAGGACCCCTTACAACACACTTGAGCATTCCAATGTGTCCATAAGGGTCATGGGGACTTCCTAATGGTCCTAAGGTGTGATAAGGCATCCTAGAACCCCTAGGAAGTCCCCTTGACCCCTTTTGACACATTTGAACACTCAAGTGTGTCTGCAGGGGTCATAGTACCCCTTAAGACACACTTGAGCATTCCAATGTGTCCATAGGGGTCATGGGGACTTCCTAGGGGTCCTAATATGTGATAAGGCATATTAGGACCCCTAGGAAGTCCCCATGACCCCTTTTGACACATTTGAATGATTAAGTGTGTTTGAAGGGGTTATAGGACCCTTAAGACACACTTGAGCATTCCAATGTGTCCATAGGGGTCATGAGGACTTCCTAGGGGTCTTAACGCGTGATAAGGCTTACTAGGACCCCTAGGAAGTCCCCTTGACCTCTTTTGACACATTTGAACACTCAAGTGTTTCTAAAGGGGTCGTAGGACCCCTGAAGACACACTTGAGCATTCCAATGTGTCCATAGGGGTCATGAGGACTTCCTAGGGGTCCTAACGTGTGATAAGGCATACTAGGACCCCTAGGAAGTCCCCATGACCCCTTTTGACACATTTGAACTCTCAAGTGTGTCCGAAGGGGTCATAGGACTCCTTAAGACATACATGAGTATTCCAATGTGTCCATAGGGTCATGGGGACTTCCTAGGGGTCCTAACGTGTGATAAGGTGTACTAGGACCCCTAGAAATTCCCCATGATCCCTTTTGACACATTTGAGCACTCAAGTGTATCCAAAGGGGTTGTAGGACCTGTTAAGACACACTTGAGCATTCCAATGTGTCCATAGGGGTCATGGGGATTTCCTAGGGGTTCTAATGCATGATAAGGTGTACTAGGACCCCTAGGAAGTCCCCATAACCCTTTTGACACATTTGAATGCTCAAGTGTGTTTGAAGGGGTTGTAGGACCCCTTAAGACATAGTTGAGCATTCCAATGTGTCCATAGGGGTCATGAGGACTTCCTAGGGGTCCTAATGCGTGATAAGGCATACTAGGACCCCTAGGAAATCCCCATGACCCCTTTTGACACATTTGAATACTCAAGTGTGTATGAATGGGTTATAGGACCCCTTAAGACACACTTGAGGGTTCCAATGTGTCCATAGGGATCATGAGGACTTCCTAGGGGTCCTAACATGTGATAAGGCGTATTAGGATCCCTAGGAAGTCCCCATGACCTCTTTTGACACATTTGAATGCTCGAGTGTGTCCAAAGGGGTCATAGGAGCCCTTAAGACAAACTTGAGGGTTCCAATGTGTCCATAGGGGTCATGAGGACTTCCTAGGGGGACTCAACTTAGCCATCCTTACCTACTCTTTAACAGAGATTCTCCAAATTTTGTATACAAAGGCATCCTATAGGAAAAAATGAAAATTTTCCCAAAGAATATCCATAATTCATATACAAAAGCATCATACAGGAAAAATTACAAAAAATTAATAGCTAAAAGGTAAAATTTATCATTAATGTCGGTAGTACCAAGGTCATACCCGCTATCAAATCCTGGCCTATGATGTGCAAAATGAGTAAAGAAAGTGAAATGAAAGGGAAGTATGGATCAAATAGCGAAGATGCATCAAATCAGATCAATATCATAATAAATGCAGAAAATACTATTACAAACAAAAATATTTGCATATTAATGGGAAAGAGTAGGAAGAGTTTCTTGGACCCATGATAGAAGTTATAGATAAGGAGGAAGAGCTAGGAAGTGGAAAGCAGAAAAGGAAAGAAGTAAGATATGCGTGTGAGCCTATGTCAAATGATGATGATGAGTACTCACTTTCTACTAGTAGCTCAAGTAGTGACAGAAGCTCTTCAGTGCACATGTACATTGACACAAAAATTTAGATAGAGAAGTAACAAGTGTTGTGGAATTATCCATAGAGTAATGTGAAATGAAGCCTCAGATTGGTTCATTAGCAGGAAAAGAATTTGGTCATGCACTTCATTCTAGCACCACAAATATTTCTATTAGAAATGCCTATTCGTCAATGGCCTTGCATTTACGGGACTTGGGAAACCAGGTTACTCATGTTGGGTATTATCCCTCAAATGTAAGTTTATTGCCACCTTTGGCAAGGCAATCTCACTCCTCATTTTACAAAAAAGGGCAGCCATCTATGGTCCAAGGTTTTAATTCAGTTGACAAGTGGAGAGCTTCTCAAGGTACTGATATCTTTTGTAGAGAAGTTCCTGATTCATCTCAAGGTTCTCGTTTAGGTGACCAACTCCTTGTAGGTCCACAAATAGACCCATTGATTTCCCAAATTGGTAAAAGGGTAGATGCAATTTTTTTAAGAGTATCCCAATTGAAGAGAAATGGAAATTCCAATGAGCATAAAGTTATTGCAGATCCAATGGGTGTATCTCCTCCACTGACAAATATAACTGCTTCCAGAGACTTGAGTTTCAATGGAGACTGTCTGTTCCCAAACATTCCCCAGTCGAGTAGATGAACCAGATGTTGCTTGAGTAAAGAAGATAATGGTTTATTAAAGCATCTAAATTATCCCACTTGCTATCAGTTACTACTTTTTGAGCAGCTTTCCAGCTACTTCTGTGTGAGATTTTTGTAATATATAATGTCCTAATGCAAGTACATCCCAGTTTTTGTAAACATTTTCTGTTGTAAAGGGTTAGTGAGCAATATCAAAGAAAAGGTTCTTGCATGTATTATTTAGACACATATCAATTAGGAAACCATTTTTCTCCCATTACATGGTAGAAATGCCTAGATTCACTTTGTTGGTATCAATAGGTAGCAAGATGAGGGAATAAATATTTGTGAAGAGGAAGTACAAATGTTACTGTCTAAAACCATTTGGAGAGTAATATTCTTCTCCTGATTGTAATAAGAAACTCAAAATGTAGAAGAAAACAAATATCTGGGGCATTTATTTCCTATGACCTATGTCAATTTTAGTTCAATTCCTATTGATGATATTCTCAATGTGTAAAAATAAATTGATGTGTTATTTTAAAATGGTGTTGACTGCAATTTATGAACATATGTCAAATATCCATTTTTTCTAGAATTTGAAATAGAACCAGTGGTAATATAATCAAATTTGTGAATTTCACATCCAAGCATTGGATGTTAATCAAAAGTACAACACAGTAATATTTTTGAATTGATAAACAATCTTAGTCCTACTTCAAACCTACTCCCATGTATGGGGGTTCTTGGAGGTATCTACTGAACGATGTGTGGATCTGTAATGTCACTATCCAGTACCTTACTTTGCTTAAAAATCCTAATTAGAATTTGGATTTCTAATGCCTGTTGTGATATTATTTAAGTTTTCCTTGCTCCTTACTGATTAATAATGTAATGAATTGGTTATCCTTCCCCTTCTCTCTCTCTCCTACTCTCTCCCCTCTCTCTCTCTCTCTCTCTCTCTCTCTCTCTCTCTCTCTCTCTCTCTCTCTCTCTCTCTCTCTCTCTCTCTCTCTCTCCCCTTCCCCTTCTCTCTCTCTACTACTCTCTCCCCATCCCCCTCTCTCTCTCTCTCTCTCTCTCTCTCTCTCTCTCTCTCTCTCTCTCTCTCTCTCTCTCTCTCTCTCTCTCTCTCCCTCTCTCTCTCTATCCTTCTCACCTTCACACTCTCTCTCTTCCTCTCTCAGCCCCGGCCACCTTCTCACTCTCTCTCTTCCTCAATGGCCATCCATGAATTTTTTAAATGGCTGAATGATTTCCTTTGCTTCTTTCAATGGCCATCCATGATTTTTCTGCAATCTTCCAACCTTTCGTACATAGTTGTAAAATACATATTAATATATTATACATATAAAATAATTTATAATATATAATATTTAATAGATAATTGATATTATATAATATTTAAAATATATAATATATAATCTAATATATAGTTTTTGATATATAATATATCATATGAAGGATGGAGAAATGGGAGGGAGAAAGGGGAGGGAAAAGTGAAAAATCAAAATTCTGCCAACATTTTCGAGTACCTGAAAATATCGGGTACCCGATTAGGCTCGGTATTGCTTTGTGCACCAAACCTACATGGTCAACTATTGAAATGTCTCAAAAATGTGTTTTTCCCTTGTTTCTCTGAGTTCCAAACTTCGACCATGTAGCTAATGACTTTTTTTTCACCTGAATTTGATGAAACAAAAAGGGTATCTTAAGGAGATTATCAACTTTCTATTGATATAATTGCTATCACATTTTAAATTTGGTAAGTAATTATTAGTTATTTTCTAATTGAGTTACCTCTAAAGTGTTGATTTATATACTGATTGAAAAATGACTATAACTTTTAGACGGTATAGCATTTTTGAAATCCAAAAAATGTGTCACATTCTATGCTTCGCCTACTATAAGGAATTTTTTTTTTTGAATTTGTAAAGTTTTGAATGAGTTAAGGTGGTTAGACATGAGAGTTTTTTATTCTGAAAATGTTGTAGCGTAAAATTCATAATTAATTATTTTTTTAGAATAAAATTACAAAAAAATATGCGTCACATTTGGAAATGAGTCTACTACTTATATATTAAATATTATAATAAAATATTATCATTTGATTATGATTAAGGTGGTCAGACATACACCTACTTCTTATTTTTTTCTAGAAATTTTTGTACTGCTGCATTGAAATCTATACTTTTCACCAATAATACTAACTTTTTCTTAAAAAAGGCCTAGTAGTTTAGAAACTACATTCAATTTTCTACAGATTCTATTCTTACAACTTTTTGATATTAGGTTGATAGCTAGTTGAAATTTTCACGTCAAGTTGACTAACCCTGATTTGTTGATTTTTCATTGCCACTTAAGGGCATAGTTTGGCCCCTCATGATCTTGCACATACCCTTATATTATATATTAGATTATAATATTATATATTTTATATGGTTTTTCACATTAGAGAAATTTATATATTTTCATATTAATACTATTAAAAATATAATTTACACAATTTACTTATCCACACCATTACACTTATGACATATAAAAGGTAACAACAAGTCAATTAATAATATTATTTTGATTATTAAAACATAAGATAAAGTCTAAATTTTTATAAGGTTCAGTTTTATGGGGGAATTAATCCATCAGATAGACGTGTTGAGAATGATGGCATAACATTGAAGCAGTTGGGAATTCCAAAAAAATCGTGTATAAGACATCAATTGATTTGGCCAATGAGATGTTGGAAAAATATTTTTTATCAATTATAAACTTAAAAATATTACATTTAGACTATATATTAAATGCCTTATTTTTAATCAAACAAAAAATACACTAAATTTTGATTGGTAGAAAAAAATAATTTTGATCGTTAGTTAAGGCAACAAATTCATAAAATAATACAATAGTACTTGCTTAGCCTACCAGACAAGTACTAATAAGATAAGCACTACATGGGGACCTTCCCTAAGGGGGGAAATAACATCCCTACTGCCAAGGGAAGTAGGAGTTTGTCCTTTTTAACAATGTCTCGAGAAACCTCTTAATCAACATAGTCTAAATCCATTTTTCCATATCCATCATTCCCCTCGTAATTGAGACCATTTCCTCCACTCCGATTTTCACCCATCTCCCCCATCATTAATATTTTAATATATAGATGAACTATAGTTGTAAAATTTATTTTCTCTCAACTATAGTTGTAAAATTTATTTTTCTCTCAACTATAGGTGCAAAACTTATTTTCTTTCAACTATAGGTGCAAAATTAATATCAATTTATGAGATATTCAAACCCTGTTAAAATTTATATTATATAAGATTAAATGAACATATTTAAAATTATTTAATTAAACTATAAATTTCTTTGAGAAGAGCTATCATATTACACATCCACATATCTACACACTTGAATATATATTTCTCTAACTATATTGTCTATCTTTATCTACTATAATTGATTTTTAACATCATATATATGAAATCTAATCAACATTATGCATATGTAACCAATCCAAGGTTTTATAAAATATGTGCATTATGAAAATGATATAAGAGAAAAGAAAAAAAGATTTAAAAAAAAACACTGTATATATTCAATAATTTCCAATCACTTTACTAGATCTATCACCATAATGTACAAATTTATCAAACTAGCATTAAGAGAGTTTCTTAATGATAGTTTCATTAAAAAATCATATACTTCCAAAAGGAAAAGCTCAAGTCAAGAAGAAAAACTCAAGTCAAGTCATTTAGTGTTATTGTCAAACAAATAAAAATAAAAAAATTAAAAGTTATGATGAAAAAACCAACCAAATAACAATGAAAGTCGTAAAATAGACTGTAGGAAGTTAGATAAGGAAACTAGCTCACATATATATATATATATATATATATATATATATATATATATATATATATATATATATATATATATATATATATATATATATATATATATATAATGAAGTATAATTACTTTTTTACTTGCATTGTTTGATATGATTTATTTTACTTATAATATTAATGTTTTTATTATTTATTTTATTTATATTATTTTAATGTTTATTTAATTACTTATATGGTTTAATAATTATATTTAATGATAATTATTTAGATGTCTAGTTTAATTTTATAATTAAATATTCATAATGTTTGATGAATATTTGAAGTTGATTTAAATTGGGAATCTAGTTAACACTTGTCAAGTAATATTTTAAATATGAGAATCAGAAATGTGAGCCTATAGAGGGGTCGTGACATTTTAGCTTGGAGTCTACATAAACATAATGCTACATTAGCATGCTTTTCTATTTAGGTGTCTAAAATGTTTTTTTAGAAAATAACACCTATAGTTGTGCACTAAGTCATATTTATAGATATTACATAATTAATTATTTTTAAAGATATACTCAAAACAAATATTGATCTAAGTTTTTTTTGAAATGACTATATGACATCAAAAGAATCTCACAAGACTATTTATATATTTAATAATTAAATTAAAAATCATTACACAATTATAATTATAATTTTAATTTAAACATTAAATAACTCTCTTGATAACTCTATGATAATTTTTTTTTTTGATCGATAAGGGGCCGAGGCCGAATATTATATTAAAATAGTAAAATATACCAGAGCATAGATCAAGCTATTGAGATTCAAAATACACACGACATTCCCTTGATGTTTGTCGTATGATTGCATAGTTTGAAAATGGCTTATGTGAACATGCGACACCCCATAAGCCTTCCCCCCTGTTACCTACCCTTGGCTATGGGACCCATGGTGCATATCCATCTCAGCGCTTGCTGGTCAATTAGAAAGGGACATGTCGGCAAGACTCGACACACTAACCCACCTTTAATTCCGCAACAACGTCTTTCATCAGTTGTCACATGATCACATAGCCAAGAAAAGGGCTATGCGAACATGCGACACACCTTAGCCCTTTACCACCGTTAACCGTCGCCGCATAAAGTTTCCACAAAGGGCTTGTCGCATGATCACATAGCACAAGACTGGCTCATGCGAACATGCAACAAGCCTCCAGCCCTTACCACAACCTTAGTCCTTCGGCCAATAGGGGTGCTCCATTTATGCATACATGTCACCACGTACCCACAGTTTGAAACCCTACACCGCAAAGAAGAATCAACGGCCGGCATGATTTCTCATAGCTCTGACAAATCCCTTGCGCTTTAGTGACCACCGTTGATGCTCTGACATTTGAAGACCATCTGACTTATCCGGAAACCAGGCCCCACCCTTGAGCTTTGGCAGTAAAGGCAAACTCCCATTTGCTGGATAGACTTTCTTCATTCCCTGACCTAGCGACACCTAACAAGATAAAAAATTGGGCCCCACACAATCGCATCAGCGCACATAGGAATTGTTGGTGTCAGAGATTTAACTGCGCAGAGGCGAACAACCGAAAACAACCAAGGTTTTTGACGCTAGAAGATAACTCCAACGGCATCTAATCAGACGGTGGGTACATGATCACATGGGGAGAGAATATTCCATGCGATCACACGCCAGCCATCGATCAAAATCTCTAACGCAAGCCCCGCTGACAACACTCCACCTCTTTATTTCCTTCGGCCAATAGGGGTGCGCCATTTATGCATACATGTCACCATGGACCCACAGTTTGAATCCCTACATCGCAAAGAAGAATCAACGGCCGACGTGATTTCTCATAGCTCTGACAAATCCCTTACGCCTTAGTGACCACCGTTGATGTTCTGACATGTGAAGACCATCTGACTTATCCGGAAACCAAGCCCCACCCTTGAGCTTTGGCAGTAAAGGCAAACTCCCATTTGCTGGATAGACTTTCTTCATTCCCTGACCTAGCGATGACTAACATGATAAAAAAGGCCCCACACAATCGCAGCAATGCACATAGGAATTGCTGGTGTTAGAGATTTAACTGCGCAGAGGCGAATGACCGAAAATAACCAAGGTTTTCGACGCTAGAAGGTAACTCCAATGGCATCTAATCAGACGGTGGGTGCATGATCGCATGGGGAGAGAATATTCCATGCGATCACACGCCAGCCATCGATCAAGATCTCTAACACAAGCCCCGCTGACAACACTCCACCTCTTTATTTCCTTCGGCCAATAGGGGTGCGCCATTTAAGCATACATGTCACCATGGACCCACAGTTTGAAACCCTACACCGCAAAGAAGAATCAATGACCGGTGTGATTTCACATAGCTCTGACAAATCCCTTGCGCTTTAGCGACCACCGTTGATGCTCTGACATGTGAAGACCGTCTGACTAATCCAGAAACTAGGCCCCACCCTTGAGCTTTGGTAGCAAAGGCAAACTCCCATTCGCTGAATAGACTTTCTTCATTCCCTGACCTAGCGACGTCTAACAAGATAAAAATTGGGCCCCACACAATCGCAACAGCGCACAAAGGATTTGCTGGTGTCAGAGATTTAACTGCCCAGAGGTGATCGACCAAAAACAACCAAGGTTTTCGATGCTAAAAGATAACTCATGTCCGGACGCTGACACTCTTCGAAGTACAATAGGTATCTGCTCTTCTTTTCCAAGTCCAACTCCTCATTTAAAATTCTCAACTCCTACACTCGCTATGCGCAATGAGAAAAGGCATCTGTCTTATCACCACAAGGAGTCGTTCTGTCAACTTCTGAGGCAAAAATATATCAGGACCTGATTTGACCATTTGATTTAGTGGTTAGATTCGATGAGCTCCATTGAAACTCCGCTAACGTCAGATAGAATTTTCAAATTTGATCCTCTAGCTGCCAGGTCAGCCAGCTCATCCGCTTCAGCGTTTCCTTCTCTGAAAGTATGGTTAATGGTTTTCGATTCAAAATTATCCATTAACTGTAAGATTACCTCTAAAACTGCCATAAGACGCCAATTTGGGGTTGATCTGATAATTGTAACCACTATAGACTTAAAAAAAATTAACTCTATAATAATTGTAACCACTATTTTAAGATTAACTCTATAATAATTGTAACCACTATAGACTTAAAAAAAAACATGTACAAGTCAAGTCAAGAAAATAAAGATATGGAAAAGACAGCAATATAATTTTCCACTATAGACTTGGAAAATAAAAACACAAGTCAAGTTATTTAATGTCGGTAGGAAGGCGGATAGGGGAAATTTCTTCTGAAGTTAATGGTTTTCTTACTTCATTGGAAAAAATCATGTGGAATTTTTCCATTGACTGATTTTTCTAACATGTTTGGATATTTTCAGGAAAATAGAAGTCAATTTTCTATGCTTATGAATGCACACATCATAGTGTGTGGAACTTTCAAATTTGTACACTCTTGAAATTTTGAAGGAATTTCTAATGTTGAATACAATTCATTTAATTCATTTTCCATCCGTGTAAATTTAGTAAAACATCTTATATAGAGTATATTCGATTTCTAATCCTTTATTAAAATATATTAATTGTAAACTCAAAAATTTTCCACAAAAAGTTAGTTTTCAAAAATTACAGAGGAGTTTTCCCCCCACTTTCGCTGGTGGAATAAAATTTAGAGTAGGTAAGTTTCGAGTAATTTGTAGACACCGATTTGAAATCATAAATTGGGCATAGTTTGACCCGTCATGATCTTGCACATACCCTTATATTATATATTAGATTATAATATTATATATTTTATATGGTTTTTCACATTAGAAAAATTTATATATTTTCATATTAATACTATTAAAAATATAATTTACACAATTTATTTATCCACACCGTTACACTTATGACATATAAAAGGTAACAAAAAGTCAATTAATAATATTATTTTGATTATTAAAACATAAGATAAAGTCTAAATTTTTATAAGGTTCAGTTTTATGGGGGAATTAATCCATAAAATAATACAATAGTACTTGCTTAGCCTACCAAACAAGTACTAATAAGATAAGCACTACATGAGGACCTTCCCTAAGGGGGGGAAATAACATCCCTACTCCCAAGGGAAGTAGGAGTTTGTCCTTTTTAACAATGTCCTGAGAAACCTCTTAATCAACATACTCTCAATCCATTTTTCCATATCCATCATTCCCCTCGTAATTGAGACCATTTCCCCCACTTCGATTTTCACCAATCTCCCACATCATTAATATTTTAATACATAGATGAACTATAGTTGTAAATTTTATTTTCTCTCAACTATAGTTGTAAAATTTATTTTTCTCTCAACTATAGTTGTAAATTTTATTTTCTCTCAACTATAGGTGCAAAATTAATATCAATTTATGAAATATTCAAACACTGTTAAAATTTATATTATATAAGATTAAATGAACATATTTAAAATTATTTAATTAAACTATAAATTTCTTTGAGAAGAACTATCATATTACACATCCACATATCTACACACTTGAATATATATTTCTCTAACTATATTGTCTATCTTTATCTACTATAATTGATTTTTAACATCATATATACCAAATCTAATCAAAATTATGCATATGTAACCAATCCAAGGTTTTATAAAATATGTGCATTATGAAAACGATATAGGAGAAAAGAAAAAAAGATTTCATAAAAAACACTATATATATTCAATCATTTCCAATCAATTTACTAGATCTATCACCGTGATGTACAAATTTATCAGATTGGCATTAAGAGAGTTTCTTGATGATAGTTTCATAATGTTTGATGAATATTTGAAGTTGATTTAAATTGGGAATCTAGTTAACACTTGTCAAGTAATATTTTAAATATGAGAATCAGAAATGTGAGCCTATAGGTGACATTTTAGCTTGGAGTCTACATAAACATGATGCCACATTAGCATGCTTTTCTATTTAGGTGTCTAAAATGTTTTTTTAGAAAATAACACCTATAGTTGTGCACTAAGCCATATTTATAGATATTACATAATTAATTATTTTTAAAGATATACTCAAATTTTTTTTAAGAACAAATATTGATCTAAGGTTTTTTTGAAATGACTATATGACATCAAAAGAATCTCACAAGACTATTTATATATTTAATAATTAAATTAAAAATCATTACACAATTATAATTTTAATTTAAACATTAAATAACTCACTTGATAACTCTATAATAATTGTAACCACCTTAAACTTAAAAAGAAAAACATGTACAAGTCAAGTCAAGAAAATAAAGATATGAAAAAGACAGCAATATAATTTTCCACCATAGACTTGGAAAATAAAAACACTAGTCAAGTTATTTAATGTTGGCAGAACATGTTCAGATGTAAAACGGACAGGGGAAACTTCTTCTGAAGTTAATGTTTTCTTACTTCATTGGAAAAAATCATGTGGAATTTTTCTTACTTCATTGGAAAAAATCATGTGGAATTTTTCCATTGACTGATTTTTCTAACATGTTAGGATATTTTCAGGAAAATAGAAGTCAATTTTGTATGCTTATGAATGTGTGGAACTTTCAAATTTGTAAATTTGTAAATTTGTACGCTCTATTCAAATGAACTTTCAAATTTGTACGCTCTTGAAATTTCGAAGAAATTTCTTAGGTTGAATACAATTCATTTAATTCATTTTCCATCCGTATAAATTTAGTATATTCGATTTCTAACCCTTTATTAAAATATATTAATTGTTTCAAACAGAGGAGTTTCGAGTAATTTGCAGACACCGATTTCGTGGGACAAATGCAACTATAAATGAGCTTTTTATTTCCATTGTTTTCACAGAGAGAAGAGAGAAGTGTTGCGCAAATTGCAATGAAGATGGTGATGATGATGATGTGGGTTTTAGCAGTGATGATGTCATGCTCTTCTGCATGTTTTACAGAGGAGAGAAATTCTCTGTTGGATTTCAAGGAGGGATTAAACTTGACTTCCTCTCATTCCACGCTGCAGTCATGGAAGGGATTAAACTGCTGCGCGTGGGAAGGAGTCTCCTGCCACCCAATCACTGCCCATGTCGTTTCCCTCGACCTCAGCCCCGAATCCCTCAATGCCCCATTCCTGTTGTGGAGGGAAATGCGTTGGGGAGTATTCCATCTGCAGCATCTGGAGCACTTGGACCTCAGTTACAATGCCTTCTTCCCTCTTCTTGCCATCCCTTCACAATTACACAGGCTCAGCAAATTGAGGTATTTAAACCTGTATGCCTCTAACTTTATTGGTCAGATTCCAAAAGAGATTGGTAACATGTCCAGGTTAACATATCTTTATCTGTCTTCTAATTCTTTGAATGGCAGCATTCCAATATCTTTAGGTAGGTTGTCAAAGCTTAAAGATCTTTATCTGTCTGGCAATTCTTTGAGTGGCACCATCCCAACATCTTTGGGTAAGTTGTCAAACCTTAGAGAGCTTTACCTAAGTTCTAACTCTTTGAGGGGCACCATCCCAACATCTTTGGGTAAGTTGTCAAACCTTATAGAGCTTTACCTAACTTCTAACTCTTTGAGTGGCACAATCCCAACATCTTTGAGAAACCTCACCAAACTCACATATCTTGGTCTTAGCAACAACAAACTAAATGGCACCTACACACTTTCTTTCTTGGATCAATTTCCCAGAATTCAAGGAATGGACCTTTCAAGGAATATGTTGACTATAAAAGTCAATGCAACTTACATTCCCAATTTTCAACTTGACATCTTAGATTTGGGGTCTTGTAATATAGTTGGAGATTTTCCATCATTCATTTCAACTCAATATTCCTTAATCTACCTAGACTTGTCTCAAAACTCTCTTAGTGGAAATATTCCAAATTGGCTATGGGATTTTATGTATCTTGGTTATCTCAACCTCTCTTCTAACCAGTTTGTAGGTAATTTACCTTTCAAGATGCCTGGTTTTGAACACAATTCTCAACAAACATCAACTATTGATTTGCATAATAATAAGTTACAAGGAAATATCCTCATTCCCCTACAAAATGTGGACTTCTTGGATCTTTCTGAGAATCTATTTGATGGAACTATTCCAATAGAATTTGGCAAACATGGACAAGCTCTCAGATTTCTATCACTAGCCAAAAACAATCTTAGCGGTGTCATTCCAAATTCTATTTCTGAATCAAGTAATTTGGAAGTTTTAGACTTCTCATATAATAGGCTTAGTGGTAAGATTCCCTCTAGTTTAAACAATTGCTCTTGGTTGTCCATGTTAAATCTAGAAAAGAATGATCTCAAGGGCACAATTCCAAATATATTTGAGAAAATGTATTATCTAGAAATGTTGAAACTAGGTCTCAATGGGCTGAAAGGGAATATCCCCCCATCCCTTGCAAATTGCAGTTCTCTAGAAATCTTAGATATAAGGAATAACAATATTCACGGGAGCATTTCTAGTTGGATTGGAAGTTTGCAAAGTCTTCGCATCTTGGTACTAAAATCAAACAATTTTATTGGAAAGATGCCATCAGAACTTTCAAACATGAGAAATCTTCAGATCTTTGATGCGTCAAACAACAAAATTTCAGGCAATATTCCAAGTGGCTTTATGAACTTTAGTGCAATGGCTAATGAGATAGATAACAGAGAAGCTCTTGAAGTGAATTATGATGGTGTGGTCTATATAGTTCACATCATCATTACAAACAAAGGACAAGATATGGATTTTGTGAGAAATTTGAGATTGGTAAAATGTCTTGATTTATCAGACAACCATTTATCAGGTGAAATACCTTGGGATATTGAATCTCTCAGAGGATTGATAATCTTAAATGTTTCAGGAAATTATCTCAATGGCGAGATTCCGAAATCCCTGGGAAAAATGGTGCAACTACAATCACTTGATCTTTCCAAAAATGAATTGTCTGGGATATTTCCTTTTGAGCTACAAAATCTCACATATTTGAGCTACTTTAACGTGTCTTACAATCAGCTATCAGGAACACTACCACAAGGAGGACAAATGATGACATTTGATTCCTCATCATTCTCCAACAATTCAGATTTGTGTGGCCTACAAATCAATGTGTCATGCTTTGGAAGTCATCTTGTTTCTCCTAGTGAACATGAAAAGAATAAAGAAGTTTTGGAGGAGGATATATGGCAGGATGTTGGAATAGGAATGGGCTTTGTATTGGGATTTTCAATTCTGATTTGGGTGTTGTGGTTGAGCCAATCTTGGAGTGCAAAATGCTTCATAATTATGGATGATATTATTGACTCTGTTTTCCAAGCATGTAGGAAGGTTTCCTGATCTTCATCTCCTGTACAGCTGTACAATCAACCTACCATATATGCCAATTGTAATTGTAAGTTTAATTTACAAAACTCCCTTTTGTTAATGATTTTGTAGTAATTAATAATAAAAAAATGTTGTTATTGATTTTGTAGAATAGCTTAAAACTAATTTGTACAAATCTCATGAAGTCAATCTTTACTTGTCCTCTGGCCAGGTTTCAGTTGCAGGTCAGTTTGGCTGTTGAGATTAGGCAATAACACTCCCAAGGGGTGCACATTTTGGCCCTCAATAAATGCAGCTTAGTCTTGCTGAAAGTAAAGAAGTACCAAAATAGAATTTTTTTTATAAATTCTATCATTACTAGCTCTGTCATGTTGGTGATTTCAGAGTTACAGAGGTACAAACTCAACTTGCCAAAAAACAACTATTTTCTAGGAAAACTTTAGTCAATATACATGTTGCTTCGATTCTGATTTTGCGTTGTGTTTTCTCCTTTCCCATATTTATTCCAGATAGAAAATGACAGCAATCTTCTTAGTGATTTCTAAAATTTCAGCAAACAATATAAAAAATTATGATAACTTTATTGTGAAATGTCAAACCTCTGATAAACAATTTTTTATTAGTTCTGATCTGTCCTGCTCACCCATAATCAAAATCTCTCCTTAAAGTTTGAATATCTTTTATGTTATCAAAGTCAGCTTGTATCTAAACCACTATAGAAACACTCTTTGCAGGTCAATTGGTTCAGTGGAATGGATGCTGGATGAATTCTTCATATGCTCTGGGGACTCTGGTGTTGGTATTTCATGGAGCTCTATAACTCAGCCAGAGGTTTGTTTCATAAAGTCGATGTGTTCTATCTCGCCTCCTCCTAAATTACTCCCGACTGTTGAACATTGATATGCATTTGGTGTACAGGTTTATAATTCAGGTATATAGCTCAACTAGAGTTTGGGGCAATCATGTATTTGTATACAGCACCCTGATCCCATAGCCGCTCTTCAGGATACAGCTATGGATGTTGTTACTAACAGAGAATTTTTGTATGGATGTGCACCCATAGGTATTTTTTTTACATTCATCTCAATGTTTATATGTTGAACACAGTCTGATTTTTAATGCTTTTATACTATTAGAATTATGCAGTCCTAATTCAGAGTTTTATAAACCAGCAGACCCGTTGTTAGAGCCAAAACAAGAGGTACTCTGAGAGATTTCATATTAATGTGTCTTGGATTCAATCAGTGGGGCAAGGAAATACTTTTCTGCTTTACAGTAGTCATCTGAATGGTGCAGCATTCTTGTCTGACAAACTGGACTTCAGAACATTTGGATCAGTGTTCCTGTCATCATTGAGGCAGGGGAGCAGAGAAGTTGCAGTAAACTGCAGAGAAATCTTATCTTTCATATTCATTGCCTTCCTTAACCTTCTCAAATGAGGGAAGAAAGTTGCAACCTGGTAAACCATGGAGGAAAGAACAGTAAGCTAAAGAGAACTCAGTCTTTCACGCTTATTCAATGTTTTTGGAATTCATGTAGAATTTGGTTTCTTTATATTATAACAGTTTCATATTTTGTTTACTTTAATGCTCCTTATGTCTTTCATTTTTAGTTCCTTTGACTTCATGTATTACATCATTTCAACTCTGAGTTGTGTGAGATTTTCATCGTTATTTTATTCAGGGCAACAACACCAATTATCAGTTGTACATGGAAGATTTCTCACCTTTTCCTTTCAGGGCCACTGCCATTAATTACAAAAGTTCAGACTGATATGCTTATGTTGTGACTCTTTCATCATTTGTTATTCAAGCGCCCTGTTGTGGCCTTCTGTCTGTCTAAAATCAGGCAAGACCAAACTGCAAAGTTGACTATATATTGTAAATGTCTAAAATCGGGCAAGAGAAGAAGAGAATGCATCACCAATTTTATTTGAGCAGCAGCTAAGCAATTGTGAATCCCCGGTTGACTTTTGTATTTTACAAGAGACTTGTTTCACCATTCCCATTTCTCAAATGAAATCAGAATGAATTTGTGTTCTATGAAGTTTTCCCTCTTAAAAGGAAGATGTCTATATACTTTTCTCTTGTCTGAGAAAATAAACAGAATTTGCAATGCGGAGAACTAAATGGATTATAATGGTCTTCTTCTTTCTTTTTTCTTTTTTATAAAAAGAACGGTGTTTTCTTTGAATATCATTTACAAACTAATCATTTGATGCAATATGATTTCTTAAATATTTTTTATAGAGCAAATACTTAATCTAGATTTGTTTCATAATTTTCTTAGTGGAAATATTCTGAATTGGCTATAGGATTTAATGTATCTTTATCATCTCAACCTCTCTTGTAACCAGTTTGTAGGTAATTTATCCTTCAAGCTGTTTGGTTTTGAACACAATTACTAAAGAGGCACAATTATTGATTTGCATAATAATAAGTAACAAGGAAATATCCCCGTTCCCCTACAAAATGTGGAGTTCTTGGATCTCTTAGAAAATATATTTGATGGATCTATTCCAATAGAAATTGGCAAACATGGACAAGCTCTTAGATTTCTATCATTGGTCAAAAACAATATTAGTAGTGTCATTCCACATTCTATTTGAGAGTCAAGTTATTTGGAAGTTTTAGACGTGTCAAGTAATAGACTTAGTGGTAAGATTCCCTCTAGTTTAAACAATTGCTCTGAGTTGTCCATGTTAAATCTAGAAAAGAATGATCTCAAGGGCCCAATTCCAAATATATTTTAGAAAATGCCTTTTTAGAAACATTAAAACTAGGTCTTGACGGGCTTAAAGGGAACATCCCACCATCCCTTGCAAATTTTAATCTCTAGAACTTCTAGATTTGAGGAAAAACAATATTCATAGGAGCATTTCTAGTTGGATTGAAAGCTTGCAAAGTCTTCACATCCTAGTACTAAAATCAAATAAATTTGTTGGAAAGATGATTTGTTGGAATTATCAAACTTGAAAAAACTTCAGATCTTCCATTTGTCAAGCAGCAAAATTTTAAGGACTATTCCAAGTAGCTTTATGATTTTGAGTGTAATGGACAATCAGATAGAAAACAAAGAAGCTAGATACTGATTTTTCTAGTGTGATATACATATCACATCATCATTAGAAGCAGAGCACAAGATATGAATTTTGTGAGAAATTTGAGATTGGTAAAATGTCTTGATTTATTAGATAAAAAATTATTAGGTGAAATACATTGGGATATTGAAACTCTCAAATGATTGATATTTCTAATGTTTCACAAAATCATTTTAATGGTGAGATCCCAAAATCTTTGGGAATCATGGTGTAATTACAATCACTTGATCTTTCCACAAATGAATTGTCTGGGATGTTTCCTTTTGAACAACAAAATCTCACATATTTTAGCTACTTTGATGTGTCCTACAATCACCTATCGAAAACAATACCACAAAGAAGACAAATGATGACATTTAATTCCTCAACATTCTTCAATAATTCAGATTTGTGTAGCCTACAAATTAATATGTCATGCTTTGGAAGTCATGTTGCTTCTCCCAATGAACATGAAAAGTATAAAGTTATGGAAGAAATGGACTTTGTATTGGGGTTTTTAATTCTGATTTGGGTGTTGTGGTTGAGCAAATCTTCAAATGCAAAATGCTTCAAAGTTATGCATGACATTATTGACTCTCTTTTAAAACATAGCAGAGAGGTTTTCTAATCCTCATCTCCTCGTATATAGCTGTATAATCAACCTACCATATATGCCAATTGTAGCTTTAAGTTTAATTTGTAAAACTCTTTTTTGTTAATATTTTTTTAGTGATTAATAAAAATATGTTGTTAATGATATTTGTAGAATAGTTTAAAACTAATTTCTACAAATCTCATGAAGTTAATCATTATCTGTCTCCTGAGCAGAGAAGCTGCAGTGTACCGAAGCCAAATCTTATCTTTCACATTCAGTGGCTTCCTTAACCATAAAAGAAAGTTGCAACCTGCTAAACCATGGGAGAAAGAACAGTAAGCTAATGAGAACTCAATCTTTCAAGCTTATTCAATGTTTTTGGATTTTTATGTAGAATTTGATTTCTTTTGCTGCTTTCATTATTCATATTTAATGCTGAGTTTTATGTAATTTTCATACCTCAGATTGTGAAGCTCATGTTGTACATGGAAGATTTCCCATCTTTTCCTCTTCAAGAGATGAATAGGGTAGATTCCCCTGCTCCTTGAAATGATAGAAACTCACATTATTAAGCTCATGTTGTGACTCTTGCATCATTTATCACTCGAGTTCTCTGTTGTGGCTTTCTGTCTGTCTGTCTAAAATAAGCCAAGAGCAGAACAAATTGCAACGCTAATTTCATTTGATCAGCAGCTACGCGAGTATAAATTTCTAGTGGGACATCTTACTATTTTTTGTATTTTACAAATGGATTGTTTTACCATTTCCATTTGTTAAATGAGATCAGAATGAATTTGTATTCTCTGAAGTTTCCTTTTATAAAAGTAAGATTTCTCTGAATTTTTTTGGTTTGAGAAAATAAACAGAAGTTGCGTTCCAGAGACTAATATGGGCTATCATCAGTTTTTTGCGCTCCACACTGATACAATTTACAAACTAACCACTAAAACTGTAGGTTATATGAGAATTTCTTTTTTGGTTAATAATTATGTTTTTCATTTAATTCTGTTTAGATTTTTAATTTCTCATTATTTTTTGATGAATAGTGCCTTTTCTATTACCTGAATATAAAAGTTACATATTCACAAAAAAGGGGCCGGGGGACATAAAAATCACCCTGCAAGAGTTCACACAGCAGAAGTCGGGTCTAACAACAGAAACTAGAAACTATTCATAAAAAAAAAACATAAAACCATCATGCTGCGAGAGTAGTGCCAGTAGATGGAGGAGGATCTCTATCATCAGAACCCCAAACGTAATTGGGATTGACAGGAGGGTTGGGACTCAACCAACCATCATCTTCAACATCTTTTTCCTTCTCTTTCGCCCGAGGCAAAGAAATAGCCAAAACCAGGCGGGGGAACTTGGAGGAGATGGTCAGAGGCCAATCAGAGCCATGACAAGCAACATGATAGGACTGAGCCGGAGCTGGAAACCACCCAGAGGGACGGCAAGGTGGAGAAGCTGAGCGGTGCCGCCAACCATCATTGCCACCTCTAGGAAAGTGGTGGCGGGGAGCCTGCAACTATGGAGTACGGGAGCAGCAGGCCAAAGAGCTGCGCCCACGGTGACACCCCTTGGGCAGGGTACCTTCTGCAGAAACTGAATCAAGAGGAACATGAGCAACCGTGCATGGAGCATTGCTCCAATGATTGAGCAACTCCTGAAGGTGAGTCACCTCTAGAGCCACTTTATTAGCTTGCACCTAAATTTGCATCATTGCATTATTACATATGCAAGCTTTATTATACAAAGCAACATTAATATAAAGAAAGCTATGAGAAAAGAGAACAACATTCATATCTTTCCACAAAGTGAACAAAATCTCCATCTTGCAAGTATGCCAAATTTGGGTAAACTTGGAGGGAAGCTTCGTAGAATCTCCCAGAACAATCATATGCCAAGAGAAAGGCTCAGGCCTGAAAGGTTTGAAAAAGTCATGAATCCACTACCAATACTGTCGAGCTCTCTTACAAAACCAGAAGATGTACAAAAAGGTTTCAGGGTGACCACAAAATGGACATCGAGGGTCATGAACACCCAGGTGTTTGAGCCTAGGACCCACAGGAAGCCCTTGGAAGAGTAAACACCAAGCAAAGAGAGCCATCTTGGGCTCTGTAATGGCAGACCAAATGGTCTAGAAATGAGAGCTCCAGTGGTACGTGGAAGAATGCAAATGTCATCTCTGATTGAGAATGTCCACCATGGGAAGATGGGGAGACGGCCACTAGTAGCCCAACTTTGGCTTGTAATTGTTGAAAGGAGTGTCGGGATACCACTTCCAATCCTTCCACCAAGGTCGGATAGACTGAACACTAAGCTTATGAAGCAAATGATCAGGAATGACAGAAACCAATAGATCAAAAGTTTGATGCTCTGGGTGTGCCAGGTGATATTGAACCTGAATGTCATCCCAAGAGCGAAGGTTCATAGTGATCCTGGAGAAGAGGTCCTTAGGAGTCTAGATGCCACGTTTGAAAAAACGTAGAGCACTGGCTCCTCGAGTCTTAGCTAGAGGAATACCTTGAATGGAAAATAATGGAGACCACCAGAGGTTCTGCTGATTAAAAGAAACACCATTGTGAAAGCCATCACCATCCCACCGAAGCCAAGACTTAATTGTTTCCCAGGCTTTCCATATGCTCTTAATGATGAAGGTGCCCTGAATCTGAACAGGCTCCCTCATAATAAGAAGAGTCTGAAGGCCAATTCCCTTCCAAGAAGGCCTTTGGACAAGGTATCCTGAAGAAATACAATGCCTAACAAGGATTTTCCAGGCCTCATCGCTAGTGAGAGCATGAATAATCCACTTGGCACAAAGAGCATGCCCTTGTTTCTGAGTGGCAAGAAGACCAAGGCCACCAGAATCCCTGGGGAGACAAAAATGCTCACAAGCAACTCTGTGAAACCCATGACCATCAGCTCCTGAAGCCTAGAGGAAGTCCCTGAGAAGGCGCTCTAGCTTTAGAAGGAGCCTAGCAAGAAGAATAGTAAACATGGGTAGGAGCCAGAACCTTAGAACAAATCTAAAATTTCCCCGCAAGAGACATGGGTTTAGAGATCCAATACTGAAGCTTCTTCTTAATCTTAGCAATCACAACATTCCATAAATCCACAGGAGAGCCATGAAAGGCAAAGAGAATGCCTAGGAAGTGGCAAACTTCCCCATGTTGAACCCATTTCTAATCAAACTTAGCAAGCCAAGGAGGGGCAGGCAGGAAAGATTGTCTGTAGCAAAGGGTCTTGTGCCATTGAATAACAGACCCAAAGGCCTAACAAAAAGTATCCAAGCATTGTAAGGCATTAGAAATATTATCCTCATCCTCAAGGAGAGTGAGAAAGGAGTCATCAACAAAGTGACCATTAACAAGCTGAGAAGGAGAATCAGGAAGAGAAATGCCATGAACTAATCCAGAGGAGACAGAATTGGCAAGAAGGTACCCAAAGCCTTTAGCAGCAAGAACATATAACGCAGGGGCTAGGGGGTAACCCTGGCAAATGGATCTCAAAAGTCCAAAGGTGTCGGATTGGGTTCCATTGATAGTAATGCAAGCAGAGGCATCACCAAAAAACATTTCAACAGACTGCAAAAAATTGGTACCAAATCCAATGGCTTCCAGCATAGCAAGAATGAAAGGCCATTCAATGTGATCATAAGCTTTGGCAAAATCAATTTTAAGAAACAACATAGGCTATTTGGATTGATGGGCCCATTCCATCCCTTCCCAGAAAACAATAATATTGTTAAGGATATATCTAGACTTGATGAAA
Source organism: Chamaecyparis obtusa (assembly GCA_027943335.1). Lineage (NCBI taxonomy): Eukaryota > Viridiplantae > Streptophyta > Pinopsida > Cupressales > Cupressaceae > Chamaecyparis > Chamaecyparis obtusa. The sequence continues at coordinate 408,991 of BSBK01001041.1, read as the reverse complement.
CCATTTGCTCAAAGCGGACAATCAGCAGAAGGAGATGTCTGATTTTGAGAGCTAAAGCCTTAGCAATGATCTTGTATGAGACATTCAACAAAGTGATGGGCCTCCAATTGCAAATATCTTCAGGGTCGCTAGCTTTAGGTATGAACTTAATATTCCCTTTATTTATGATAGCACCCAAACTTTTATTATGGTAGGCCACTAGATAAACTTTATGCAGGTCAGGACCTATAGCATCCATACAACATTTGGGGTTGAATTTCGACGAAAATTTGCGACGCCACTACAATTTGTGTTTATTTCTTGTGTTGTTTTTGCAAGTGCCCCCGACGGTGTCGTAATAGAAACGATATCATCGTAATTGCGACACTCATTTGGTTATAAACAAGAAAAAGAAAAAGAAAGTGTCATTTGTAATTTGTGAATTCGAAGAGCTACCACGAAGACGACACTGCACTTTTGCATGGTGTGAAGAGGGCATTTGAGTTTGGCGTGTACGAAGAGGCCAACACCATGTGGGAAGAGGGCACTGGCACTTGAGGTAGACATTTGAGTTTTGTCTTCTCATTAAATCAATTTCAGTGGCATTGTTTACATCTTAGCATTGTTAATAGTGGCATTGTTTACATCTCAGTGTTTGGAATCCTCGATGGCCTGTGAGCTTTGAGAGCTAGGGCATCGTTGCTATTACCTTCAAGGCATTGTGTGAAGTGTTTGATCTCTCTTTATTTGTTTTGTTATTGATATTCACTATGTATGTACTCCCCGTTTATGATCATTTCACAAGGAAATGTCTTGATGGCTTGCGGGCTGCAAGCTAGGGCATGATACATTGTTCAGGAGCACACTGTTTAATACGTGCATTGTTTACATCTTTTCATTTGGAATGCTTGATGACCTGTGAGCTTTGAGAGCTAGGACATCATTGCTATTACCTTCAAGGCATTGTGTGAAGTGTTTGATCTCTCTTTGTTTGTTTTTCTATTGATATTCACTATGTGCGTACTCCCCGTTTATGATCATTTCACAAGGAAATGTCTTGATGGCTCACGGGCTGCAAGCTAGGGCATGATACATTGTTCATGAGCTCACTATTTAATATTGGCATTGTTTACATCTTTTCATTTGGAATTCTTGATGACCTGCGAGCTTTGAGAGCTAGGGCATCGTTTCTAGTACCTTCAAGGCATTGTGTGAAGTGTTTGATCTCTTTTTATTTATTTTGGTGTTGATATTCACTATGTGGTACTCCCCGTTTATGATCATTTCATGAGGAAATGTCTTGATGGCTCGCGAGCTGCAAGCTAGGGCATCATACATTGTTCATGAGCTCACTGTTTAATACTGGCATTGTTCATGAGCTCACTATTTAATATCTAGCCAGACCGTGTAAATGGTACCAGGCCAACCCAATCAGCCCAATAAAATGTGTCATGTTTATCTTTGTCAAATACACTTGTTCACCATTTTGTTTTTGTTCTTCACACAAATATTGCATCAAAAGTAATTGTAAACAATGATTCAAAGAAAAAAGAAACAACTACAATAGATCAGACCCCAAAAGTATATAGTCAACTACAATAGCTCATTGTCTCAATGAAATAAATAGTGTATAAAATAATATATGGTGCACAACAACAGCAAGTATGCAATGACAACAATAACATTGCATGATAAAATTCAATACTCTTAGTTTTTATTCAAATCTATTCGAAACTCCTATCAGCTCATTGTCAATAGTTAAACTAACCTATGACTTCAAAGGAGGAATTATGAAATATAGTTGTAGGTAGTTATCTCTTCTATAATGATGGAGGAGTCAAAGGTAATGACCAATATAAAAAATAGAGCACTAACCAATCAAATAGAGACATGAGGTGCTCAAACAGTGAGCTCATAAAACAATATATTTAATCTTAATAAAATCTTATAAAACAACATAAATTGTGTGAAGTGTTTGATCTCTCTTTATTTGTTTTGGTGTTGATATTCAGTATGTGGTACACCCTGTTTATGATCATTTCATCAAAAAATATCTTGATAGCTCGCAGGCTGCAAGCTAGGGCATCATACATTATTCATGAGCTCACTGTTTAATACTGATATTGTTTACATCTTTTCATTTGGAATACTTGATGACCCGCAAGCTTTGAGAGCTAGGGCATCGTTTCTATTACCTTCAAGGCATTGTGTGAAGTGTTTGATCTTTCTTTATTTGTTTTGTTGTTGATATTCACTATGTGGTACTCCCCGTTTATGATCATTTCATGAAGAAATATCTTGATGGCTTGCAGGCTGCAAGCTAAGGCATCATGCATTGTATATGAGCTTGCTATTTGAGCACCTCATGTCCCTATTTGATTGACTGGTAATCAAACAGTGAGCTCATAAATAATGCATGATGCCTGAGCTCAAATTCAAAATAGTAAGTGTATTATTTTATTAAGACTAAATATATTATTTTATTAAGATTTTATTAACACAAAGTATTTTGGGTTAGTTTTATGTTGTTTTATAAGATTTTATTAAGACTAAATATATGATGTAAACTCATAATTATACTTGATATATATAATGATGGAGGAGTGAAAGGTAATGATCAATGAGGTTGCCGCTATTAGATCGTACATTAACACACTTACTATTTTGAATTTGAGCTCAGGCATCATGCAATGTTATTGTTGTCATTGCATGCTTGCTGCTGTTGTGCACCATATATTTTTTTATACACTGTTTATTTCATTGAGATTGTGAGCTTGGTTTTTCTTTCAGAAGTGTATGACTTGACTATGCACATGCATAATTGTAGATGAGGATCAGTAATAGGATGTCATTCATTGCTTAGATATTTTTTATCTAACCCCCATCTTTCTTTTCTTTGCAGGTTCTGGATCACACAGGGGCACACTAGATTCATACCCGGGTAAAAAATTCATCACTTCAGGCAATGTCTAGCACCCTTATTATTTATGTTCATCCTCTTATGTATGCCTGTAGTCTTGCATTTTCTTCTGAAAGTTATTTTCCTTGTATAATACATACAAGTTATTTTTCATATATATACATGTAATCTTTAGATGCAAAAATTTATTTTCCTTTACATATATCTTTGCATAAAATGAACACAAATTAAACAAGATCATCTAATAATGCAAACTAGGATACTTGATGTTACATAGACCTTGCTATAACTTTGTCCTAGGCCCTCCTAGAATCAAGAGGCTAATCTCCTAGCCTTAAGGGTGCTATCTCAGTCCCCTTCTAAGAAGTTTCAAAATCCTCCTTTCTCCATTCAGTCCATGACACCAAGAATATGATAAAGTTCATTGTTCTAGGAACCTCTCTATCCCTTTTAAAAAGTTTTGTCTGTTGTCTGGCCTAAAAAGGCTACTAGGTTTAGTAGGCCTAGTTGACCCTTTTCTGCTAATAAATCCAAACTTCTCTGAGAAAAGCATCCAACTAATTATGGATTCGAATACCCTTTTGGGAGGGCTTTAAGATTCTATCGGTCTCCTTTTCCCATACTGTCCGTACAGGGCATGCTGAAAAATGGGGCTATAAATGAGGGTTTGGTAGCTCACTATCTGTAACCGTGAGGGTTTAGTATTTTCCCTTGTATCCACAATCCCCTGAGCTCTCTCTGCATTGGAGATGCGATCATGCATCTGACCTCCCCTCCACATCATTTGATTGAGGCTTTGAACGCCCTCAATCACTCCATCTGCTCTGCAACAGCACACTGACCCCTAACCAAACACTGAGAGCTTGCCTAGGGCATTAGTTTATAGATACATCTTGAACTTTCTAGGGCCCCTCCTTTGGACAACACATATTAGAGGGAGTCTAGACACAAATCCCATAGACCCATATAGATTGTATGGTGGGAGAGTGCTCTAGCACTCCATTATTCAAAGCTTTGTTAGTAGTAACCCAAGACAGGCCAAAATAAAGAAAACTATGAGGACTAACTCAAAATTGAAATGAAATGCTAAATAACTATCCTAGGAATTGAAAAATATTAACAACCATCACATGCAAACATTATAGTCGGATATTCAATCCATTTCTTATCTCTATCAACACAAAAATTTATATCTCTGTCAAAGGTAAACTAGTTACACAGTCTAACTACAACCAAAAGTTTGCTCTCTGTATTTCACTCTTCCCTACGCCTCGAATTATAGTTTTCAAATCTTAAATAGCTCCCTCGTCGGTGTTAGGGCACATGGATCAGTCTAGCTATCTCTTGAGCCGGTTACATGCTTTTCCAAGAAAAACTGTTATGACAACTTTCAAAGTTGTTAACCAACTTTTGGTGGATAGACAAACCACCTACACACACCTCAAAAGAACTCAATCCTTGATTGAGTAAGGGTCATAAAGGCCATTTTCAAACCTCTAAAACATTAAAGAGGCCATTTATTCAACTTTAAAGCACTGTCCTATGACAGACAACCTAGCAAAGTTGGCTAAGACTACTGCAACCAGGCTCCAAAAGACACACCAAGGATTCAAAAGAATAAAGAAGAACAAACACTAGCTAGCACACCTAGAGAGACCAAATAGGCTTCTCCCTAACCTAGTGGCTTGGATAAGGCCACTACAAGCCAAAAGTTAGGAACACTAGGTACCAAACAACACTACCTAGGTGCCCTCACCAGTACTGTAATCCTTTTGAATCTTAGGATGACATCTCAATTGGAAAAGGCAAACCAAAACCTTTCATAGACCAATGACAACCAAGGCATGTGGGTGATCTTCTGGGTGCTCTCCTATTATTGGATTAGTATCAAGAGTTTTCCCACCAATACAAGCATAAATAACACATTGAATGTAATCTACGAACACTCCATGGTATGAAGTCTCGTTGAAGCTTAAAATATCTAACTCCTCATGTTATCGTCAAAATTAAATTTAAATATTTCTCAAAACATTTATTCTTGTAGAATTAAGATATTCTTATCTCAATAAATAAAACAATCTTGCATAATAACTTTTGAATCACATTAACACACACCCATGTTCTGTAGCATAGTTCATTTTAGAAGTGTATGGCTTGACTATGCACATGCATAATTGTATATGAGGATTAGAAATAGGGTGTCAAGCATTGCTTAGATCATTTGGATCTAATTAACCCCATTTTTTCCTTTCTTGTAGGTTTTGGATCATACAAGAGCATACTGGATTGAACCCCCCTCAACACTTTATTACATCAGGCAATGTCTGGTACCTTCATTATTTATATTCATCCACTTATGTATGTTTGCATTCATTCATATTCTTTTGAAAGATGGCTATTAGCGACCATATATGATGATTCTTGATGTTTTTGGGTCATTTGATGAAAATATGTAAAAGTTTCTTAAAAGTTTATATTTTTATTTCAATTTTTAAAATCATAAAATGAATAAAATTTAAAGATAACAAATTAAGATAATCTTTGTCTTCACTTAAAAAAAATATATAAAGCTCATAAAGCATGGTAAAAGAGGGCCCTAACTGTGGTAAAATGGGAAAGTTGCCACCTTGCACTACTCTTCATATGGCAACTGCTAAGGAATTATGTTATTAAATTTCAAGGCATGAAATTTCATACTTTTTGACATCATACTTTTTTCTCCTTAGCATTGAGTTTACAATGTGGGGGAGTCGAAGAAAATATATGTACAGTTATAAAATTTCATGTCTTGAAATTTGGCATGAAATTTTATAACATAGTTCCTTAGCATTTGATATTTATATGACAGCCATGACTTGAGGTAGGCATTTGAACTTTGTCTTCTCATTAACTCAATTTTATTTTGATGGCATTTGGTGATTTAATGGAAAAATATGAATGTTAATACTGGCATTGTTTACATCTTTGCATTTAGAATGCTCGATGACCTAGGAGTTTTGAGAGCTACGGCATCGTTGCTATTACCTTCAAGACATTGTGTGAAGTGTTTGATCTCTCTTTATTTGTTTTGTTGTTGATATTCACTATGTGGTACTCCTTGTTTATGATCATTTCATGAGGAAATATCTTGATGACTCGCAGGTTGCAAGCTAGGGCATCATACATTGTTCATGAGCTCATTGTTTAATACTGGCATTGTTTACATCTTTTCATTTGGAATGCTCGATGACCCGTGAGCTTTGAGAGCTAGGGCATCATTTCTATTACCTTCAAGGCATTGTGTGAAGTGTTTGATCTCTTTTTATTTGAGTTTTTGTTGATATTCACTATGCGGTACTCCCTGTTTATGATCATTTCATGAGAAAATATCTTGATGGCTCGTGGGCTACAAGCTAGAGCATCATACATTGTTTATGAGCTCACTATTTAATACTCGCATTGTTTACATCTTTTCATTCAGAATGTTTAATTGCTCATGAGCTTTTAGAGCTAGGGCATCATTGCTATTACCTTCAAGGCATTATGTGAAGTGTTTGATCTCTCTTTATTTGTTTTTCTATTGATATTCACTATGTGGTACTCCCCGTTTATGATCATTTCATGAGGAAATGTCTTGATGGCTCATGGGCTGCAAGCTAGGGCATCATACATTGTTCATGAACTCATTGTTTAATACTGACATTGTTTACATCTTTTCATTTGGAAGGTAGGCATTCGAGCTTTGTCTTCTCATTAAATCAATTTCAATGGCATTGTTTACATTTTAGCATTGTTCATAGTGGCATTGTTTACATCTTAGCATTTGGAATGCTCAATGACCCGCGAGCTTTGAGAGCTAGGGAATCATTTCTATTACCTTCAAGGCAATGTGTGAAGTGTTTGAGCTCTCTTTATTTGTTTTGCTATTGATATTCACTATGTGATAGTCCCCGTTTATGATCATTTCATGAGGAAATATCTTGATGGCTCGTGGGCTGCAAGCTAGGGCATCATACATTGTTCATGAGCTCACTGTTTAATACTGACATTATTCATGAGCTCACTGTTTAATATCTAGCATCATGCAAACATACATTAATATACTTACTATTTTGAATTTGAGCTCGAGCATCATGCAATGTTATTTTTGTCATTGCATGCTTGCTGCTGTTATGCACCATATATTATTTTATACACTATTTATTTCATTGAGACCGCGAGCTTGGCATTTGTAATGTATTTTGTGTTATTGGATCAATGCTACCATGTTGTTGAGTCTATGTAAGACTTGCAAGGTTTTACCCCAAAATTTAGCAGTAATAAAATAGGGACATGAGTAATAAAATAATACACTTACTATTTTGAATTTGAGCTCAGGCATCATGCAATGTTATTATTGTCATTGCAAGCTTGTTGCTGTTGTGCACCATAACAACAAAAAGAATGCAATGTTATGAAATTTTGGGATTAAATTGGTGAGTTTGTATACTTTCTCCATTTTAAACTAACCTATGACTTCAAAGGAGGAATTATGAAATATAGTTGTAGGTGGTTATCTCTTCTATAATGATGGAGGAGTCAAAGGTAATGATCAATGAAGTTGCTGCTATTAGATCATACATATATTAATACACTTACTCTTTTGAATTTGAGCTTGGACATCATATATTGTTTTATACACTGTTTATTTAATTGAGAATGTGAGCTTGGTATTTGTAATGTATTTCATGTTATTGGATTAATATTTCCTTTTATTAGATTAATAGAAAGAGTTTTCCCACCAATACAAGCGTAAATAATGCATTGAACATAATCTACGAACATTGCATGGTATGAAGTCTCGCTAAAGCTTGAAATATATCACTCCTCATGTTATTGTCAAAATTAAATTCAAATATTTATTCTTGTAGAATTAAGATATCCTTATCTTAATAAATAAAATAATCTTGCATAATAGCTTTTGAATCAGATTAACACACACCCATGTTCTGTAGCATAGTTCATTTTAGAAGTGTATGGCTTGGCTATGCACATGCATAATTGTAGATGAGGATCAGTAGTAGGGTGCCAGGTATTTCTTAGATCTTTTAGATTTAACCCCATCTTTTCCTTCCTTGCAGGTTTTGGATCATACAAGAGCATACTGGATTGAACCTTGGGTCAACACTTCATTACTTCAGGCGATGTTTGGTACCTTCATTATTTATGTTCATCCACTTATGTATGTTTTCAATCATTCATATTCTTCTGAAAGTTGGCTATTAGTGACCATATAGGACCATTCTTGATGTTTTTGGGTCATTTGATGAAAAGATGTAAATAGGGACATCGGTAATAAAATTTGTTTTGTTGTGCATATACCTTCTTTGATCAACTCTGATATGCATAGGTGATGAACATTTATATTTTCCTAAGCAGTACTGTGAGCTTTCCTTCCAACACATGTACTATTGTGAAAATCATCACATGTCCATTTGTTGCAGGAAAGCTCATAGTACACATGTCTAGATGTCTGCATGTTTTTCACCTGTTCATATACCAAATGATGAATGCAATATTTATTGTAATGGAAAAGCATTAGAACTATCCATATAGGACCTTCATTATTTATGTTCATCCACTTATGTATGTTTGCATTCATTTATATTCTTCTGAAAGTTGGCTATTAACGACCATATAGGACCATTCTTGATGTTTTTGGGTCATTTGATGAAAAAATCTAAATAGAGGCATCAGTAATAAAATAGGGATTGTTGTCATTGCATGCTTGCTGCTGTTGTGCACCATATATTATTTTATACACTGTTTATTTCATTGAGACTGTGACCTTGGTTCTTCTTTCAAAAGTGTATGGCTTGAATATGCACATGCATAATTGTAGATGAGGATCAGTAATAGGATGTCATTCATTGCTTAGATATTTTTTTATCTAACCCCCATCTCTCTTTTCTTTGCAAGTTCTGGATCACATAGGGGCGCACTAGATTCATACGCGGGTCAAACATTCATCACTTCAGGCAATGTCTGGCACCCTTATTATTTATGTTCATCCACTTATGGATGCCTATACTCTTGCATTTTCTTCTAAAATTTATTTTCCTTCTATAGTATATACAAGTTATTTTTCATATATATGTACATGTAATCTTTAGATGTAAAAATTTATTTTCCTTTACATGTATCTTTGCATGAAATGAACACAAATTAAACAAGATCATCTAATAATGCAAACTAGGGTACTATAGTCACTCATCTAGTAATGATTTCCCCAAACCATTACTAAGGATTGAACATAAGTCTAAGTCCCCAAATCTATTGTTCTATGTGTATAAAACAATATATGGTGCACAACAGCAGCAAGCATGCAATGATAGCAATAACATTGCATGATGCCCGAGCTCAGATTCAAAACAGTAAGTGTATTAATGTATGATCTAATAGCAGCAACCTCATTAATTACTAAGCCAAATAGGTTTTCTGATTTGAAAGACTTAGCAGCCTCCAGGGTCATTTTCTTTTTTGTTGCGTTAACAGGACGTCTGCTAGAAACATTATGACTGTGTATCCCTTTTTTCATCTCTTCAATTTTTATTTTCATTGATTTCACCATCTAACGTTCCTTTTCGGTAAGAGATGACTATGAAAAAGATATTTCTATTTTTCATTCTGAGAAGATCTAGAGTGATTTTGAGTCACAGAGGAAATGCCCTGATCCTTCCACAAGTGCTATTCCGATGAGTTCTGATCACTTGATGAACATAAAATTATCTATTGAGTTGAAAATAAAATCAACAAAAGATGCTGAAAATGAAGTGAAAAAACCTAAGGTTTCTTCTCAATATAAGTAAAGTCCTTTCCCTCAATGAAATATTGAAGTCTTTCCAAACTCGTTTCTCCCAAATTATGGGAAATTGTGAACTTACCATTTGAATAACCATAAACATTTATTTGTATGCAGGCCATTCTTCCGAGAGTCATGAACATTTCCATCCATCTCTTACCGAAAAGGAATGTCAGATGGTGAAATCTACAAAAAAAAAATTTGAAGAGATAAGCAGAGGGATGCGCAATCATAAATGTAGATATCACAATAGCTGAGAAACATAATGTAGATATCCAAAAAATTATGACCATGATGCCTACATTTATGTTTCTCAGGTATTGTGTCCTAGGACCCCTTATTTGATTGGTCGGTGCTCTATTTGTTATATTGATGCTATTAGATAAAATAAGGACATCAATAATAAAATAATACACTTACTGTTTTGAATTTGAGCTCTAACATCATGCAATGTTATTGCTGTCAAAATAGTATGTGTATCAATGTATAATCTAATAGCAGCAACCTCATTGATCATTACCTTTAACTCCTCCATCATTATAGAAGAGATAATTACCTACAACTATATTTCATAATTCCTCCTTTGAAGTCATAGGTTAGTTTAACTATTGGACAATGAGCTGATAGGAATTTTGAATAGATTTGAATAAAAGAGCATTGAACTTTATCATGTAATATTATTGCTGTCATTGCATGCTTGTTGTTGTTGTGCACCATATATTGTTTTATACAATATTTATTTCATTGAGACTGTGAGCTATTGTAATTGACTGTATTCTTTTGGGGTCTGATCTATTTTAGTTGTTTCTTTTTTCTTTGAATCATTGTTTACAATTACTTTTGATGCAATATTTGTGTGAAGAACAAGAAAAAAATGGTGAACGAGTGTATTTGACAAAGATAAACATGACACATTTTGTTGGGCTGATTGGGTTGGCCTTGTACCATTTACATGGCCTGGCCAGATATTAAATAGTGAGCTCATGAACAATCATTCTACTACTAACACTGTAATTTCTATGTCTACTACCATTAAAATATATCACTCCTCCTGTTATATAGGCATCCTTCTCATTAAGTGTTTCCCTTAAAAATATATCACTCCTCCTGTTATATAATGTATATGCATACTTGTTTAAAATGTCATACTTGTTGCTCTTAAATATTATTACCATTTCACTCAAATTTACATGACATTAAAGCCAAGCCCAAAATGTATACATATGTGTAAGTATAGCAGAAGCTGGATTATGCAACTATTGAAAAAAAAACTATAACAATAACAACTTACGAGAAACTATACTTGTGCTTACCACACCATACCTCAGCATCATAATGCTTATCATTTTCAAGCTTCAGCGAGGCTTCGTACCACGTAGCATCCGTAGATTTGTATGCAACATTGATTTAGGCTGGAGGTAAACTACATATGTCATATAAACAACATAGTTGAATTCAATCTCTTTTGTATGTTTTCAAGAGTTTTCCCACCAATACAAGCATAAATAACGCATTGAACATAATCTACGAACATTGTGTGGTATGCAATCTCACCGAAGCTTGAAATATATCACTCATGTTATTGTCAAAATTAAATTCAAATATTTCTCAAAACATTTATTCTTGTAGAATTAAGATATCCTTATCTCAATAATAAAACAATCTTGCATAATAGCTTTTGAATCACATTAACACACACCCATGTTTTGTAGCATAGTTTATTTTAGAAGTGTATGGCTTGAATATGCACATGCATAATTGTAGATGAGGATTAGTAATAGGGTGCCAGACATTGCTTAGATCTTTTGGATCTAACCCCATCTTTTCCTTCTTGCATATTTTGTATCATACAAGAGCAAACTAAATTGAAGCTTGAGTCAACACTTCATTACTTCAGGCAATGTTTGGTACCTTCATTATTTATGTTCATCCACTTATGTATGTTTGCATTTATTCATATTCTTCTGAAAGCTAATCTTTATGAGTTCAAATTCAAAACAGTAATTGTATTATTTTATTACTGATGTCCCTATTTGATCTAATAGCATCAATATAACAAATAGAGCACTGACCAATCAAATAGGGACATGAGGTGCTCAAAAAATGAGCTCATAAAACAATATATTTAGTCTTAATAAAATATTATAAAATAACATATATTGTGTGAAGTGTTTAATCTCTCTTTATTTGTTTTGGTGTTGATATTCACTATGTGGTACACCCTGTTTATGATCATTTCATGAGGAAATAATTTGATGGCTCGCGGGCTGCAAGGTAGGGCATCATACATTGTTCATGAGCTCACTATTTAATACTAGCATTGTTTAAATCTTTTCATTTGGAATGCTTCATGACCCGCGAGCTTTGAGAGCTATGGCATAATTTCTATTACATTCAAAGCATTGTGTGAAGTGTTTGATATCTCTTTATTTGTTTTGTTGTTGATATTCACTATGTGGTACTCCCCGTTTATGATCATTTCATGAGGAAATGTCTTGATGGGCTTGTGGGCTGCAAGCTAGGGCATCATGCATTGTTTATGGGCTCATTATTTGAACACCTCATGTCCCTATTTGATTGACTAGTAATCAAACAGTGAGCTCATAAAGAATGCATGATGCCTGAGCTCAAATTCAAAACAATAAGTGTATTATTTTATTAAGACTAAATATATTGTTTTATTAAGATTTTATTAACAAAAAGTATTTTGGGTTAGTTTTATGTTGTTTTATAAGTTTTTATTAAGACTAAATATATGATGTAAACTCATAATTATACTTGATATATATATACTTCAAAGGAGGAATTATGAAATATAGTTGTAGGTAGTTATCTCTTCTATAATGATGGAGGAGTGAAAGTTAATGATCAATGAGGTTGTTGTTATTAGATCATACATTAACACACTTACTATTTTGAATTTGAGCTTGGACATCATGCAATGTTATTTTTGTCATTGTATGCTTGCTGTTGTTGTGCACCATATATTATTTTATACACTGTTTATTTCATTGAGACTGTGAGCTTGGTTTTTGTTTTAGAAGTGTATGGCTTGACTATGCACATGCATAATTGTAGATGAGGATCAGTAATAGGATGCCATTCATTTCTTAGATATTTTTTTATCTTGCCCCCATCTCTCTTTTCTTTGCAGGTTCTGGATCACATAGGGGCACACTAGATTCATACCCGGGTCAAAAATTCATCACTTCAGACAATTTCTAACACCCTTATTATTTATGTTCATCCTCTTATGTATGCCTATACTCTTGCATTTTCTTCTGAAAGTTATTTTCTTGTTTATGTTCATCCTCTTATGTATGCTTGTACTCTTGCATTTTCCTCTTATGATAATGCAATATTTTTTATAATGCAGCATTTGTTGAAATAGCATCGATGATTTCGGTCAATGTGCCTATGTGTCAATGTGGTGTTGGCCCATGCATGTTGAAGATGTCACGCAAACAAGTAATCCTAGGTATCAATTTTGGGTTTTCCCAAATAGGAAAAAGGTCTGGATACATAATTATATTTTATGTTTTAAAATAATGTGACAACTAATCATTTTATGAAGAACTGATGTACATTTGGTATTGTCAGGGAAATACTGGATGTTAATACTTTCGGTGGGTCAATCAAACCACATTTACATCTACCACATTTCAATGTCTCATAAGTCACATCAAACAATTCACTTTCTGTAATCTAAATCTCTCAGCTCGGTTCACCAAGAAGAAGACTTCTCCCAAGTCATCACGGACACTATAGTGATCTACAAATCTCCAATGTGCAAGTTCTGCATGTCGCTCTCTCGACATCACACCTAACTCATTTGAAACTATGGAAAAAATGGTAGACGATCCCAGCGATCCGTCACAACCCGATCTCAACAACAATGCAAAGAGTAGCTTGATTCTATCTTCAAGCCGATCAATGCACAGTCTACTCAAATTCCAAGTCTAGTCACTACTACACTCCATAGGAACAAAGCACATCAAATTTAGACAAAAGAAGTCAAGAAGTCACTCGAATTAGATCTGAATGCAATCAGGTCTGCATATATCCCATGAACACATTAAGAAGAATGCATCTCTAATCACCGTACTAGCTTCTTGTGCTAGAGTCATTGCTGTCACAAGTCTTGATTCGGTAGGATCCATTCAAAATATAAGTCTCTAGACTCGACTCAATAATCCATGACCTACTATTGAATCTACTACAAAGTTATCTCTGAATGATCCATAACCAAATCACGAGCAGGAACCAGATCTGCAAGAACACCGTTCTAAATCAATAAATATATATATATTTTTTAAAAATTAATTATCGTCGTAACTATGACGACCTCACAATAGTGATGGGTATTCCTTGCAAACATCCAACATCTAGCTGTCGCATTAACAACATCGCTGTCATAAAAAATCATAAATGACGGATATCTGTCGTAAATGTCCAACGCATGTCCGTCGTATGTACAACATAGTCATCGTTACAAACCATAAACAATGGACATCCATCATAAAATGCCAACGGATATCCATTTCATTAATATCATTTCCGTTGGTGAATAGGTTACAAATGACGGCTACCCGTCAGAATATTCTGACGGGTTGCTATCATTTGTATTTGTTGCAACGGTTAGGCATCGCAATGTAGATGACCACAAATAGGTGCGATGATAGGTTTTCTTTTTTGGCACCCTCTTTTTGCGATGGCTAAGGGTGTCGTAATTATGACACCTAACAAAACCATCAATTTTTCTGACTACAAAACTGCGACATCGGGTGGTGTCGCTTAATTAACAGTATACTGTCTAAATTTGAATGTTCGGCTATTAGAAAATGGTCTCAAATGTACTAGTGATCCCACAAATGCTTGTAAAATTCACAAGGAAAGCCATCACACCCTAGAGACTTGTCATCTGCCATAGAAGAGACAACCTCTTTAAGGTCATTGATAGTGAGAAGTTGCTCACAGAAGGCTTGTTGCTCGACCGCTAGATGGTTTGAAGTAACAACAATACATGCCTTGAGAGCTTCCTCCCAAGCAGTAGAATTTCCCTGAGAAGAAAACACTTTTTCATAGTGTTGAACAAAAGCTTTAAGAATATCAGGAAGTTCTGAAAGGGTTTCATGACTTTGTTTGATTTTTTGAATATCGAAGTTGGTATGACGGGCTTTGAGAGCGTGGAAAAATTCTTTAGGAGCTTTGTCGCTCACCTCCAACCAATGGAGGTGAGATTTGATTTGAGCTCCCCGAGCAACATAATTATCTGCGATTTGCTTCTCATGGTGAAGTTGAGCAAGCTTAAGCTGAAGCTCAGCATCAAAGGGATTCAGAGCAAGGGCATTAGAAGCTTTGCGAAGAGATTTGGTGTTGGCTTCATAGGCACGTTTCCTGTAGCAAGCCAACTGATGGCCATAAATGTAGAGAAATCTGGCAGTACGGGTGATGTCATCATTCCACCACTAGATCCAACCAATGTGGCTTTGGGGCCGAGGCTCTAAATTCCAGACACGAAGAATGTGATCAATGGTGGAAGCATGCGTCAGCACAGATGTGTTAAGAAAAAATTGAGTACAAGCAGCCCATCGGGTAGAATCTCTCATTATTTTAATTTAATGTTGACTTTGGATTTTAATATTTTACTATTGGATGACTATTTTTAATTTATTTTAAATTTAATAATGTTGAAATATTATTCAATAGATCTTTATTATTTTTTAGATTTGTCATTTTCTAATTTAAAATTTAAAGGCTATTTCTATTTGAACATTATTTTATTTTTTAGTACAACGATTGGTGGTAAAATTTAATATTTAATTTGTTTATATTAATTAAATAATTAATAGATTATTTTAGGGGAGATTATTTAGTGTATAAGATGGACTTAGATAAATATTTATCCCTTAGCATTAATGTTAAATTTAATATCAATGTATTATTATGGTGAATATTTTTAATGCTTTTAAATGTTTAATTTAAATTAATTAATAAACCTTGGTAACTTTATGTCTTAAGTAAAAAAATATAATATTTTGTAATAAAATATTTAAACATTAATATTTTAATAGGTAATATTTTATAACCCTAAGTTTCGTGTAAGGTAATTTTCTTGGCCTTATTTTATCATTTTATTTGTTGATGTTATTTTACGTTTTCTATCTTAGTTAGTAACCTGGTTCACAATAGGAACCATTAAGGTTACTAATGCGATTGAATTAATCATTATTTTAATTAAACCATTTTTGGGTTTGTTGACCCAACCTTTGACTTTTTATTATTATCTAAGTTTTAATTTCCCTTTGGTTTATCTCTTTTATTATCTCTTGTTTTGAACCCTGGTAGGGTTTCTTAGAGACCTAGTTAGGGTTTCCAGTTAACTAATGTAGTTAACAATCAAGGGATGTTGTCAAGCCAGTGCATGTCATGATACCTCTTGTGAGTTAACTTGTGTTGGGTTATGTGTTCGTACTTGTTGAGTGTTCTTTAGTGTGTTAACTTAGCTAATCTTTTGTGTTTTATAGAAAAAATTGTTGTGTGTGTTTTGCCCTAATTTTTAGACATGACACCGAAGTTACACCTTTGAGTTCAGTAGAATCATGAAAAATTGAACTTGAAACTTTGTACCAAAATGAGTATGATTGTTCTAATTGAACATTGGTCAACCTATTTTTCTCTTTCCAAATTAACCTTCAACAAAGATTCAATTTTTTTTGAACCTTTGACATTTTGAACCTGAGATTTTGGACCTTATACTTTGAACCAAAATAAGTACAATGGTTCAAGTTCAAAATATGCCAACCTACGAACCTGAACTTTTGAACCTTCGAACTGCAGTAGAAAACCCTACATAATTTTTGGTTGATAGTTTTGCTTTCTATGAAATTTTAACTATAGGTTAAATGAGCCATGTAGAGCATAACCCATAAATATTTTTAGCATAGGACACATGAAACTTAGGATTTAATTACTTTTGCAGCCTTTGAACCTATGAATTTGAACCTGTACTTTGGTACCATTGAGTTTGAAGTGGTTCACCTATGGTTCAAACATTCTTCCATATGCACTTTTAAAAAAATCATTTTCATTGTAAAGATTGGTAAAACCATGGGAAAATTTGAGAAAACTATGAAATTTTTTCCTTTGACCAACATAAATGACATAGGGAGACTTAATTTCAAAAATTTAAAATTGGGAGACCAAAGTGGGCTAATAGTACCTAGAATGAGGGAAAAAATGGGTGAGGAGGTCGACAATGAAGCTCAAATCAGGTGTCTGTGCATCTAGAAATCATCCACTCATTTTCCAAGTAGTAAAAATGACTTGGAAATCGGATAAAAATAAAAATAAAAATGTTTTCGATTCAAGCACCTGATTTGTAAAAATTGAGTGCCTGATTTTCTTTGGTGGCCTGATCCTAAATAGGTGCCCATTTTATAAATATGCACCCATTTTATTTTTACAAGTCTGGCGCCTGAAGCTAAACAGGTGGTTGTTTCTTAAAAACTAGGTGCTTGTTTCTTGTGGCAATTTTTTATTCCCACGAACTTCCATGGAATTGGCACCCAACTTCTTGCACCCACCCTAGAATCAATATTGTATTTAATAGGCATGGGTCAGGAGTTCCACCTCACTTTCTTGAAGATTTACAGAATATTTCAACTGCAATTGCATTGATGTTGTCTCATTCGAGTCATCTGCACCCCCTAGGTGTAGAATGCATAGCTGGCATATACATGAGGGAAGATCATCGATGGGCAACAATTAGCATGGGCAGTGATGATTTTTGGTGCTAGGTGTTTTTTAGAATTTTTGACAGTATTTGGACTTGTATGCTTGGGTAGAGAGTCATTTCTGTAGAATTTATAGGTAGTCATGATCTATATATAGGCACAATATTATATGGATTCTTAAGTGCCTTCTTCAGTCTGATGGGTGTTTACATGAACTTCTCTATGAATCTGAATCTTTAGTAGGCAATATGTCATTGGCATTGAATTTTTTTTGAAATGCAGATGATGTAGCTATGTAGATGACAATCATCACTTCCATCCACTTTGAATTTTATTGCTTACTATGAATTGTGTCATTTGCATTAAAAATGGTTCTGGAATTGCAATATCCCCATTTCTTGGAAATTTATAATTTTTGCCCTAAAACACTAGTTCAAACTTAGTTTCATAAGAGCATTACATCATAAATCTAAATTTACCTATAAAGATGGAATTTTTTACAATATTCAACTTGACAACCGTAAGAAAAATTTTGAAATTTTTTTTTATCTTCATTGTGTATTATGTGATAACTGGTTTGAGGATTCTATGTAGTGTTGATACAAGGTCTCTCTTTTTTGGAATTTCCTTCTATTGTACCTACCATTGGATAAGAATGTTGTTGCCTGCTATATATTTTGATTGGTGAATCTGACAAGTATGGTTTATTAATAATATAAGAAATTTGTTTATATTATTTTTTTTGTTTTAACTTGTATTATGTTATATCTTATTTTTTATTTATTTATTAGTAAATTCCATCTCAA
Source organism: Chamaecyparis obtusa (assembly GCA_027943335.1). NCBI lineage: Eukaryota > Viridiplantae > Streptophyta > Pinopsida > Cupressales > Cupressaceae > Chamaecyparis > Chamaecyparis obtusa. Next base: position 390,730 of record BSBK01001041.1, on the reverse strand, counting down.
TAAGGGTTAGGAGATTAATTGTTGTTCTTCTCCACCAAAGTGCAACATTATGTTCAATGCAGACTACACTCTTAGTTTCCATTTATTTCAGTTGCAATCTGCTACTGTTTGTCTCAACACCATGCTATGACGAACTTTAATGCGAGTAGCATGCTCACCTTCGTCCCTTTACCATGCCATTTGTGTCCCTAGTGTTTCATAGTTGTGGATAGCTCTTATAGGTCTTGTCTAGAAGCAATTCTTGACTGGTTATTTTCATTAAAACATTATATATATATATATATATATATATATATATATATATATATATATATATATATATATATATATATATATATATATATATATATATCGGTCTTGTCTAGAAGAAATCCTTGAATGGTGATTGTCATTGAAATAATATGCATGCATACATATATGTGTATATTATTTTAGCAACAATCACCATTCAAGGATTTCTTCTAGACAAGACCCATATATATATATATATACATACATACATATATATATATATATATATATATATATATATATATATATATATATATATATATATATATATATATATATATATATATATATATATATATATATATATATATATATATATATATATATATATATATATATTATTACACACACACACACACATATATATAGTAGCTGTCTATGCTAACACACAAAATGACATGGTACATGGATAAAAGGTGCAAAAGGCATGTCTTAACATACATCGGTATCCATTGGGTGTGGGTCCCATGACAATACTAGTATAGTCAATTGGAACTGTGCAAACTAGAGGAAAATAATATGTTATAGTCAGGGTAGACCAATACAGGTAACTGCATGTTTGCCAGTGGATCTTGCGTTAATTGTGTGGTTACCAAAAAAAGTGGGAATGGTTTAAAAACAAAGGAAAAATCCTATCATATTATCAACATTAAAAGCCCTAATCTCACATTATGAACAAAAAAATATGTAAAATTCCTAATCTACACATGTCGCATTATGAACTATTTGTGCTTCATTTTGAGACAATAGCTTGAGGAGAAATAGGAGAGGAGCTAAAAGAAGAAATCTATAGCAAGAAAAGTGTGGCATTTGTTATTGCAACATGAGATAAGACGTCTACGAAGAATAAGAGCCAAGAAAATTGTTAGATTAACCCTAATATAGGCAAGAAAATGACATGACACATTGAGAAAAGGTACCCCAACCATATAATATCATGCATGGGCATATATGTGTGTGTGTGTGTGTGTGTGTGTGTGTACACATATAGAAATTATATATATATATATATATATATATATATATATATATATATATATATATATATATATATATATATATATATATATATATGCATCTATGCATGCATATATTAATATATGTATGCATATGTATTTGTAAGTGTATATGCGCTGATAGAGAAGGAACATTTCAAATGAGAGATATATTTGGAAGTCACACTAGGAGAGTCATTTTAAGAGATAAATATGAGCTGTATAAATCATTAGATTAGAATGTTGTATATATCATTATCATTGGAATGAACATTCTCTTATGTACAATTATAGCATCTTGGAAAATTGAAAAATATTGTTGGTCATATGTATTACTAGAGTGTTAGCAATATTTTGAATTATTGGTTAAAGTCGCATTGAATAGTTGACTATGTAGTTCAATTGACAGTATAATTTCGCATGTGTTGTTGTAGCATAATATTGTGTCCAATTTTGTTGAATCTTGAAAATAAATGGTTTGGTAACTTTTTAACTTTCTAATTCAAAATATGACTAGCACTTACCCTATTTTTACCACACATGCCTTTGTATCCAAAATACACACAAGCTATCAACTGGTGGGCCTCAAAACATCTAGTGAGTAAACATGCTAAAACATTGTCACTTTTGTACTCATAAAATACATTTCCTTTCTTCTACTTAGGAAATAAGATAATTTTCACATGTTCCCTATGTTGTCTATGACTATGTTCCCTTCGTGGGCTGGTAGTGTACACACAAAATTTATGTGATTTGGAGAATATAGGAATTCTATGGGGTACCTCGTGTTGAATATTAGTTGTAAACTTTGTCTAACACTAGTTGTATGTGTAGGTTGTTCAATTGCAGGGACACTTTGGTAGTTGTCAAGAACATCAATAAATTACAGGTCATCATCTTTATCCTTGATTCATTCATAATATTGATTTTTTATTAATTATGTATATTGCCCTGCATGTTGTTATCTTTTGTCTCGCTTCCATTACTTTCATGGCATATTTTATGTTTATGGACATGATTATATATGTTATCTGTCATTTGATTGACCACATTAGTTGTTAATAAGATAGAATCATACATTGTATCAACTAGAATGGAGTTGTTGAGGTTACTCTCCTCAAGCTCCTTTATGTGTAGACCATGATTTTATCCAGTAGAACAACCATGTGCTTTGGCATCTTCCTATATGACCAAGGTATTCCCACTTGACAATTTGTATTCGAACACAAACTAGTACATTCTAAAAATATCATATATGTGATCAATGTAGTTATTGATGTTTTGGAATTTGCATCTATGCCAAGATGAGTTTTGTATGGTCCCCAGGGTAAGAATGGAAAGGATGACATGATTTTCATGCCCACTCTTTCTAACACACATGTTATGCACTTGTATGTTTAATTGACATGTTTCCCATGTCCACTATTTGTGACATGTTTGTTATGCAACCTTCTATTTAACTGGTGTGATTTTTGTTCCTAGTCTATAACAAACATGTTATGCACCCTTGTGTTTAATATTCTTTCTCCCTCTCTGAGTTTGATAGTGCACATTTAGTGATAAATGATTTTTCACAAAATCCAATAGGTTAAAACAAAAATTTGGGTAATCAATTCCCTATTTATATGTGGATAGATATGATTGGTTGGTTGAAAGATAAGTTGACATAACCCTTGACATTTAGTTTAGAGGTCTCCCAACCCCCTATGTTGGACTAGATTGGACTCAATCAGCTAATACTAGGGCATGTGAAAGGAATTCTAGTAATGTAGGATTGGAGGATGGAAATGTATATTTACTTTTGTTGGATTCCCAATCCAAAACCAGTATTTAATGGGATGTACAACTTTTATATAGAGGAGGGAGTGGAGGCTTCAAATACATCGTTGCTCGCATAGAGGAGGGATGCTATTGCAGGTGCAACAATGAAAGTGGTAATTATTTATTGGAGTTATGTTCTCACCTACTCTAAAAGTAAAAAATCTATCATACATGTTTTTTGGAAAATATTATAAATTAAGTGTCATTAATTTACATTATAAAGGAAAACCAACAGTAGTTGGGGTCGAAGAGCTCATGGTTGATGTTGATAGAAATTCAAAACACTTTTGAGAGAAAGTTTGAGTTTTTAGGAGAAGATCTGTCTAATGAGGTTGATGAAGAGAGAATGAATTATGATTATAGAGAAAGGCACAATGTTTCTTCTAGTGCTCAAGAAAAGGAAGAATGTGCCCCAACCAAAGGTGAGGTCTAGTTATTATTCTCCTTTCTCAGTTTCCTTTCTCAACCAAAGACTTCATGCTAGAATTAGTTCCTTGTAAAAACATGGATAAGTGTGTTTCAATTTTCTTTAGGTTGGTATGGTGCTTGACTATTTGAACCAAAATTGGGTGTGCAGGAATGCACATATCATTGAACGAAACATCTGGGAGGAAGATTGTTCTATTTTTGTATGTACAAAACATGTGCAAATAGAGGTCAAAGGTTATGGGATATGTGTAGGCTGAATATGAATAGGCTGGTACAGGACAACCTCACATTCATTCTAGTGTGAACGCATGGGCCTTCTAGGGGAAAAAAATGCTCGTAAAGTGGATGTTTCCATGAGAGATTAAAGAAATACCTCAAGAAGAGGGAGATGGACATCGACTACTAGATGAGAGTGAGGCATAGTATGCAAAAAAAAATGTGAGCAAATGAGTACTCATAGAATATGGTGTACAATGATAGGATGATCTCCCTGAGGAAGGAAAGAAAGAGATCACTAATGAAATTATTGTTTACAATAGTTCTCTAGTGAAGGAGGAGAGAAGAATTATTCTTTTATGTTTGTTTGAACACAAGAAAATTCATAGAAAGGTAGTCAACAATTGTCACGTGTACCATGTTCTTTTATGTATTTGCAAGTGCAATATGATATTTACATGCATGATAATGTGTTGCGAAGTGACCAATAGTGTTATGATAGGATGCTGCTGGGGAAAATCATAGAGGCATTCTCTACTCTTTAAAAAGTGATCAGATGAGGGATGTTACAAGAAGGAAAAAAGTCAACATGCATGATGGAGGTCCATCAACAATAAAGGTAATCTGACAATGCACTGCACATGTTTTGTTTTTTAGTGACCGATGATGTGCACACTTGCAGAGGTAACTGAGGCCACTTTTGGGGGTTATAAGATTTATGAATGCTTGGCATGGTTTTCTTAATGATGGAACTATACACTGCTATTTTGGTAAGGTATTAATGACATGGTTCATGGTGGGAGTTTGGAGGGTTCGGTTGAGTTGGTAGACAAGGGTCCTCATTTGACAAAAAGTCCAAAAGAGAAATCTCCAATGTACTCTTCTTACAAGACAAAGAGGTTTTTGGAAAGGAGGAGAATAAAAATCATTTCAAAAGAGGTAAGAATAGAGGAATACCAGGTACATTGCAATCGCAGCACAAAATATGTATGTGGCATTATGGTTGATTGCATTATACTACCATGTCATCCCAACATTCTTGCATGCAAAGTTTGTTTTTGTAAACTTTGTTTAAGTTTGATTTAATCATCCAATGCTTGTGTATGTGATGTTGAATGTTTAATGTGGTTTTCTTATGACATCCCCCTGGAAGTCATAGAAAGCCTATGCAGACCGTAGTGGAATTGCCAACAATAACACCTCCTACACCATGCGCTAGACGAAAAAAATGTTCACACCAATCTTCTCATAAGCTACAGAGAAGGGAGGATAGGAAGAAATAAATTTTTCATCTTGAGGACATGAGGGAATAACAAAGGAGGTATGTTGGCATTCTACTACAGAGGTTTTGTGTCCATAAATTTAATATGTTTCTCCACGTATTTTTTACTCAAAGTTAACATGTATTTTAGTTTGACAATTCATGTGCCCTACTAGTCGGATAAGGTGGTTGCCATCTTGTTCATGGTGGGAAAGGGAAGGGAGTTCTAATTTCCTATGATAGTGGACCTCCTTTGACATGTAGTATGGTTTAGCATGGTAGTTCCATTTTGGGAGATGGTGTAGTATGTATCTTCTAAGTCTATATAGTTGTCATCCTTGGACATGTTGTTTGTGTTCTATGCATTTTGAATTTGTCCACTAATATATCCATATCAGTTCCAATTTATTAAATTCTCTTATGGGCCATGTTAGGGTGACATTCCCTATGGTACTATCAAGTACAATTTGAACATGGAAGAGATAGATGAAGTGGTATGTTTTACTATTCTCTCTTTCTAGTTCTTGTCTCAGGAAAATAGTGTTATTTTGGAATGAGGATGTATTTCACATATCTATTTTGGGATATTAATTTTCCCTGCGATCATCTTGGTAGAAAAAATAAGGGGTTGCAGGGACAAAGGAATGACAAAGGTGATAGGGATATCTATTCTAGGAATCCACTATGTTGATTATGTTGTGTTTGATGCATTTTTATGATTGGCGTTACAAATTGTATTTTATCATTTCATTATCGATTTGGTTTTTATATGTGTCATCTTTCTTTTATCTTTTGCAATATGATGACATAAAAGGAACTCTTGGGGGGAAAACTCGAACATGTGTTGTACTTAATGGGGAGCCTCTTGCCTTGGATGAGGTGAACAATATTTAGAAAGCCTCTAATGAATTAGAAGGTTGGGAGAATAAGTTATGGAATTAATCTTTTCATGTTGTTTTGTGAGCTATATTTGATTGTCAATTTGTCTAGTTGGATTCTCGTTTTAACATTATGAGCTGATGGGTTTACATGTGTCCACACCTTTACCGTTGCAGGTAACTGTCACTAAGAAGGACCACATAAATGGGGGTGCTCATGTTTTTGTGGCTGGAGATAATGTGGAACTAATTGTGGATGGAAAGGTGGAAGCCGGAGGTGTTGTAGATGGCTTGGGAAGGGGTTTTGTGTGCCACAACTACCAAATCCCACTAGGATGTGCAAAAGTCCACATTTATGAGGTCTTTGATCTAGATTCTCCTTTGCCCTTTAGTCATTCCTTTTTCAAATATGTTGTCTGACTCACTAATGTTGTATGAGGTATGGAACATGGAGGACCTAGTGAAATCCATAGTTGCAGTACAAATTTAACACTTATTGGTCATTGTCGTTGTTGATCCATTTATATTTTGCATAGTGTACCAATTTTTTGATATCTTCATAAATGATTAGAATGAATCTATGTACTATTGATGGTTTTTTGCAGGATCAAGATTTAGAGACTACAAAGGCTAGGAAAGGTGACAACAACAACCATCCTATCATCAAAGGAGAAGGTCGAGGATTCGATCTCTTGGGATCACCCCTCTAGAGATACATAAGAACCCGAAGAAGCACTAATACATTTGAGACCTTTTTCCAATGGCCGCATGTCCAAATTTAGATAGTATACTATCGATTAAGTGACACCACCCGATGTTGCAGTTTTGCAGTCAGAAAAACTGACAGTTTTGTTAGGCATCGTATTTACGACACCCTTAGCCATCACAAAAAGAGGGTACCAACAAAACAAACCTATCATCGCACCTATTTGTGGTTGTCTACATTACGCCACCTAATCATTGCAACAAATACAAACGATGGTGACCCGTTAGAATATTCTGATGGGTAGTTGTCATTTGTAACTTTTTCACTGACGAAAATGCTATTAATGTAACAGATATCCATCGGAATTTTATAAAGGATGTTCATTGTTTATGGTTTGTAATGATGACTATGTTGTACATACGACAGACATGTGTTGGATATTTATGATGGATATCCATCATTTATATTTTTTTTTATAGTGATGTTGTTAATACGATGGCTGGATGTCAGATGTTTGTGACAGATACCTGTTGCTGTTGTGAGGTCATCGTAGTTACGACGACAATCAATTTTTTTTTAAAAATATATATTTTTCGATTCAGAATGGTGTTCTTGCAGATCTGGTTCCTACTCATGATTTGGTTATGGATCATTCAGAGATCACTTTGCAGTAGATTCAGTAACTAGTCATGGATTATTGAGCTGAGTTTAGAGACTTGGATTTCGAATAGATCCTACCGAATCAAGACTTGTGACAACAACTGCTCTAGCACAAGAAGCTAGTGCAGCGATCAGAGATGCATTCTTCCTGATGTGTTCATGAGATATATGCGGACCTGATTACATTTAGATCTGATTCAAGTGACTTCTTGACTTCTTTGGTCTGAATTTAATGTGCTTTGTTCCTATGGAGTGTAGTAGTGACTTGACCTGGAGTTTGAGTAAACTGTGCATTGATTGGCTTGAAGACAGAATCAAGCTATTCTTTGTGTTGTTGTTGAGATCGGGTTGTGATGGATTGCTAGGATCGTCTACCATTTTTGCCATAGTTTTGAATGAGTTAGGTGTGATGTTGAGAGAGTGACGTGCATAACTTTCACATTGGAGATTCATAGATCACTATGGTGTCCGTGATGACTTGGGAGAAGTCTTCTTCTTGGTGAACCGAGCTAAGAGACTTAGATTATAGAAAGTGGATCGTTTGATGCAACTTATGAGACATTGAAATGTTGTAGATGTAAATGTGGTTTGATCAACCCATTGAAAGTATTGACATCTAGTATTTCCCTGACAATACCAAATGTACATCAGTTCTTCATTAAATATAATTATGTATCCAAACCTTTTTCCTATTTGGGCAAACCCAAAATTGATACCTAGGATTACTTGTTGTGCATGATGTCTTCAACCTGCATGGGCCAACACCACATTAACACATAGGTACATTGACCAAAGTCATCGACACTATTTCGACAAATATTGCATTATCAAAAATATTGCATTGTCATAAGAGGAAAATGCAAGAGTACATGCATACATAAGAGGATGAACATAAATAAGAAAATAACTTTCAGAAGAAAATGCAAGAGTACAGGCATACATAAGAGGATGAACATAAATAATAAGGGTGCCAAACATTGCCTGAAGTGATGAATTTTTGACCTGGGTATGAATCTAGTGTGCCCCTATTTTATCCAGAACCTGCAAAGAAAAGAGAGATGGGGGTTAGATAAAAAATATCTAAGCAATGAATGGCATCCTATTACTGATCCTCATCTACAATTATGCATGTGCATAGTCAAGCCATACACTTCTGAAAGAAAGACCAAGCTCACAGTCTCAATGAAATAAACAGTGTATAAAATAATATATGGTGCACAACAATAGCAAGCATGTAATGAAAACAATAAAATTGCATGATGCCCGAACTCAAATTCAAAATAGTAAGTGTGTTAATGTATGATCTAATAGCAGCAACCTCATTGATCATTACCTTTTACTCCTCCATCATTATAGAAGAGATAACTATCTACAACTATATTTCATAATTCCTCCTTTGAAGTATATATATATCAAATATAATTATGAGTTTACATCATATATTTAGTCTTAATAAAATCTTATAAAACAACATAAAACTAACCCAAAATACTTTGTCTTAATAAAAACTTAATAAAACAATATATTTAGTCTTAATAAAATAATACACTTACTATTTTGAATTTGAACTCAGGCATCATGCATTGTTTATGAGCTCACTGCTTGATTACCAATCAATCAAATAGGGACATGAGGTGCTCAAACAGTGAGATCATAAACAATGCATGATTCCCTAACTTGCAGCCTACAAGCCATCAAGACATTTCCTCATGAAATGATCATAAATGGGGAGTACCACATAGTGAATAAACAAATAAAGAGAGATCAAACACTTCACACAATGCCTTGAATGTAATAGAAATGATGCCCTAGCTCTCAAAGCTCACGGGTCATGAAGCATTCCAAATGAAAAGATGTAAACAATGTCAGTATTAAACAGTGAGCTCATGAACAATGTATGATGCCCTAGCTTGCAACCTGCGAGCCATCAAGATATTTCCTCATAAAATGATCATAAACGGGGTGTACCACATAGTGAATATCAACACCAAAACAAATAAAGAGAGATCAAACACTTCACACAATAGATGTTATTTTATAAGATTTTATTAAGACTAAATATATTGTTTTATGAGCTCACTATTTGAGCACCTCATGCCACTATTTGATTGGTCGGTGCTCTATTTTTTATATTGATGCTATTAGATCAAATAGGGACATCAGTAATAAAATAGGGACATCAAATAGGGACATCAGTAATAAAATAATACACTTATTGTTTTGAATTTGAGCTCATAAAGATTAAATTTCAGAAGAATATGAATGAATGCAAACATACATAAGTGGATGAACATAAATAATGAAGGTACCAAACATTGCCTGAAGTAATGAAGTGTTGACCTAGGCTTCAATCTAGTATGCTCTTGTATGATCCAAAACCTACAAGGAAGGAAAAGATTGGGTTAGATCCAAAGGATCTAAGAAATGTCTGGCACCCTATTACTGATCCTCATCTACAATTATGCATGTGCATAGTCAAGCCATAGGCTTCTAAAATGAACTATGCTACAGAACATGGGTGTGTGTTAATGTGATTCAAAAGCTATTATGCAAGATTGTTTTATTATTGAGATAAAGATATCTTAATTCTACAAGAATAAATGTTTTGAGAAATATTTGAATTTTATTTTGACAATAATATGAGGAGTGATATATTTCAAGCTTTAGCGAGATTTCATACCATGCAGTGTTCGCATATTACGTTCAATGCATTATTTACGCTTGTATTGGTGGGAAAACTCTCAAAAACACAAAAAAGAGGTTTAATTCAACCATGTTGTTTACATGACACATGTAGTTTACCTCTAGCCTAAGTCAGTGTTGCATACAAATCTGTAGACATTGCGTGGTATGAAACCTCGTTGAAGCTTGAAAATGATAAGCATTATGATGCTAAGGTATGGTGTGGTAAGCACAAGTATAGTTTCTTGTAAGTTGCTATTGGTATAGTTTTTTTTTTCAATAGTTGCAGAATCCATCTTCTCCTATACTTACATGTATGTATACATTTTGGGCTTGGCTTTAATGTCATGTAAATTTGAGTGAAATGGTAATAATATTTAAGAGAAAAAAGTATGACATTTTAAACAAGTATGCATATACATTATATAACAGGAGGAGTGATATATTTTAATAGAAACACTTAATGAGAATGATGCCTATATAACAGGAGAAGTGATATATTTTAATGGTAGTGGACATAGAAATTGCAGTGAAACTCTACAATTTATTAATGTAAGTGGACATAGAAATTACAGTGTAAGTAGTAGGATGATTGTTCATGAGGTCACTATTTAATATCTGGGCTAGACATGTAAATGGTACCAGGCCAACCCAATCAGCCCAACAAAATGTGTCATGTTTATCTTTGTCAAATACACTTGTTCACCATTTTGTTCTTTTTCTTCACACAAATATTGCATCAAAAGTAATTGTAAATAATGATTCAAAGAAAAAAGAAACAACTACAATAGATCAGGCCCCAAAAGAATACAATCAACTACAATAGATCACAGTCTCAATGAAATAAACAGTGTATAAAACAATATATGGTGCACAACAACAACAAGCATGCAATGATAGCAATAACATTGCATGATAAAATTCAATACTCTTAGTTTTTACTCAAATCTATTCGAAACTCCTATCAGCTCATTGTCCAATAGTTAAACTAACCTATGACTTCAAAGGATGAATTATGAAATATAGTTGTAGGTAGTTATATCTTCTAAAATGATGGAGGAGTCAAAGGTAATGATCAATGAGGTTGTTGCTATTAGATCATACATTAATACACATACTATTTTGACAACAATAACATTGTATGATGCCAGAGCTCAAATTCAAAATAGTAAGTGTATTATTTTATTACTAATGTCCCTATTTTATCTAATAGCATCAATATAACAAATAGAGCACTGGCTAACCAAATAAGGGGTCCTAGGGCACAATAGCTTAGAAACATAAATGCAGGCATCATGGTCACATTTTTTTGGATATCTACATTTATGTTTCTCAGCTGTTGTGATATCTACATTTATGACTGAGCATCCTTATGCTCATCTCTTCAATTTTTGTTTTCATAGATTTCACCATCTAACGTTCCTTTTTAGTAAGAGATGGATGGAAATGTTCATGACTTTCAGAAGAATGGTCTGCATAAAAATAAAAACTTGTGGTTATTCAAATGGTAAGTTCAGAGTTTCCCATAATTTGGGAGAAATGAGTTTGGAAAGACTTCAAACTTTCATTGAGGGAAAGGATTTTACTTATGTTGAGAAGAAACCTTAGGTTTTTTCACTTCATTTTCAGCATCTTCTATTGATTTTCTTTTCAAATCAATAGATAATTTTTTGTTCATCAAGTGATCAGAACTCGTCAGAATAGCACTTGTGGAAGGATCAATGCATTTCCTCTGTGACTCAAAATCACTTTGGATCTTCTCAGAATGAAAAATAGAAATATCTTTTTCATATCCATCTCTTACCAAAAAGGAACGTTAGATGGTGAAATCTACAAAAATAAAAAATGAATAGATGAGCAAAGGGATGCATAGTCATAATGTTTCTAACAAACGTCCTATTAACGTAACAAAAAAGAAAATGACCCTAGAGGTTACTAAGTCTTTCGAATTAGAAACCCCTTTGGCTTAGTAATTGATGAGGTTGTGTCTATTAGATCGTACATTAATACACTTACTATTTTGAATTGAGCTTGGGCATCATGCAATGTTATTACTGTCATTGCATGCTTGCTACTGTTGTGCACCATATATTGTTTTATACATATAGAACAATAGATTTGGGGACTTAGACTTATGTTGAATCTTTAGTAATGGTTTGGGGAGCTAATTACTAGATGAGTGACTATAGTACCCTAGTTTTCATTATTAGATGATCTTTTTAAATTTGTGTTCATTTCATGTAAAGATACATGTAAAGGAAAATAAAATTTTTCATCTAAAGATTACATGTATATATATGAAAAATAACATGTATATACTATACAAGGAAAATAACTTTGAGAAGAAAATGCAAGAGTACAAGCATACATAAGAGGATGAACACAAATAATAAGGGTGCCAGACATTGCTTGAAGTGATGAATTTTTGACCCACGTATGAATCTAGTGTGCCCTTGTGTGATCCAAAACCTAAAAAGAAAAGACAGATGGGGGTTAGATAAAAAATATCTAAGCAATGAATGACATCCTATTACTGATCCTCATTTACAATTATGCATGTGCATAGTCAAGCCATACACTTCTGAAAGAAAAATCAAGCTCACAGTCTCAATGAAATAAATAGTGTATAAAACAATATATGGTGCACAACAACAACAAGCATGTAATGACAACAATCCCTATTTTATTACTGATGTCCCTATTTACATTTTTTCAGCAAATTACCCAAAAACATCAAGAATGGTCCTCTATGGTCGCTAATAGCCAACTTTAAGAAGAATATAAATGAATAAAAACATACATAAGTGGATGAACATAAATAATGAAGGTCCTATATGGACGGTTCTAATGCTTTTCCATTACAGCAATTGAGCATTCATCATTTGGTATATGAAGAGGTGAAAAACATGCAGACATTCAAACATGTGTACTGTGAGCTTTCCTGCAACAAATGGACTTGTGATGATTTTCACAATAGTACATGTGTTGGAAGGAAATCTCACAATACTACTTACGAAAATATGAATGTTCATCACATGTGCATATCAGAGTTGATCAGAGAAGGTATATGCACAATAAATTTTTATTTATTACTGATGTCCCTATTTACATCTTTTCATCAAATGACCCAAAAACATCAAGAATGGTCCTATATGGTCACTAATAGCCAACTTTCAGAAGAATATGAATGATTGCAAACATACATAAGTGGATGAACATAAATAATGAAGGTACCAAACATTGCCTGAAGTAATGAAGTGTTGACCTAGGGTTCAATCTAGTATGCTCTTGTATGATCCAAAACCTACAAGAAAGGAAAAAATGGGGTTAGATCCAAAGGATCTAAGAAATTCCTTGCACCCTATTATTGATCCTCATCTACAATTATGCATGTGCATAGTCAAGCCATACACTTCTAAAATGAACTATGCTACAAAACATGGGTGTGTGTTAGTGTGATTCAAAAGCTATTATGAAAGATTGCTTTATTTATTAAGATAAGGATATCTTAATTCTACAAGAATAAATGTTTTGAGAAATATTTGAATTTAATTTTGACAATAACACGAGGATTGATATATTTCAAGCTTCAACGAGACTTCATACCACATAGTGTTCATAGATTGCGTTCAATGTGTTAGTTATGCTTGTATTGGTGGGAAAACTCTTGATATTAATCCAATAACAAGAAATATTAATCCAATAATAGGAAATACATTACAAATGCCAAGCTCACGGTCTTAATGAAATAAATAGTGTATAAAATAATATATGATGCCCGAGCTCAAATTCAAAATATTAAGTGTATTAATATATGTATGATCTAATATCAGCAACCTCATTGATCATTACCTTTGACTCCTCCATCATTATAGAAGAGATAACCACCTACAACTATATTTCATAATTCCTCCTTTGAAGTCATAGGTTAGTTTAAAATGGAGAAAATATACAAACTCACCAATTTAATCCCAAAATTTTATAATATTGCATTCTTGTTACTGTTATGGTGCACAACAGAAGCAAGCATGCAATGACAACAATAAGATTGCATGATGCCTGAGCTCAAATTTAAAATAGTAAGTGTATTATTTTATTACTGATGTCCCTATTTTATTACTGCTAAATTTTGGGGTAAAACCTTGCAAGTCTTACATAGACTCAACAACATGGTAGCATTGATCCAATAACAGAAAATACATTACAAATGCCAAGATCACGGTCTCAGTGAAATAAACAGTGTATAAAACAATATATGGTGCACAACAGAAGCAAGCATGTAATGACAACAATAACATTGCATGATGCCCAAGCTCAAATTCAAAATAGTAAGTGTATTAATGTATGTTTGCATGATGCCATATATTAAATAGTGAGTTCATGAACAATGTCAGTATTAAACAGTGAGCTCATGAACAATGTATGATGCCCTAGCTTGCAGCCCGTGAGCCATCAAGACATTTCCTCATGAAATGATCATAAACGGGGAGTACAACATAGTGAATATCAACAATAGAACAAATAAAGAGATATCAAACACTTCACACAATGCCTTGAAAGTAATAGAAATATTGCCCTAGCTCTCAAAGCTCGCAGGTCATCGAGGATTCCAAATGCTAAGATGTAAACAATGCCACTATTAACAATGCTAAGATGTAAACAATGCCACTGAAATTGATTTAATGAGAAGAAAAAGCTCGAATGTCTACCTTCCAAATGAAAAGATGTAAACAATGCCTGTATTAAATATTGAAATCATGAACAATGTATGATGCCCTAGCTTGCATCCCGTGAGCCATCAAGACATTTCCTCATGAAATAATCATAAGTGGGGAGTACCACATGGGGAATATCAACAGCAAAACAAATAGAGAGAGATCAAACACTTCACACAATGTCTTGAAGGTAATAGCAACAATGCCATAGCTCTCAAAGCTCATGGGTCATCAAGCATTCCAAATGAAAAGATGTAAACAATGCCAGTATTAAACAGTGAGCTCATAAATAATGTATGATGCCCTAGCTTGCAACCCACGAGCCATCAAAACATTTCCTCATGAAATGATCATAAACAGGGAGTACCACATAGTGAATATCAACAAAAAACAAATAAAGAGAGATCAAACACTTCACACAATGCCTTGAAGGTAATAGAAATGATTCCCTAGCTCTCAAAGCTTGCGGGTCATCAAGCATTCCAAATGAAAAGATGTAAACAATGTCAGTATTAAACAATGAGCTCATGAACAATGTATGATGCCCTAGCTTGCAGCCCGCGAGCTATCAAGATATTTCCTCATGAAATGATCATAAACAGGGAGTACCACATAGTGAATATCAACAACAAAACAAATAAAGAGAGATCAAACACTTCACACAATGCCTTGAAGGTAATAGCAACGATGCCCTAGCTCTCAAAGCTCACGTGTAATCGAACATTCCAAATGCAAAGATGTAAACAATGCCAGTATTAACATTCATATTTTTTCATTAAATCAACAAATGCCATCAAAATAAAATTGAGTTAATGAGAAGACAAAGCTCAAATGCCTACCTCAAGTCATGGCTGCCATATAAAGATCAAATGCTAAGGAAGTATGTTATAAAATTTCATGCCAAATTTCAAGGCATGAAATTTTATAACTGTACATATATTTTCTTTGACTCCCCCACATTATAAACACAATGCTAAGGAGAAAAAAGTATGATGTCAAAAAGTATGAAATTTCATGCCTTGAAATTTAATAATATAATTTCTTAGCAGCTGCCATATGAAGAGCAGTACAAGGTGATAACTTTTCCATTTTACCATAGTTAGGGCCCTCTTTTACCATGCTTTATGAGTTTTATATTTTTTTAAGTGAAGACAAAGATTATCTTAATTTGTTATCTTTAAATTTTATTCATTTTATGATTTTAAAAATTGAAATAAAAATATAAACTTTTAAGAAACTTTTACATCTTTTCATCAAATGACCCAAAAACATCAAGAATCATCATATATGGTTGCTAATAGCCAACTTTCAAAAGAATATGAATGAATGCAAACATACATAAGTGGATGAACATAAATAATGAAGGTACTTGACATTGCCTGATGTAATGAAGTGTTGACCAGGGTTCAATCCAATATGCTCTTGTATGATCCAAAACCTACAAAGAAGGAAAAGATGGGGTTAGATCCAAAGGATCTAAGCAATGCCTGACACCCTATTACTGATCCTCATCAACAATTATGCATGTTCATAGTCAAGCCATACACATCTAAAATGAACTATGCTACAGAACATGGGTGTGTGTTAATGTGATTCAAAAGCTATTATGCAAGATTATTTTATTTATTGAGATAAGGATATCTTAATTTTACAAGAATAAATGTTTTGAGAAATATTTAAATTTAATTTTGACAATAACATGAAGAGTGATATATTTCAAGCTTCAACGAGACTTCATACCACAGAGTTTTTGTAGATTACGTTCAATGCTTTATTTACACTTGTATTGGTGGAAAAACTCTTGATATTAAACCAATAATAGGAAATACATTACAAATGCCAAGCTCACGATCTCAATGAAATAAATAGTGTATAAAACAATATATGATGCCCGAGCTCAAATTCAAAATAGTAAGTGTATTAATATATGTATGATCTAATAGTAGCAACCTCATTGATCATTACCTTTGACTCCTCCATCATTATAGAAGAGATAACCACCTACAACTATATTTCATAATTCCTCCTTTGAAGTCATAAGTTAGTTTAAAATGGAGAAAGTATACAAACTCACCAATTTAATCCTGAAATTTCATTAAATTGCATTATTGTTGCTGTTATGGTGTACAACAACAACAAACATGCAATGACAACAATAAAATTGCATGATGCTTGAGCTCAAATTCAAAATAGTAAGTGTATTATTTTATTACTGATGTCCCTATTTGATGTGTCACTCCTTGTTTATGATGAAATAGACAAAGCTCGAATGCCTACCTCAAGTGCTAGTGCCCTCTTCCCACATGGTGTCAGCCTCTTCGCGCACACCAAACTCCCATGCCCTCTTCGCGTTACGCAAAAGTGCAGTGCCATCTTCTCAAAAGCTCTTCGAATTCACAAATTACAAATGACACTTTCTTTCTCTTTTTTTTTGTTTATAACCAAATGGGTGTCCGACATTTAATGCATTGTTACTTCATCATGATGATAAAAATTTTATTAGCTCAAAGCACATAGAATGTGGGTAGATGCATTGAATCACCACTTCCATTCTATTTTGATGAAGAGGAACTATGGTATAAAATTTCAAGGCATGAAATTTTATAACCGTACATATATTTTATGAGTATAACTATACAACAAAAGAGCACCCACATGCCTTGGTTGTTATTGGTCTATGAAAGGTTTTGGTTTGCCTTTCCCAATTGAGATGTCATCCTAAGATTCAAAAGGACTACAGTACTGGTGAGGGCACATAGGTAGGACTGTTTGGCACCTAGTTTTCCTAAATTTTGGCTTGTAGTGGCCTTATCCAAGCCACTAGGTGAGGGAGAAGCCTATTTGATCTCTCTAGGTGTGCTAGCTAGTGTTTGTTCTTCTTTGTTCTTTTGAGTCCTTGGTGTGTCTTTTGGAGCTTGGTTGCAGTAGTCTTAGCCAACTTTGCTAGGTTGCCTGTCATAGGAAAGTGTTCTAAAGTTGAACAAATGGCCTCTTTAATATTTTAGAGGTTTGAAAATGGCCTTTATGACCCTTACTCAATCAAGAATTGAGTGCTTTTGAGGTGTGTGTAGGTGGTTTGTCTATCCACCAAAAGTTGCTTGACAACTTTGAAAGTTGTCATGATAGTTTTTCTTGCAAAAGCATGTAACTGGCTCAAGAGATAGCTAGCCCAATCCATGGGCCCTAAAATTAAGGAGGGACATATTTAAGCTTTGAAAGCCATAGTTTGAGGTGTAAGGAAGAGTGCAGTACGAAGAGAAAACTTTTGGTTGTAGTTAGACTATGTAACTAGTTTTCTTTTGACAAAGATATATATTTTTGTGTTGACAGAGATAAGAAATGGATTGAATATCTCATTATAATGTTTGCATGTGATGATTGTTAATGTTTTTGAATTCCTAGGATAGTTATTTGGCATTTCATTTTAGTTTTGAGTTAGTCTTCATAATTTTCTTTATTTTGGCCTATCTCGGGTTACTACTGATAGAGCTTTGAATAATGGAGTGCTAGAGCACTCTCCCACCATATAATTTGTACGGGTCTATGGGATTTGTGTCTAGACTCCCTATAATATATGTTGTGCAAAGGAGGGGCCCTAGAAAGTTTAGGATGTATCTATAAACTGATGCCCTAGGCAAGCTATCAGTGTTTGGTTAGGGGTCAGTGTGCTGTTGCAGAGCAGATGGAGTGATTGAGGGTGCTCAAAGCCTCAATCAAATGATGTGGAGGAGAGGTCAGATGCATGATCAAGCATCTATAATGTAGAGAGAGCTCGGGGGATTGTGGATACAAGGGAAGATACTAAACCCTCACTGTTATAGATAGTGAGTTACCAAACCCTCATTTATAGCCCCATTTTTAGCATGCCCTGTATGGACAGTATGGGAAAAGGAGACCGATAGAATCTTAAAGCCTTCCCAAAAGGGTATTCAAATCCATAATTAGTTTGATGCTTTTCTCAGAGAAGTTTGGAGTTATTGGTAGAAAAAGGTCAATTAGACCTACTAAACCTAGTAGCCTTTTTAGGCCAGACAGTAGACAAAAATTTTTAGAAGGGATAGAGAGGTTCCTAGAATAGTGAACTTTATCATATTCTTGGTGTCATAGACTGAATGGAGAAAGGAGTTTGAAACTTCTTATAAGGGGACTAGGATAGCACCCTTAAGGCTAGGAGATTAGCCTCTTTGATTCTAGGAGGGCCTACACTAGTAAATTTTACCTTAAATTTTGACGAGAATTAGTCAAATTTTCTACAACAATTGGTTGAATAGGTGACTAAAACTATCATCGATCTTTTTTCGTCGAATTTTCTACATGGTAAATAATAGTCAAAATTTTGACCCCATCAGTGGTTGAATTATCGACCGCAACAATCCCTTGGAACTGGAAGAATTAGAGGTCGATCAATTCGTGTGGCGGTCGAAATTGAGACCATTTTGTCATCAAATTATCCACCCCAATTCATCGAATCGATCATTGAATGTATAGCATCCTGGTCAAATTTAGTACTGTGTAAACACAACAACTGAGAAACATAAATGTAGGCATCATGGTCACAATGTTTTGGAAACACAACATAATTGAGTGGTATACCCAGATGATGCAACACAACCTCTAATCCTATAGTTCTAAGTTGACACTGCGAGATCCAAAAATCAAAGATAAGGAATCTATATATGGTTTTTGGATCCACAGTGTCAACTTAGAACTACAGGAGTAGTGGTTGTGTTCCATTTTCTGGGTATAGCATTCAATTATGTTGTGTCTCCAAACAATTGGGACCATGATGCCTACATTTATGTTTCTCAGCTGTTGTAATACCTACATTTATGTTTTGTAGCTATCAATTTTATTTGCATGTTCTTTGTGTTTGGCTTCTCTCCCTCACATCGAAAATAAGATTTTTCCCACTCTGAATTGAGAATGCATGTGTAACACAAGCAGAATATGCACAGATAGCAGGTGGAGTTGAAAAAAAACAACACGTTTACATTTTCACGATGGTTTTCAACTCCACCTGATATCCGTGCATATTCTATAAGATTTCATATTGAACTAGGCTTCTCCTTCTACATTGCCTGAAACCAAGAGACTATCACAGTTAACATCTAAATGGCGCATCTCATCATCACAACTAATCCACCTTAAACAATTGAATATGTTTACTTGTATTAAATATTCATTAATCAAAATTCGAATAGAAAATGTATACCTTGAGTACTACAATTCACATTAGAATCGATGCCTGCATCGTGCTCGGTTGGTGTAGTATCAATATCTGCAGGCTACATTCCAATGTAAATAATAGATTTAGATGACGATATCACAGAAATGCCTAATTCATAGTCCATTGTTTGTTCTCTAAAACACTAAATTAGGGATTTCTACGATATCCTCATCTGTATCTATAGCTATTGCCTCTATTGTTGCAGGTGCTTTTCCCCTATTTGATATTTATCTTCAGGTGTCCACACTCGTTCTGTTGGTTGTTGCCAGCTTCTCTTTGAGCTTCTCTTTGTTTCGAGAATAGTATAACATTCTCTAAGAAACATAATTGTAGGCATCATGGTCACATTTTTTTGGAGATGATGTAATTGAGTGCTATACCCAGACGATGGAGAGAAACTTCTGCACCTTCGATTCCAAGTTGTTCTCTATCCCATAGTGTCAACTTGGAATAGTTTCATCCCCGATGTGACCATGATGCCTACAATTATGTTTCAAGAATAGTTTAATTAACATTCTCTACTTAACAGGGCCAACTAGGTGAAGGTGGAAGCTCATCTGGCCCCTCCTAGGAGCCTCTTATGACCCTTTACAACATTTTAAGACCTCTAAGATGTATTCTTAGAGCTCGTAAATGGTCGTAAAGGGTCATAAGGGCTCCTGGGACACAACAACTAAGAAACATAATTGTAGGCATCATGATCACATTTTTTTGGAGACAACGTAATTGAGTGGTATACCCAGATGATGAAGATCAACTTCTGCTCCTCCAGTTCCAAGTTGACAATGCGGGATCCCAAGACCATAGATAAGGAATAAATTGAGAGAGTGGAGGAGGGCCATAATGACAAAAATAATATAGGACAAACCTCAAGTTAAATGAGGCAATTGCAAACATTTTAATATAATTTTATTAAAATCTTTATAGTTGCCTCATTTAACTTGAGGTCGTCCTGTATTATTTTGGTCGTTATGGCCCTCCTCCGCTCTCTCAATTTATTCCTTATCTATGGTCTTTGGATCTCACAGTATCAACTTGGAATCGAAGGAGCAGAGGTTGCTCTCCATCGTCTGGGTATACAACTCAATTATGTTGTCTCCAAAAAATTGTGACCATGATGCCTACAATTATGTTTCTCAGCTATTGTGAAATCTACATTTATGTTTCTCAGTTGTCGTGTTTATGTGTATGTTTTTTATGTGTTTGGGAAGACATCTTTCTAGCCTAAGCCTAGATCCTTCGGCAATTAGCTTAATAATAATGTAGATGACAGATGAGCAATTAGCTTCCCAAGAAAAATCCCATAAATGAACTATATGTACCCCAATTCATGTGCCCTCTGTGCGTACCCAAATGATATATTTGAAAAAATAAGGGTAACGCTAAATTTACCCTTGTTGTTTCAAATATATCATTTAGGTATGCGTAGAAGCCACAGGAATTGGGGTACACACAATTCATTTACAAGATTTTTCTTGGGAAGCTAATTGCTCAGCTCTCATTTGCTTCATTTATTATCAAGCTAATTGTCGAAGGATCCAAGCCCAGGCTAGAAAGACATCTTCCCATTCTATTTAAGCCATATTCCTTGTTCTTTTCAAACTTCCTTGGTATGGTAGGCCTGCTCTCTATAGTACTCTTCTTTAGCGAGACTTGATACCACGCTGCGCTCAAACTTCAGCGAGACTTCATACCACATAGCATCTGTAGATTACGTTCAATGTGTTATTTACACTTGTATTGGTGGGAAAACTCTTGAAAACATGCAAAAGAGATTGCATTCAACCATGTTGCTTACATGACACATGTAGTTTACCTCCAACCTAAATCAGCATTGCGTACAAATCTATGAACGTTGCTTGGTATGAAGCCTCGCTCAAGCTTGAAAATGATAGTCAATCCATAGTCAAGGTCAAGGCACAAATGGAACAACCAAGAAAACACTATACGTTAAATCATGTGATTGATAGCAGATTGGGGCTCACCTGAGCCATAAACATGAAGAATTATTCTAAAAAAAGATGTAAACCATATATATTCGCACTTGAGGAAAAGAGAAGTTATGTCATATCAATATTAAAATATTAGTTACAATATGAAAATACTAAACTAACTAATTCCTGAATTCATCTCTGCATATGGTCGCAACAAATTAGATATGCGATTACAATACAGAGAAGGCATCATAAAAATATAATTTTAGAATTTTCCCTAGCCTAACATGTTTTACACTCAAATCCTTCATTGCAGATAAGTGGAGATGGGTGGATAGATGCAGATGAGTTGTCATCGACCCAACTAAAGTATCCGTAGCCATTATTTCCCCATGATACCCAATCTACATTAGTTCTTATATTATAGTGAATAGTATTTACATTAGAAACTTTAAATATATACACATTAGCAACCTTTTTTCGATTAGGGCAACACCAAAATTGTCGTCTAGGGTTGTTCAATGTCCGTGAAGTCTTCAACACACACTTCCCACCACCACATTGACAGTTTGGCACATTGACAAGAGTCATCAAACCTATATCAATAATGCACCGCACCATTGTTACTACATTTATTATTTTTATATGATTATTTTTACAGTCCAAATACACCAAGGAGTACCATCAAAAATATTAACCATTTACAATAATGAAAAGTAAACCTAAATCAAATAGCTCATTTTTTTATCAGCATGTGTAGTCTGTGTGTATATGAAAAATGAAAGAAATATGAAGCTGAAATAAAATAGTGAACAAAATAGTATTCCACATAGAGTGAATGAAATATACCATCAAAAGAAGGTGACAAAATCCTGTCACGAAGCACAAACATAGGAAATCAAAAAGGGACAAAAGACAAGAAATAAGAAAAATCATTACGACTATAGAAAAATCATTTATACTATAATCAAAAAAAGAAACACTCTTTGTCAACAATTTCCAAAATCATTAGGACTATAAATGGACGGTTCTGATATTGCTTTTCCATTACAACAATTGAGCATTCATCATTTGGTACTTCTTGGTGTATTCCATTTAAGTTTTTTAGTTGTCGTGTTTATGTGCATGTTCTTTATGTGTTTGGCTTCTCTCCCTCGCAAGGGATACGTCGATAGGTAATTGATTTGAAAGCATAATGATTTGATAGTCTTTTTTTAGGATAGGTGTAATCATCCCACCAACCTTAATTAGAAACATTAGTGTCCTATCATTGCACAAGTGCAAGATGGTAAGGGTCTATTCAAGGAGGGATGAAAAAAAGGTCATTTTAACCTTGCAAGGCAAGAGGAGAGACAGTCCAAATAATTCTATGGTGACTGTCCCAAACAACAAACAAATGAAGGGTCATAAAACTTATGGTAGAACAAGTAAAACAATCATGCACCTTAACCATGACATCGGATTTTTCATAAGTTTCTTGATGAAATTTTTAGGTAAAGAGATGTTATTTGGTAATAACAGTAACCATACATAGGATCAATAAGCACTCCTCAAGAGAGCTCTCGATTAATCTTCATAGTAATGTATAGGGGTCCATCAACAACCTTAATAGTTTCCTTGATATCAAAGGTTATGCAAGGTTCAAGCCTAGGTTTTGGAATAGGTTTAGGTTTCTCAATAAGGTTGACTACATTGTTTTCCGCATTATATGTAATGTCAACATTCATTGATTAGTAGATATTTCAAGTCTTCAAGTGTGGAGTTCACTATCCCTGGCAGTTCTCTATTGGTTTACAATAGTGCTTCTTCCCATAATCAAACGATGGATTTGATTCCAACCTAAGATTACATAAAACCCCTCATAAAATTTCAAAACAATAAGAATACAGTCTTCATTCATAGTCACTGTCAATGTTCCTCAAATCAGTGATTAGAACAGGAAATTAAAACATCCCTCAAATCATTAATCAGTTGATTATTATATAAGCTCCTCAAGCATGAGTTGGATGATGTGGATTATGTAGATATAAGAACTAATGTATCCACATCATCCAACTCATGCTTGAGGAGCTTATATTATTTATTGTCTCATAATAGTAAGATTGGTACCTATCCTAGTAAGTCATTATGAGACAGTAAATATGATCTACATCCAATCTTGGTCCACAAGCATGAGTTGGATGATGTGGATTATGTAGATATAAGAACTAATGTGTCCACATCATCCAACTCATTCTTGAGGAGCTTATATTATTTACTGCCTTTATGCCTTGGCATTTGTCATTATTTTTGAGAAATTCAGTCTATAAAATGATGGTGAACAAAAATGACAGTCCAATAGATGGAAATTCAAGTCCCATAAATATCAGTGGACAGTGCTAAAACAAAATTATGATAGCCTTCATGTTGAAGTGATAGTCTTGCCTAAGAAAATACTGGACAATTGTAAGTCCAAACATTAAGGTTGTGTAGAAACAGTCTATAAAAGCTTACAATCAAGACAAGAACGGCCTTTGAAAACATTGGATGGCATGTTGATAATGGTTGCCATATAGAAATAGAAAAGGAAAACCATAGAATAGTCAGTCCTATGAAGAATTTAAAAGGCTAAAATGGAAGACAATCTAAATGGTCATGTGACAATCACAAATGTTGTTGGAGTTGAACAAAGTAAACTAGGCCAAGGGAATGATGAACTAATAGGTATAATAGTCGATGTTAAACAAGTTGGTGTCAAAAGAACGTTGATCTCAAAGGATTTTTAGTTAACCGTGAAGGTAAAATTTTGAAGATAGCTGAAGACAACCAACAATCCAAGTATAGCCACAAGAAACATCACAATGAGGACAATCATCCCATGACAATCATGCCAAACAACAATGAGCATGCAGTAGTTATTGAAGGAAGATCAAAGGAGAGTAGACAACAAGTCAAGTTTTTGCAAGAAGTACATGAAATATTTTAGAGGCTCAGTAGCATGAATCACTAACAGTATGGAGGATAAGGTGACAGTCCACTAAAGGACATTCATCCAAGGTAGCATTATGCAAAGGACAGTACTAGAAAATGAGAAGTTTGGTAATGATGGATGATGGAAAGGTCAATGAGAAAAGTATGAATGGATTGGATCAATGGATTGGAATGGATATGGGCAGAGTATAGAAGAGTTTAGAATGATGTTAGAGTTTCTTGTGGATGAGAAGGCAAAGCCATAGGGCTTAGGGGAATAGTGTGATGACTGCCCCAACTAGAGAATCCCTCATATTTCTCTCAGTAAGCTGAATAGTTGTGGCATAGGATCCTTCAACTGTTTGTGGACCCTTTGTCTTGTAAACAATGACCAATCTTTCAATCAAATGCACCTTATGTTTGACGTGTGGTGGTAACTTTATCATTTTAGTGATGAATCTATTGTTTAAATCAACTACACATGAATATGTGACAAATAATGAGGATGCACAAACAGGAATGATTCATATGTTTCACAACTAGATACAACTGCCTCAGGCAAGCCAGTTTCCATAATTGGACAAGATGACAGGTGCCATGAAGAACCTATAATATAAAGTTCTGATTCTCAAGTTGGGATAGTCATCACACTATTAATTAGATGAAATATGAAGAAATATGAATATGAAGAAATAGTACTACTATCTAGGATATTTTTGTACCATTCTTTGGCACTTTCTTTTAAGGAATTCACAAATAATTTTATCATGGCATCCTCATTGTCTGTCTCATATTCATGTGTAGTATTGATGAAATAACTTAGATGTTCTTCCCCAATTACTGCATTATTACCTTGAAACATATGAATCATTCCTTTTATTTCACCGGGGATTGTGTTTGGGTAATTAGAAATTCCAAAGAAATCCAATTCATGTCTATATATTTCTGCTCCTACAGGGTGTTTGAACTTTGAAAGAAACAAACCTTTGAATGGATTGGAATGGATATGGGTAGAGTATAGAAGAGTTTAGAATGATGTTAGAGTTTCTTGTGGATGAAAAGGCAAAGCCATAGTGCTTAGGGGAATAGTGTGATGACTATCCCAACTAGAGAATCCCTCATATTTCTCTCAGTAAGCTGAATAGTTGTGGCATAGGATCCTTCAACTGTTTGTGGACCCTTTGTCTTGTAAACAATGACCAATCTTTCAATCAAATGCACCTTATGTTTGATGTGTGGTGGTAACTTTCTCATTGTAGTGACAAATCTATTGTTTAAATCAACTACACATGAATATGCGATAGATAATGAGGATGTTCAAACAAGAATGATTCATATGTTTCACAACTAGATACAGCTGCCCCGAGCAAGCCAGTTTCCATAATTGGACAAGTTGAAAGGTGCCATGAAGAACCTATAATATAAAGTTATGATTCTCAAGTTGGGACAGTCATCACACTATTTAGAAGAAATATGAATATGAAGAAATAGTACTACTGTCTAGGATATTTTTGTACCATTCTTTGGCACTTTCTTTTAAGGAATTCACAAACAATTTTATCATGGCATCCTCATTGTCTGTCTCATATTCATGTGTAGTATTGATGAAATAACTTAGATGTTCTTCCCCAATTACTGCATTATTACCTTGAAACATATGAATCATTCATTTTATTTCACTGGGGATTGTGTTTGGGTAATTAGAAATTCCAAAGAAATCCAATTCATGTCTATATATTTCTGCTCCTATAGGGTGTTTGAACTTTGAAAGAAACAAACCTTTGAGCTCATATTCAAACTTGATGTCTAGGGTTTGGCACATTGCCAAACCATAGATTTCACTACTGAGTACTGAACTGCTACTGGCAACAGTTTTATGGAACTTGATCATTGTTATGGTTCCCGTGTTGTTGTTGATTTCTATTTTATTGTTTTTTATTTTCTCTCCCTTCAATAGGATGCATTGGCTGTCTATTTTATCAAGAATCTTGTCTATGCTCTTGTGACCTAGCAAGTGAAACATGATATGTGCGTTTGTGTTTAAGCATGCCAAAAATTCTCTTACGTGAGTCCCTTAAATCTGCAAATGCATTTGTTATACTAGATGTACAATCTCATGCTGCATCCTAAACAATGATATGTGCGTTTGTGTTTAAGCATGCCAAAAAATCTCTTACGTGCATCCCTTAAATCTACAAATGCATTGGTTATACCCTAGTCGCAGCCTTCATAATTCTCCGTCATAGCATTTACAAACCCTAGTCAAACCATAGTCACCACTAAGAATACTCATTGATTCAATCGCCTACCAACATATTACTAATAGAGATGACAAGAAAATGACAATCTAGTACATAATGAAATATAGCAAACACGAAAGATACCTCAAACTCCACGAAAGATAAATGATGAAATGTGCTATTAACCTTAGGTGTAGGGCTCTTCATGACCACGAATGATGAAATGTGCTATTAACCAAGGGCTCTTCACGACCTTGATGAAATGTGCTCCGCTCCTTAGCTTAGAAATGAAAATCCTAATTCGCGTGCTGCAACTGTAAAAATGAAAATGAGAATTCAAATGTTTTTTTTAAAGTAATATGCCCATGTTGGTCAAAATTTCAACCGACATGGTATTGGTGGAAATTTCGACCAAAACGGGCATGGTTTTTAAAAAAAACAAATTTTTCCTTCTATACCCCGACCAACCTAAACCATTTTCATTAATGGTCGATAATTTTTGTAGAGAAATGATGTCAAATGTACTAGTGCTAGGACAAAGTTATAGCAAGGTCTATGTAACATCAAGTACCCTAGTTTGCATTATTAGATGATCTTGTTTAATTTGTGTTCATTTCATGCAAAGATACATGTAAAGGAAAATAAATTTTTGCATCTAAAGATTACATGTATATATATGAAAATTAACTTGTATATACTATACAAGGAAAATAACTTTCAGAAGAAAATGCAAGAGTACAGGCATACATAAGAGGATGAACATAAATAATAAGGGTGCCAGACATGGCCTGAAGTGATGAATTTTTTACCCAGGTATGAATCTAGTGTGCCCCTATGTGATCTAGAACCTGCAAAGAAAAGAGAGATGGGGGTTAGATAAAAAATATCTAAGCACTAAATGGCATCCTATTACTGATCCTCATCTACAATTATGCATGTGCATAGTCAAGCCATACACTTCTGAAAGAAAAATCAAGCTCACAGTCTCAATGAAACAAACAATGTATAAAACAATATATGGTGCATAACAACAACAAGCATGCAATGACAACAATAAAATTGCATGATGCCCAAGCTCAAATTCAAAACAGTAAGTGTGTTAATGTATGATCTAGTAGCAGCAACCTCATTGATCATTACCTTTCACTCCTCCATCATTATAGAAGAGATAACTACCTACAACTATATTTCATAATTCCTCCTTTGAAGTATATAAATATCAAGTATAATTATGAGTTTACATCATATATTTAGTCTTAATAAAATCTTATAAAATAACATAAAACTAACCCAAAATACTTTGTCTTAACAAAACAATATATGTAGTCTTAATAAAGTAATACACTTACTGTTTTGAATTTCAACTCAGGCATCATGCATTTTTTATGATCTCACTGTTTGATTACCAACCAATCAAATAGGGACATGAGGTGCTCAAATAGTGAGCTCATAAACAATGCATGATGCCCTAGCTTGCATCCTGCAAGCCCATCAAGACATTTCCTCATGAAATGATCATAAACGAGGAGTACCACATAGTGAATATCAACAAAAAAACAAATAAAGAGAGATCAAATAGTTCACATAATGCCTTGAAGGTAATAGAAATGATGCCCTAGCTCTCAAAGCTCATGGGTCATCAAGCATTCCAAATGAAAATATGTAAACAATGCTAGTATTAAACAGTGAGCTCATGAACAATGTATGATGCCCTAGCTTGCAGCCCGTGAGCCATCAAGATATTTTCTCATGAAATGATCATAAACGGGGTGTACCACATAGTGAATATCAACACCAAAACAAATAAAGAGAGATCAAACACTTCACACAATATATGTTGTTTTATAAGATTTTTTTAAGACTAGATATATTATTTTATGATCTCACTATTTGAGCACCTCATGTCCCTATTTAATTGGTCGGTGCTCTATTTTTTATATTGATCATTACCTTTGACTCCTCCATCATTATAGAAGAGATAACTACCTACAACTATATTTCATAATTCATCTTTTGAAGTCATAGGTTAGTTTAACTATTGGACAATGAGCTGATAGGAGTTTTGAATAGATTTGAATAAAAACTAAGAGTATTGAATTTTATCATGCAATGTGATTGCTGTCATTGCATGCTTGCTGCTATTGTGCACCATATATTGTTTTATATTTTATTTATTTCATTGAGACTATGAGCTATTGTAGTTGACTGTATACTTTTGGGGTCTGATCTATTGTAGTTGTTTCTTTTTTATTTGAATCATTGTTTACAATTACTTTTGATGCAATATTTGTGTGAAGAACAAGAACAAAATGGTGAACGAGTGTATTTGACAAAGATAAACATGATACATTTTATTGGGCTGATTGGGTTGGCCTGGTACCATTTACATGGCCTGGCCAGATATTAAACAGTGAGCTCATGAACAATGCCAGTATTAAACAATGAGCTCATGAACAATGATGCCCTAGCTTGCAGCCCGCAAGTCATGAAGACATTTCCTCATGAAATGATCATAAACAGGGAGTACCACATAGTGAATATCAACACCAAAAAAAATAAAGAGAGATCAAACACTTCACACAATGCCTTGAAGGTAATAGAAACGATGCCCTAGCTCTCAAAGCTTGCAAGTCATCAAGCATTCCAAATGAAAAGATGTAAACAATGCCAGTATTAAATAGTGAGCTCATGAACATTGTATCATGCCCTAGCTTGTAGCCCGTGAGCCATCAAGACATTTCCTCATGAAATGATCATAAACGGGGAGTATGCACATAGTGAATATCAATAGCAAAACAAATAAAGAGAGATCAAACACTTCACACAATACCTTGAAGGTAATAGCAACGATACCCTAGCTCTCAAAGCTCATAGGTCATCAAGCATTTCAAATGAAAAGATGTAAACAATGCATGTATTAAACAGTGAGCTCCTAAACAATGTATCATGCCCTAGCTTGCAGCCCATGAGCCATCAAGATATTTTCTTGTGAAATGATCATAAACGGGGAGTATGCACATAGTGAATATCAATAGCAAAACAAATAAAGAGAGATCAAACACTTCACACAATTCCTTGAAGGTAATAGCAACGATGCCCTGGCTCTCAAAGCTCGCGGGTCATCGAGCATTCCAAATGCTAAGATGTAAACAATGCCACTATTAACAATGCTAAGATGTAAACAATGCCACTGAAATTGATTTAATGAGAGACAAAGCTTGAATGCCTACCTCAAGTTCCAATGCCCTCTTCCCACACGGTGATGGCCTCTTCACACATGCCAAACTCAAATGCCTACCTCAAGTGCCAGTGCCCTCTTCCCACACGGTGTCAGCCTCTTCGCACATGCCAAACTCGAATGCCCTCTTCACACCATGCAAAAGTGAAATGTCATCTTTGTGGAAGCTCTTCGAATTCACAAATTACAAATGACACTTTCTTTTTCTTTTTTTTGTTTATAACCATTTTTTGGCATTTTCATAAACTAATATGTTTATCATGTTCACTAACCTAACAAGATTAGTGTGATGTTGTTTTGAAGCTTAAAAAAATAAAATGCAATGTTCAGTTGACTGGTTTACATGTCACAGTCAAGAGAAATTGATGCAGTTTCAAAGTGCAATAAAGATGCTACAACATATGCTTCTAATAACAAAGAATTCACAAGTACCAGAAATAGAGACAACCTTTATATACATGCTAATATGCATCAGGATAAATGACTGGTATCTATGATATTAACTTCATTTGAATTTGAATCTGAATTATGAAAATACAAGAGTTTGATTTTCTACAGGAGTATATATGAAAATACTTCCTTATTCATATGATATTGCTGAATGCAAATACTTCAAGGATTGATCATTATGTTATGATATTGTTGTTTGACAAAAGGAAATATTGCTTAAGATTTGTATTTCAAAGTATCGAGAGTGTTTACAGAATGTCTTGATGGTTGTCATGAGCCTATGCTCGAACTTCACAAGAAAATTAACAGAACATTCTACAGCTTAGCATTTTTTATTTAATACAACATATCATGAATTATTAACTATTTACTTTGCAGAGTAATGAAAGCCAATTATTCACTGGTTGTATGTCAATATTTTCAATCAGTAAAAAATCATGTTCATGCACGGAGGTAGAATGTATAAAGAGCTATGAAATGATATTTTTCAAAGTATTGATTATATTCAAGCATAATTTAGACAATCAAAAGCCATGTATAACTTTATAGCATTATCAAACATATTGGCCACAACACATATAGGAGATTCATATCTATGATTGTTGTGTATCAAACAAAAGCTAGCAATGCTAGTTATGATAGGCCATATAAAGATGTAATAGTCAGCTAAATGCATCAATGTCATAATAAATGGTAAAGATAAGATTCACAAATGTGATCTTTATTTGGAGAATGAAGCTCGATGGGTTGAGCTTAGGATGGATCTAAATAAACATTGGTGTTTCATCCTAGATAATGACAACAAGTAAGTGGTAACAGAGGACAAGACTACAATAAGTGACCAAGAATGGTGGTTTACACCAATGAGGCTAAGGTAATGACCACTGTTATCAGTGGAGCTATGTATAAATTCATGAATGGATGGTGTACATTGAGCAAGAGCTAAACTATGTAGGTTGTATCTGAACACAATACATCAAGAACAAATGACTGGTGAAAATAAAAAGAAAATCACAAGGATACACACATTTTTCTCAAACATGATGGGTTACTGATGTATGCATGTAAACAGCTAGAGTGCAAAAGGAAAATCACAACAGAATTACATCTTTTTGTTCATGAGTTTCACTGTTGTCAGGGAAAGACAATAAAACCAAAAAATAAAATAAAAAATACAGTCAATTCAAAGGCCGTTTGGACCAGATATGTGTTGACAGTGAACTTCATGTATATCTATAGTTAGCTTTCAACATATAAACTTTTGGGATAAGGAAGTAATAAATAAAAATAGAGAAGCAGTTGAAGATGGAACCCTTTTATTATGGTGAAACAATGCTAGATAAACTGTTTTCAACAACAGTAAAAAAAATAATGAAATGGTCAAAGAGATCTATACTTATCTTTTGGTGTTGGTATGATTTTCCTTGTAGGGTTCTCGAGATCACATCCAACATTTAGGGATCAAGTTACATTCGAGGTACAAGATCAAGTTCAACACCAAAAAGCTCGAGGTCCATGCAATGTTTCATGCCAAGCTTCATGCTCGGGTTCTATGCTAGAGAAAAGCCCAAATCACAGTTGTGGGTCGAGCCTTAATAAATGCTG
Source organism: Chamaecyparis obtusa (assembly GCA_027943335.1). Taxonomy (NCBI): domain Eukaryota; kingdom Viridiplantae; phylum Streptophyta; class Pinopsida; order Cupressales; family Cupressaceae; genus Chamaecyparis; species Chamaecyparis obtusa. The sequence continues at coordinate 358,433 of BSBK01001041.1, read as the reverse complement.
CCAGAGATTTCAAGAACATGGCTTGAGCATCATTTTTATTTCAAGTCATGATTCATGCTACACAGCCAATCAAGATCCAAGCTCAAGCTCACTGTTGCAAACCTTGAACAAGTCTGAGCCTTATGCCATGCTTACAAGCCAAGTTCACAACCTGTGAGGTTTCAGTTTAGAGCTTGTAGGTAAGAAGTTCATAGCCATAAGCCAAGAATAAAGCATGCCAAGTTTGAGCATGGAATTCAGTCTAAAGCTATGACTGAAATGTGACAATCATGGCCTGATCTGTTCCAAGCTAGAATGTCTAATATATTACAAGTAAGAGAGTTTTTTGTGGGAATTAATAACAAAATACTTTAGCACATGAAATACTTTTCATATATCATACAAGCTCTAATAAATTTCCTATCAAAGTTTGGCAATTTTTTCACTCTATGCACTTAAGGGGACTCACCAGTATAGAGTGGTCTAGAATATTTGAGTGAGTTGGGGAGCTAAAAGAGCTTGTTATTATAATTTACCCACCCAAATAGAGATATTGATGCAGATGGTTTGAGGCCATGATGAGCCATTTCTAAGATACACAAAGTACAACTTTCAACTAAGCGAGATTGTAATATTTGGCAAAGACTGAAAAGTTGTCACTACTTTTGAACAAGGTCAAATATCTCAAAAGTGAGAGAGGTTTTTATAGGAAGAGGTAAAAAAATATCATATCACCTAATGGATCATTCATACATTTCACAATCTCTAATAAATTTTGCATCAAAGTTTGACATAATTTGCACTTTATGTACTTAAGGGGATGTACCTATATGGAGTGGTCCAGAATGTTTTAGCGATTTGGGGAGATGAAAAAGGTTGATCTTGTAATTTACCCATACAATTAGTGCTATTGGTGTAGATGGTTCAAGGCCACTATGATTTTTTTTTAATATATGAAAAGTTATAACTTTAAATTGAGCAACATTGCAATATTTGGCAAGGACTAAAAAGTGATCGTCACTTTTAAACATGGTAGAATATCCTCAAAGTGGAAATGTTTTTGTAGATAGTGGTAACATGATACTGTATCACTTGATGGATCATTCATATGTTACTTGATCTCTAATAAATTCCATGTCAAAGTTTGAGAGTTTTTGCAATCCATAAACTTAAGGGGACACACCGCTACAAAGTGGTCTGGAACGTTCGAGTGAGTTGGGGAGTTGAATGAGGTTGTTCCTAGTATTTAACCTCATAAACAAAGATAATGACATATATGGTTTAAAACCATGATGAGAGATTTCAAAGATAAGAAAAGTTGCAACTTTCAACTAAGAGATATTGCAAGATTTGACATAGACTAAAAAGTGGATGTTGCTTTTGAATGGGGTCAAATCTCCCAAAAGTGAGATAGTTTATTGTGGAAAATGGTAACATGATCTAATAGAAACTATTAGATCATTCATACATTGAAAAATATCTAACAAATACCATGTCAAATTTTGACACAATTCACACTCTATGCACTTAAGGGGATGCACTGGTACGAAGTAGTTTGGAATATTCGATAAAATTGGGGGGTCAAACAAGGTTGTTCCTATAATTTACCTAACAAATTAAAGATATTGATAATGATGGTTTGAAGCCATGATCAGAGATTTCAAAGATACACACAGTTTCCACTTTCAACTGAATGACATCGCAAGATTTGGCAAGGACTGAAAAGTGGTCTTTTCTTTTGAATGGGGTTGAATCTCTCAAAAGTGAGAGATATTTTTGTGAGCACTTGTAACAAAATATTGTATCACCTAATGGATCATTCATATTTTGTACAAGCTCTGAGAAATTTCATGTCAAATTTTGACAAAATTTGTACTTTATGCACTTAAGGGGACACACTGGTACAAAGTGGTCTAGAACATTTGAGTGAGTTGGGGAGATGAATGAGGTTGTTCCTAGAATTTACCCACCTAAGAAAAGAGTTGTTGGTACTAGTGGTTTGATGACACAATGAGTGGTTTCAAAGATACACATAGTTTCAAATTTCAACTGAGTGACATTACAAAATTTGGGAAGGATTGAAAAGTGGTCACCCCTTTTTAACATGATCAAATCTCCCAAAAGTGGGAGTATTTTGTAGGAAGAAATAACATAATCTTGTAGTACCTAACAAATCATGCATATGTCACACGAGCTTTTAGCATAAAAATTTCTCCGATTTAAAGAATTTGATTCAAGAAGGTCAAGAATTATTGGAAGATGGTAATGAGTTATTTGATTACACACTAGAATGGTCTGTGGCCACTAAAATGATTAAGCATGCAATTGATACTATTGAGTTGTCAATTAGAAATGCTTATTGGTCTTACAAGATAACCAATGATCTTGATGGAACGATTAGATCTCAATTAGAACAAATGCAAAAGATATTCTTCCATCTTCAACAACAAAAGTGAAAATATCATTGTTCCTTTAAGCGGTCTCCAAGATATGTGTATTCCATGTATCTCTTCTTTGAGTACTGCAATATTTTCCGCATGGGGGTACTCCTTAGAAGATCCAACTACAGTTGAATATGTGGAGGATATGTTGGCTATAGTTCATCTACATCTTACCAACTAGACCAGTCTATCATTGATTGGAATGACAAAAAGGATAAGTAGATTGAAGAACTTCAATGATTAACAATGAACCTTGAGTCCATTCAAGTTGTTGATTAAAGCTTGTAACTTTTTCACATGTTTCAGTTTGTACATATTATGAACCCCTTTTCATTATTGGAAAAAGGGGGAGTAGTAAACAAAAATAATTTGAAAATAATTTTGCAAAAAGAAGTAAAATTTATTAGTTTTTCCCTCTTAGGGGGAGCTTTGTAGCATCTCAATAATTCTGTCGACATGTTTCAGAATTTTTGAAGTTTCAGTTTTTGTTGAGAAAGATTTTGGCTTTCTAGAATATTTTAGTTTGCCATCAATGACAAAGGTGGAGATTGTTATACTATCCCATTTTGGTTTTCATTGAGGTCACTATTATGGATCCATTGATATCTATTCTCATTGTTGTACCCTTCGATATCAGTTTCGTGTTCACCAATAGCAAGCACCAACACTGGTCACTGACATCAGTATTAGTAGAATTAATAGGATTAATTCATGATTAGCATTGCACATGACTAGTTTGGTCTAGACTCATTGTACACACTCACACTCAAATCATTTTGGTATGGCTGATAGCAATTTTTTATTGGAGATCGGTTACACGTTTTGGTTTTTGGTCAGTCGACATGAATGGAGTGTATACCGATAATAGTATATAACTACAACAACCTCATAAATTGATATAGATGTGATCTATGTAATACTATGATGCTAAGTGTATACGTGATCTGTAATGTGTGAACTGTTGGTGTAGTTGTGTATAGGTATAAAGAAGGAGATCTGTAATACATCAACAATTGTATTTAGTGCATTTGTAGATGCATTCCTACAAATTCAATTTTGTATATCTAGCAATATTTTCTATTTTTGTATCAAGAAAATGAGCCCAAACAGTTGTGAGCCAAATTGGCAGTGACCACACTAATAGTGAGCCACCCTATGCATTATTAACCGGTTACATAATACTTGAAAGGTAACCCTCTCCATGGGTTTTCCACAAAAAAATACTTGTGTTATGTGTTGCTTTGTTTATGTTTTTGATTGTTTGATCTGTAGCAGATTTAAAATATGTTATGTGGACAATTAGTTAAGTGCTTTAAATTTTTTGTTGAGGTGTCTAAAATGATCCTTAAATAACAACACCCATAATTGTACACTAAGTCATGTTTATTTATGCATTAATTTGATATTACATAATTAATTATTTTTTAAGATATATTAAAATATTTTTTAAGAATAAATATTGATCTAATTTTTTTTAGAAATGATTATATGACATCAAAAGAATCGCACAAGACTATTTTTTATATTTAATAATTAAATTAGAAAGCATTACACAATTATAATTATAATTTAATTTAATCATAAAATAACTCTCCTCATACCTGCATAATAATTGTAACCACTATAGACTTATAAAAGAAAAACATATACAAGTCAACTCAAGAAAATAAAAATATAGAAAAGTCACCTGCATAATATTCCACTATAGACTTGGAAAAGAATAAGACAAGTCAAATTATTTAATGTTCAGACAAAACCAAAAAAATCATTAAAGTTGTCCACGAAGATAAACCCACCAAATTCCTGTGAAAGCCGTAAAACGGACGGTAGGAAGGCAGAAACGGGGAAACTTATTTTATTGGAAAAAATCTTGTGGAATTTTTCTATTGACTGATTTTTCTAACATGTTTGGATATTTTCAGAAAAATAGAAGTCAATTTTGTATGCTTATGAATACGCACATGTATTTTTCAAGCATCTGATGAAACTAGCTCATATATATATATATATATATATATATATATAAATATAAATAATTAATGAAGTATGATTACATTTTTACTTACACTGTTTGATATGATTTATTTTACTTATAATATTAATGTTTTTATTATTATTTTTATTTATATTATTTTAATGTTTATTTAATTACTTATATGGTTTAATAATTATATTTAATGATAATTATTTAGATGTTTAGTTTAATTTTATAATTAAATATTCATAATGTTTGATGAATATTTGAAGTTAATTTAAATTGGGAATCTAGTTAACACTTGTCAAGTAATATTTTAAATATGAGAATCAGAAATGTGAGTCTATAGAGGAGTTGTGACATTTTGGCTTGGAGTCTACATGAACATGATGCTACATTAGCATGCTTTTCTATTTAGATGTCTAAAATGTTTTTTTAGAAAATAACACCTATAGTTGTGCACTAAGTCATATTTATAGATATTACATAATTAATTATTTTTAAAGATATACTCAAATCTTTTTTAAAACAAATATTGATCTAAGTTTTTTTTTGAAATGACTATATGACATCAAAAGAATCTCACAAGACTATTTATATATTTAATAATTAAATTAAAAATCATTACACAATTATAATTATAATTATAATTATAATTTAAACATTAAATAACTCTCTTGATAACTCTATAACTATAGACTTAAAAAGAAAAACATGTACAAGTCAAGTCAAGAAAATAAAGATATGAAAAAGACAGCAATATAATTTTCCACAATAGACTTGGAAAATAAAAACACTAGTCAAGTTATTTAATGTTGGTAGAACATGTTCAGACGTAAAACGGACGGTACGAAGGCAGATAGGGGAAACTTCTTCTGAAGTTAATTTTTTTAGTCAAGGTTTTCTTACTTCATTGACTGATTTTTTCTAACATTTTAGGATATTTTTAGGAAAATAGAAGTCAATTTTGTATGCTTATGAATGTGCACATCATCGTGTGTGGATATTTTTCTATTCAAATGAACTTTCAAATTTGTACGCTCTTGAAATTTCCAAAGAAATTCTTATGTTCAATACAATTCATCTGTGTAAATTTAATAAAAACATCTTATAAGAGTAAATTCAATTTCTAACCCTTTATTAAAATATATTAATTGTACACTCCAAAATTTTCCACAAAATTTCCAATATATTGGAGTCAGTTTTCAAAAATTACTATTTGTACATCTAGAAGTAATGTGGAAAATTGAACAGAGGAGTTTTCCCCCCACTTTCGCTGGTGGAATAAAATTTAGAGTAGGTAAGTTTCGAGTAATTTGCAGACACCGATTTCGTCGGACAAATACAACTATAAATGAGCTTTTAATTTCCATTGTTTTCACAGAGAGAAGAGAGAAGTGTTGCGCAAATTGCAATGAAGATGGTGATGATGATGATGTGGGTTTTAGCAGTGACGATGTCATGCTCTTCTGCATGTTTTACAGAGGAGAGAAATTCTCTGTTGGATTTCAAGGAGGGATTAAACTTGACTTCCTCTCATTCCACGCTGCAGTCATGGAAGGGATTAAACTGCTGCGCGTGGGAAGGAGTCTCCTGCCACCCAATCACTGCCCATGTCGTTTCCCTCGACCTCAGCCCTCAATCCCTCAATGCCTCCTGGCTTTTTGATGAATATTCCACATGGCCATTCATGTCGTGGAGGGAAATGCGTTGGGGAGTATTCCATCTGCAGCATCTGGAGCACTTGGACCTCAGTTACAATGCCTTCTTCCCTCCTCTTGCCATCCCTTCACAATTACACAGGCTCAACAAATTGAGGTATTTAGACCTGCAAGAATCTAATTTTATTGGTCAGATTCCAAAAGAGATTGGTAACATGTCCAGGTTAACATATCTTGATTTGTCTTTTAATTTTTTTTTGAATGGCAGCATTCCAATATCTTTAGGTAGGTTGTCAAAGCTTACATATCTTGATATGGAAGCAAACTCTTTGAGTGGCACAATCCCAACATCTTTGGGTAAGTTGTCAAACCTCACACATCTTGACATGAGTGAAAACTCTTTGAGTGGCACTATCCCAACATCTTTGGGTAAGTTGTCAAAGCTCACTGGTCTTGGCATGAGCAGAAACTCTTTGAGTGGCACTATCCCAACATCTTTGGGTAAGTTGTCAAAGCTCACAGATCTTTACATGAGTGAAAACTCTTTGAGTGGCACTATCCCAACATCTTTGGGTAAGTTGTCAAAGCTCACATATCTGGACATGAGTGTAAACTCTTTGAGTGGCACTATCCCAACATCTTTGAGTAAGTTGTCAAAGCTCACAAATCTTTACATGAGTGGAAACTCTTTGAGTGGCACTATCCCAACATCTTTGGGTAAGTTGTCAAAGCTCATATATCTTGATCTTAGCAACAACCAACTAAATGGCACCTACACACTTTATTTCTTGGATCAATTTCCCAGAATTGGAGAATTGTACCTTTCAAGGAATATGTTGACTATAAAAGTCAATGCAACTTACATTCCCAATTTTCAACTTGACACCTTAGGTTTGGGGTCTTGCAATATAGTTGGGGATTTTCCATCCTTCATTTCAACTCAATATTCTTTAGAATACCTAGACTTGTCTCAAAACTCTCTTAGTGGAAATATTCCATATTGGCTATGGGATCTTATGTACCTTCATCATCTCAACCTCTCTTCTAACCAGTTTGTAGGTAATTTACCCTCCAAGCTGCTTGGATTTGAACACAATTCTCAACAAACATCAACTATTGATTTGCGTGATAATAAATTGCACGGAAATATCTCCATTCCCCTACAAAATGTGGATTTCTTGGATCTTTCTGAGAATCTATTTGATGGAACTATTCCAATAGAATTTGGCAAACATGGACAAGCTCTCAAATTTCTATCATTAGCCAAAAACAATCTTAGTGGTGTCATTCCACATTCTATTTGTGAATCAAGTGATTTGAATGTTTTAGATTTGTCATATAATAGGCTTAGTGGTAAGATTCCCTCTTGTTTAAACAATTGCTCTTCGTTGTTCATGTTAAATCTAGAAAGGAATGACCTCAAGGGCACAATTCCAAATACATTTGGGAAGATGCATTTTCTAGAAACATTGAAGCTAGGTCTTAATGGATTGAAAGGCAATATCCCACCATCCCTTGCAAATTGCACTTCTCTAGAAATCCTAGATCTCAGGAATAACAATATCCATGGGAGCATTTCTAGTTGGATTGAAAGCTTGCAAAGTCTTCGCATCCTAGTACTTAAATCAAACAAATTTGTTGGAAAGATTCCATCAGAGTTATCAAACATGAAAAATCTTCAGATCTTGGATGCGTCAAGCAACAAAATTTCAGGCAATATTCCAAGTGGCTTTATGAACTTTAGTGCAATGGCAAATCAGATAGATAACAAAGAAGCTCTTGAAGTGAATTCCGATGGTGTGGTCTATATAGATCACATCATCATTAGAAACAAAGCACAAGATATGGATTTTGTGAGAAATTTGAGATTGGTAAAATGTCTTGATTTATCAGACAACAATTTATCCGGTGAAATACCTTGGGATATTGAATCTCTCAAAGGATTGATAATTCTCAATGTTTCAGGAAATCATCTCAATGGCAAGATTCCAAAATCCTTGGGGAAAATGGTGCGACTAGAATCACTTGATCTTTCCAAAAATGAATTCTCTGGGATGTTTCCTTTTGAACTGCAAAATCTCACATCTTTGAGCTACTTTGATGTGTCCTACAATCACCTATCCGGAATGATACCACAAGGAGGACAAATGATGACATTTAATTTCTCATCATTCTCCAACAATTCAAATTTATGTGGCCTGCAAATCAATGTGTCTTGCTTTGGAAGTCATCTTGCTTCTCCTAATCAAAATGGGAAAAATAATGATGTTCCGGAGGAAGATATATGGTGGGATGTTGGAATAGGAATGGGCTTTGTAGTGGGCTTTTCAATTCTGATCTGGGTGTTGTGGTTGAGCAAATCTTGGAGCATCAAATGCCTCAGAGTTATGGATGACATTATTGATTTTTTGTCAAAGGTTTTCTGATCTTCATCTTCTGTACAGCTGTATAATCAACCTAGACCATATATGCCAATTGTAGTTGTAAGTTTAATTTTCAAAACTCCATTTTGTTAATGATTTGGTAGTGATTAATTAAAAAAAAATGCTGTTAACGATATTGTAGAATATCTTAAAGCTAATTTGAAGAAATCTGATGAAGTTAATCTTTTATCTGTCTTCTTCCCAGGTTTCAATTGCAAGTCAGTTTGAATGTTGAGAACAGGCAATAATATTCCCAAGGGATGCACATTTTGCGCCTCAATAAATGTAGTTTAGCCTTGCTGAAAGTGGAGAATTACCTAAAGAGAAAGTCATTTGCATAAAGTCTATGATTACTAGTTCTATTATGTTGGTGTTTTCAGAGTTAAAGAGGTACAAACTCAACCTGCCAAAAAAATTCTTTTTCTGGGAACACTTTAGTTAATAGTATTTCGATTCTGATTTTTCGTTGCGTTTTCTCCATTGCCATATTTATTTTGGGTAGCAAATGTTAGAAATCTTCTTAATGATTTCTAAACTTTCAGCACACGAGAGTAAATAAAACTTTAAACATCTGATCTGTCCTGCTCTGCCATAATCAAAATCTCTCTTTGAAGTTTGAATATCTTTTCTGTTATGGAAGTCAGCTTCTGTCTAAACCACTATAGCATCATCCTTTGCAGGTCAATGTGTATAGTGGAATGGATAAATTATTCAGTTGTTTAGACTTGTTAGAGGATGCTGGATGAATCTCCCATGTTCTTTGGAGACTGTTGTTGGGTATTTATCATTTATTTCATGGAGCACTATAGTTCAACCAGAGGTTTGTTTCATAACGTGTATATCATCTATTTCATGGAGCACTATAGCTCAACCAAATATTACTCCCGATTGTTGAACTTTGATTTTCTTTCAGTGTACACGATTTTTGTTCAAATTTGTCAATCATTTAGGCAATTTTTTATTGTAGGGTTTTTATTCAAATGTCTCAAATGAAGGAAGACAGTTGAAACCTGCTGAACTATGGAGGCAAGAACAGTAAGCAAAAGAAAACTCAGGTATTATTATATTTATGTAGATTTTGTTATCTTTTTATTATTACTATTGCAGATCTAGTTTACTTTAAATTCTTCTTACATTTTTTATTTTTGATAGCTTTGACTTGATGTGTTACATAATTTCAACTCTGAGCTTTCTGAGATGTTCATCCATATTGTATTCAGGGCAGCAACACAGAGTACCAGTTGTACTTGGAAGATTTCCCATCTTTTCTTCTCCAAGAGATCATATTTGGACTCTTTCATCATATATTAGTTAAGTGCTCTGTTGTGGCTTTCTAGGCCAGAGCAAATTGATTTATTATATGATGAAATGACTCTAGTAGCAATGATAGAAATTCAAAGTGTGACTCTTTCGTCATTTATCAGGCCAGAGCAGAATGAAATGCATCCCCAATTTCATTTTGATCAGCAGCTATGCAATTGTAAATTCTACAAGGCAGTTGTACCATTTCCTAATTGCAGAAATCATAGAGCAGTTCACAAGTGGCTGTATACTTGCAATTTATATGCTGAAGCAATGCTATTGTTATGTTGCAGATTTTCACAAACTTTGAACTAACCACTTACATGCTATGCTTTTGGAAATACTTTCTATAAAACAAATTCTTAATGTATTATTGGTCACCAAAATATACTTTATATCTTATTGTTAAGAATGATTAGGATGATGAATTGAAAGTATGTAGTTAGTTAATGGGCCTTTGGTCTGCTGGTGCAGTTGAATGGTCTTTCTAAGGGTCGATTTTGGAGAATAGAGCTACAAATAGATATCAAAGAATGTCAAAACTAGAGAGAAAAATTAGATACCAAAGTAAAAAAGCTTAAAATATAAAGAAGCCAACTAAATTTAAGGTTCAAAATTATATAATTATATTTCCATACAAAGAGAAATAAATGAGGAGAATGTAAGTTTATGATTGAAACTTTCTTGAAACTTTTAAATACAAAATAAATAAAATGTCTCTAAGGACTTTGGTGTAAATCTCTCTTAACAACTCATTTTTAATTTATGAAAATGACATAATTAAATTGACTTTGCAAACATTAGTCATGTAAGTAAGGTTAGTATAAAGATAAATCTTTACTTAGAATTATTTCTTGTAATATAGTGGATATTTCCCATTATCATTATTTGATTGGGGTCCCAACAATTACAAGAATTATTTAGGTATCTAAATGTCGATTTATGGGATATTTGATCATGGTTAATGAACCTATTCAATATTACTTAATTAGAGTATGATGAATTTTAAGACGAGCTATTATATTCTTGAGCACATAGTATTTTTCTAATTAGATTTAATTCACAATTGTATCTTTCTTAGCATCATATACATGGAATCTAATTGAAATTCTGTATATTTAAATAATATAAAACTAATCTAAGATTTTATATAATATGTGCATTATGAAGATGATATATCTATCAATAAGTGAAGAAATAGATTTCACATAAGATGACACCATGAATATTCAATCATTTCCAATCAGATCATTAGATCTATAATCATTATAGGTATTATAAAAAAAATGAGATTATCGTTATGAATGATGATATATAAGAATTGATAAAATAGTTAAAATTTTAAATCTAAATATAAAATGTATACATGAAAAGGGTGAAGATGAATTGGGAAAAAACATGCAGAAGTGAAAGATAACATAGATTTAGTAGTGTTTGATAACATAGGTTTAGTAAATGTACAGATAGAAAACCACAGTCCAAAATTTAGATGCCTAACAGAATTAAAAAATAATTAATACAATTAGACCGAAATTCAATTCAAAGAGCTATGTATTGTAACATGCACTAAAGCAATAGTGGAGATCATGAATTCTCGAAATCAAACACATTCACCAACTCATAAATTTTACACAAGTTGGGATGATAAGATGTTGAAAATCTGGCATGGGTTGAAAGCTCCTAGCTCTTTAGGAAGAGGTTGCAAGAATAGTGGACTTCTAAGACAATCATGTGTTTGGAAATCTCCATCCCCGGGATGGGTGAAATTAAATTTTGATGGCGCATCAAGAGGTAATCCTGGGCCTTCGGGTGCTGGGTGCATCATTCGTTCTTCACAAGGTCAAATTATTGCTCAATTAGCCATTCCTCTAGAACCAGATACTAACAATGCTGCAGAGATTAAAGCCCTTTATCACGGTCTAATTCTTGTCAGGGATTTAGGATTTAATAAAGTGGAAATTGAAGGGGATTCTATGATAATCATAAATGCAATCAGATCAGGAGCCATTACAAACTGGAAACTTCAATCTTTTTTAGAGGGGATTTTGAATATTATCTCCAAATTTGAATCAATAACGGCTAACCATATCTACCATGAAGGTAACAGTAAAGCCGATGAGTTGGCTAATATGGCAGCAAGTGGAGTACACATTAGATCCATTTCGAATGACTGACATCTTAGTCAGAACCCGACAAGGTGAAAGGATGGACACTTCTTTCAAAAAGGGTCATATCACCTGAACCAGCTTATCAAATCGAGCAATTTGCTTGCCCAACTTCATCAGTGCAGTGTGCATCACAGGGTGGTCTTGTTCGCGGTCAAATTTTCTTCTAACAAGGCATAGATACAGGATGGTCTTCCCTCTCCATTTGGTGATGACTTAGATGAGAACATTGACAAGATTTTCAAATTCAAGTATGATGCACGAATGGATGGATTAGGCAGCCCAGACTCTTCCGAGAATGAGGAAGAAAATTTTGATGATCCCTAAGGTTCAGAGGAGGACGATGAAGAAGAGGATACCGAGGAAGATGAAGAAAAATCAGAGCAAGCCGATGAGGGCCAGGAGGATATGGAGGAGGATGAGGATGATGATGATGAGGACAACGACGAAGATGAAGAGGTTCAGGATGCAGGGGAGGTGGATGACGAGCACTCTCACACTTCTGAAAATGATTCTTCATCCCCTTCTGATTAGGTTTGGGGTTTCCAATCCCAAGTTCCTCACAATTTTTGTGTTTTTTGAATTTGTTTAATACTTGGTGGGATAAGTAGTTTGCAATTTTTTTTGGTTGTTTGATATTGGTTTTCATGGAGAGAGCACTAATGCTCCATATTTATCCATACTTAATGACTTAACAATATTATGGTGCTAGATGTAGATAATTATTGTATATTTTATTTTCTGCTTAATACAAAAACTATAGCTTCGGTCTTTGTTGATAAAAAAAAAAAACATGCACTAAACAAAAGGGATAGGATATTTTAGTTTTTCCAAATGTTGTTTGTCAACTAATTGTCCTTAGTTGATTGATGAGCTGACAAAGATGACTAGCTTCATATACGATATTGAATTGGTGGTTTGACTATAGAGGCAGAGTGTTCCTTTGATCGTTGATATCCAGCAAGCTTTGCTACAAGTTCCCTGAATTCTTGTGAACTCTCATTACCAATTTCCATAGGAGAAACCTTAAAACAACAACATCAATTAATCACCATTAGTACTTGGTGTCAAGCATGGCTAATGAATTTTTTAACATATTCAATGCAGTTAGAATTTTACAAGATTTGAGGGTACCTGCAAATTTGTATTGATAAGCCATGTTCCACTCATCATCAATGCTTTCTCTGCAGCTTCCTAGGTAGCAATTTCAATGTCTACCCCTCTGCATTACAGTGACCAAGATCAAATATTTATTCTAATAATTAATGTTAATGAAAATCTAAGCATGAAAAAGAATAGAGCCTGGTCTGTGAGAAGAACATTTGTATATCAAAAGAAAGAAACAATGTAATGTCACCAAATTGCAATGTTGGCTTAAATATTTTTTTAAAACGTTATGATTGACAATTTCATACCTTTTTGGGAGGCAAGGATAAAGCTGTTGAAGCATGGTCACGTTATCCACTCCACAGTTCATGAAATGATTCCTCAAGTCCTCTTCTGTTGCTTCACATGGAACCTACAACATTTCACAGAATGAGCATGAAAGTCCTAATCTGAAAGTTGGAACAATGAAAACCTCTGCATGGATTATTGAAAAAAGTAGAGTTTACATTAGACACAAAGACTATCATTTCTTCACAAGCCACTCTCCATTTTGGTATATCTCCTAGACCATAATTTTCTATTACCAAAAGAAATAAATATTGCTTACAATCTAAATAAAACCAGATATTGGTCATATGCATTCAAAGATCTGAATGTTGTAATGGTCCATGAAGATAAAAAATGAACTATTTTAAAGTATCCCAAAAGTTAAGTATTAAAGAAGAATACCATTTTCTTTAGTAGCCTCTGATTTCACCTGCTTTGAATGAGGAAGAAAGGCTTGGCCATGTCTCTGCAATAAAATGAAGCCAATAATAGGCAACTTCTTTTCTTTTTTTTTGATCAATGAAGGGCCGAAGCTGAGGTTTTTATATTTATATGTAAAAGAAAATATTAAGTAAATATTAACAGAACTATCATCAGTTTTAAGCCCATTTCTGCAAGCCCAATGTTCAGAGCAGAGTGCTAGAAATTATAGACAACAGTAATCGACTACCACTTTCATCGTAAATAGCTAAATGCTTGAAAACCCTGCAAAACAATGGTTGTCGCATGATTGCATAGCCAGGAAAAGGGCTATGTGAACATGCGACACACCTCCACCACTCACCACTGGGTACAAAAACATCATTGCTATTGACCACTGAGACCCTCGGATCAGTCGGCAACATCCAGCGCCACCAAACCAGTTGAGATCAGCCGCTAAAACCATAAATTTGGGTACTTCATGTCGCGAAAACCCCTCAGAGAATTTTGAATTTGAAAACAAACTGTCATGTTTATGGCACCAGTGTCACAAAGTCACGTGGTCAATAGTCACAAACCCCTTGAAAGATCCTTGGTCACTTTACCAGCAAGCAGCCAACCAGAAACAAACACATATAGAGTATATTCGATTTCTAACCCTTTATTAAAATATATTTAGTAAAATTTTCCCAAAAACGTCAGTTTTCAAAAATTACAGAGAGTTTCCCCCCACTTTCGCTGGTGGAATAAAATTTAGAGTAGGTAAGTTTCGAGTAATTTGCAGACATTGATTTCTTCGGACAAATACAACTATAAATGAGCTTTTAATTTCCATTGTTTTCACAGAGAGAAGAAAGAAGTGTTGCGCAAATTGCAAGGAAGATTGTGATGATGATGAGGTGGGTTTTGCTATTTTTATCAGTGATGATGTCATGCTCTTCTGCATGTTTTACAGAGGAGAGAAATTCTCTGTTGGATTTCAAGGAGGGATTAAACTTGACTTCCTCTCAATCCACACTGCAGTCATGGAAGGGATTAAACTGCTACGCGTGGGAAGGAGTCTCCTGCCACCCAATCACTACCCATGTCATTTCCCTCGACCTCAGCCCTCAATCCCTTAATGGTGATGAATATTCCACATGGTCATTCATGTCGTGGAGGGAAATGCGTTGGGGAGTATTCCATCTGTAGCATCTAGAGCACTTGGACCTCAGTTACAATGCCTTCTTCCCTCCTCTTGCCATCCCTTCACGATTACACAGGCTTAGCAAATTGAGGTATTTAAACCTGCAGGACTCTAACTTTATTGGTCAGATTCCAAAGGACATTGGTAACATGTCCAGGTTAACATATCTTGATTTGTCTTACAATTCTTTGAGTGGTAGCATTCCAATATCTTTAGGTAGGTTGTCAAAGCTTACATATCTTTACATGATAGGGAACTCTTTGAGTGGCACCATCCCAACATCTTTGGGTAAGTTGTCAAACCTCACATATCTTTTGTTGCATTCTAATTTTTTGAGTGGCACCATCCCAACATCTTTGGGTAAGTTGTCAAGCCTCACATATCTTTACCTAGGTTCTAACTCTTTGAGTGGCACCATCCCAACATCTTTGGTAAGTTTTCACGCCTCACATGTCTTTACCTAGATTCTAACTCTTTGGGTGGCACCATCCCAACAACTTTGGGTAAGTTGTCAAGCCTCACATATCTTTACCTAGGTTCTAACTCTTTGAGTGGCACTATCCCAACATCTTTGGGTAAGTTGTCAAACCTCATAGAACTTTACCTAGATTCTAACTCTTTGAGTGGCACAATCCCAACATCTTTGAGAAACCTCACCAAACTCACATATCTTGGTCTTAGCAACAACAAACTAAATGGCACCTACACACTTTCTTTCTTGGATCAATTTCCCAAAATTCAAAGAATGGACCTTTCAAGGAATATGTTGACTATAAAAGTCAATGCAACTTACATTCCCAATTTTCAACTTGACACCTTAGGTTTGGGGTCTTGTAATATAGTTGGAGATTTTCCATCATTCATTTCAACTCAATATTCTTTAAGCTACCTAGACTTGTCTCAAAAGTCTCTTAGTGGAAATATTCCTAATTGGCTATGGGATTTTAGGTATCTTTATCATCTCAACCTCTCTTCTAACCAATTTGTAGGTAATTTACCTTTCAAGATGCTTGGTTTTGAACACAATTCTCAACAAACATCAACTATTGATTTGCATAATAATAAGTTACAAGGAAATATCCCCATTCCCCTACAAAATGTGGAGTTCTTGGATCTTTCTGAGAATCTATTTGATGGAACTATTCCAATAGAATTTGGCAAACATGGACAAGCTCTCAGATTTCTATCACTAGCCAAAAACAATCTTAGTGGTGTCATTCCAAATTCTATTTCTGAATCAAGTAATTTGGAAGTTTTAGACTTGTCATATAATAGGCTTAGTGGTAAGATTCCCTCTAGTTTAAACAATTGCTCTGGGTTGTCCATGTTAAATCTAGAAAAGAATGATCTCAAGGGCACAATTCCAAATATATTTGAGAAAATGTATTTTCTAGAAACGTTGAAACTGGGTCTCAATGGGCTGAAAGGGAATATCCCACCATCCCTTGCAAATTGCAGTTCTCTAGAAATCCTAGATATAAGGAATAACAATATTCATGGAAGCATTTCCAAATGGATTGGAAGCTTGCAAAGTCTTCGCATCTTGGTACTAAAATCAAACAATTTTGTTGGAAAGATGCCATCAGAACTTTCAAACATGAGAAATCTTCAGATCTTGGATGCGTCAAGCAACAAAATTTCAGGCAATATTCCAAGTGGCTTTATGAACTTTAGTGCAATGGCTAATGAGACAGATAACAGAGAAGCTCTTGAAGTGAATTATGATGGTGTGGTCTATATAGATCACATCATCATTAGAAACAAAAGACAAGAGATGGATTTTGTGAGAAATTTGAGACTGGTAAAATGTCTTGATTTATCAAACAACAATTTATCGGGTGAAATACCTTGGGATATTGAATCTTTCAGAGGATTGATAATCTTAAATGTTTCAGGAAATTATCTCAATGGTGAGATTCCGAAATCCCTGGGAAAAATGGTGCAACTACAATCACTTGATCTTTCCAAAAATGAATTGTCTGGGATGTTTCCTTTTGAGCTACAAAATCTCACATATTTGAGCTACTTTAACGTGTCTTACAATCAGCTATCAGGAACACTACCACAAGGAGGACAAATGATGACAATTGATTCCTCATCATTCTCCAACAATTCAGATTTGTGTGGCCTACAAATCAATGAGTCATGCTTTGGAAGTCATCTTGTTTCTCCTAGTGAACATGAAAAGAATAAAGAAGTTTTGGAGGAGGATATATGGCAGGACGTTGGAATAGGAATGGGCTTAGTATTGGGATTTTCAATTCTGATTTGGGTGTTATGGTTGAGCCAATCTTGGAATGCAAAATGCTTCATAATTATGGATGATATTATTGACTCTGTTTTCCAAGCATGTAGGAAGGTTTCCTGATCTTCATTTCCTGTATAGCTGTACAATCAACCTACCATATATGCCAATTGTAATTGTAAGTTTAATTTACAAAACTCCCTTTTGTTAATGATTTTGTAGTAATTAATCATAAAAAAAATGTTGTTATTGATTTTGTAGAATAGCTTAAAACTAATATGTACAAATCTCATGAAGTCAATCTTTACTTGTCCTTTGGCCAGGTTTCAGTTGCAGGTCAGTTTGGCTGTTGAGATTAGGCAATAACACTCCCAAGGGGTGCACATTTTGGCCCTCAATAAATGCAGCTTAGTCTTGCTGAAAGTAAAGAAGTACCAAAATAGAATTTTTTTTGTATAAACTCTATCATTACTAGCTCTATCATGTTGGTGATTTCAGAGTTAGAGAGATACAAACTCAACTTGCCAAAAAAAAACTATTTTCTAGGAAAACTTTAGTCAATATACATGTTGCTTCGATTCTGATTTTGCGTTGTGTTTTCTCCTTTCCCATATTTATTCCAGATAGAAAATGACAGCAATCTTCTTAGTGATTTCTAAAATTTCAGCAAACAAGAGCATATAAAAAATTATCATAACTTTATTGTGAAATGTCAAACCTCTGATAAACATTTTTTTATTAGTTCTGACCTGTCCTGCTCACCCATAATCAAAATCTCTCCTTAAAATTTGAATATCTTTTATGTTATCAAAGTCAGCTTCTATCTAAACCACTAGAACAACACTCTTTGCAGGTCAATTGGTTCAGTGGAATGGATAGAATATTCAGTTGTAGTTTTATACTAGTTATAGGATGCTGGATGGATTCTTCATATGCTCTGGAGACTCTGGTATTGGTATTTCATGGAGCTCTATAACTCAGCCAGAGGTTTGTTTCATAAAGTGGACATGTTCTATCTTGCCTCCTGCTAAATTACTCCTGACTGTTGAACATTGATATGCGTTTGGTGTACAGGTTTATAATTCAGGTATATAGTTCAACTAGAGTTTGGGGCAATCATGTATTTGTATACAGCACCCTGATCCCATAGCCGCTCTTCAAGATACAGCTATGGATGTTGTTACTAACAGGGAATTTTTGTATGGTTGTGCACCCATAGGTATGGTTTTTACATTCATCTCAGTGTTTATATGTTGGACACAGTCTAATTTTTAATGCTTTTATACTATTAGAATTATGCAGTCCTAATTCAGAGTTTTATAAACCAGCAGACCCGTTGTTAGAGCCAAACAAGAGATACTCTGAGAGATTTCATATTAATGTGTCTTGGATTCAATCAGTGGGGCAAGGAAATACTTTTCTGCTTTACACTAGTTATCTGAATGGTGAAGCATTCTTGTCTGACAAACTGGACTTCAGAACATTTGGATCAATGTTCCTATCATCATTGAGCCAGGGGAGCAGAGAAGTTGCAGTAAACTGCAGAGAAATCTTATCTTTCATATTCATTGCCTTCCTTAACCTTCTCAAATGAGGGAAGAAAGTTGCAACCTGGTAAACCATGGAGGAAAGAACAGTAAGCTAAAGAGAACTCAGTCTTTCACGCTTATTCAATGTTTTTGGAATTCATGTAGAATTTGGTTTCTTTTTATTATAACAGTTTCATATTTTGTTTACTTTAATGCTCCTTATGTCTTTCATTTTTAGTTCCTTTGAATTCATGTATTACATCATTTCAACTGTGAGTTATGTGAGATTTTCATCTTTATTTTATTCAGGGCAACAACACCAATGATCAGTTGTACATGGAAGATTTCTCATATGTTCCTTTCCAAGAAATGATAGGGACAATGCCACTGCCATAAATTACAAAAGTTGTGACTCTTTCATCATTTGTTATTCAAGCGCCTTCTGTCTGTCTAAAATCAAGCAAGACCAAACTGCAAAGTTGACTATATATTGTAAATGTCACCAATTTTATTTGAGCAATTGTGAATCCCCAGTCGACTTTTGTATTTCACCATTCCCATTTCTCAAATGAAATCAGAATGAATTTGTGTTCTATGAAGTTTTCCCTCTTAAAAGGAAGATGTCTCTTTAAAAGGAAGATGTCTATATACTTTTCTCTTGTCTGAGAAAATAAACAGAATTTGCAATTCAGAGAACTAAATGGATTATAATGATTAAAAGGAAGATGTCTATATACTTTTCTTCTTTCATTTTCTGTTTTTTTCCTTTTTTTTATAAAAAGAACGGTGTTTGCTTTGAATATCATTTACAAACTAAAAAGAGCAGTGTTTGTTTTGAATATCGTTTACAAACTAACTACTTGATGCAATATGATTTCTTAAATACTTTTTATAGAGCAAATACTTAATCTAGACTTGTCTCATCACTTTCTTAGTGATAATGTATCTTTATCATCTCAACCTCTCTTGTAACCAGTTTGTAGGTAATTTACCCTTCAAGCTGCTTGGTTTTGAACACAGTTCCTAAAGAGGTACAATTATCGATTTGCATAGTAATAAATAACAAGGAAATATCCCCATTCCCCTACAAAATGTGGAGTTCTTGGATCTCTTAGAAAATCCATTTGATGGATCTATTCCGATAGGAATTGGCAAAATTGGCAAACATGGACAAGCTCTTAGATTTCTATCATTGGTCAAAAACAATCTTAGTAGTGTTATTCCACATTCTATTTGCGAGTCAAGTTATTTGGAAGTTTTAGACGTGTCAAGTAATAGACTTAGTGGTAAGATTCCCTCTAGTTTAAACAATTGCTTTGAGTTGTCCATGTTAAATCTAGAAAAGAATAATCTCAAGGGCACAATTCCAAATATATTTTAGAAAATGTCTTTTTAGAAACATTAAAACTAGTCTTGACAGGCTTAAAGGGAACATCCCACCATCCCTTGCAAATTTTAATCTCTAAAACTTGTAGATTTGAGGAATAACAATATTCATAGGAGAATTTCCAGTTGGCTTGAAAGCTTGCAAAATCTTCACATCCTAGTACTAAAATCAAATAAATTTGTTGGAAAGATGATTCATTGGAATTATCAAACTTGAAAAAACTTCAGATCTTCTATTTGTCAAGCAACAAAATTTTAGGGACTATTACAAGTAGTTTTATGAACTTGAGTGTAATGGACAATTAGATAGAAAACAAAGAAGCTTTTGAAGTAGATACTGATTTTTCTAGTATGATATATATATATATATATATATATATATATATATATATATATATATATATATATATATATATATATATATATATATATATATATATATATATATATATATCACATCTTCATTAGAAGCAGAGCACAAGATATGAATTTTGTGAGAAATTTGAGATTGGTAAAATATCTTGATTTATCACAAAAAATTATCAACGTGAAATACCTTGGGATATTGAAACTCTCAAATGATTGATATTTCTAATGTTTCACAAAATCATTTTAATGGTGAGATCCCAAAATCTTTGGGAAGCATGGTGCAATTATAATTACTTGATCTTTCCACAAATGAATTGTCTTAGATGTTTCCTTTTGAACAACAAATTCTCACATATTTTAACTACTTTGACATGTGTCCTACAATCACCTGTGAGGAACAATACCACAAAGAGGACGAATGATGATATTTAATTCCTCAACATTATTCAATAATTCAGATTTGTGTAGCCTACAAATTAATGTGTCATGCTTTGGAAGTCATGTTGCTTCTCCCAATGAACATGAAAAGTATAAAGTTATGGAAGAAATGGACTTTGCATTGGGGTTTTTAATTCTGATTTGGCTGTTGTGGTTGAACAAATCGTTGAATGGAAAATGCTTCAAAGTTATGCATTACATTATTGACTCTCTTTTAAAACATAGCAGAGACTTTTTCTAATCTTCATCTCCTCGTGTACAGCTATATAATCAACCTACCATATATGCCAATTGTAGCTTTAAGTTTAATTTGTAAAACTCTTTTTTGTTAATAATTTTTTAGTGATTAATAAAAGTAATGTTGTTAATGATATATTTTTTTTATTAGTAGGGGGCCGAAGCTGAAGGGTTTGTATTAATTTAATTAATTTCTTAACATAACAAAAAGATTAAAGTTTGAAACCATTACAAAATATGTCCATACTAATTTGAGGTGCATAAACCAGAGAGCAACATTTCTCAGTACCTTCTCAAAACCACTCCAAAACATGAAGCAATTACAGTTTAAACTTAGAAATTCAGCCTAAAATTTAACTGCTATAAGCTATAAACTGTGAAAAATCCTAAAAAAGAATTTTGCACTAGAGTTAATCCGAAGCGGAGGTGGAATCCTACTTCGAGCTCTTTGTTGAGGAATCATGAGATTCCTTGTCTTCATACTGGGAGGAAGACATATTCTCCTGGTTCATGTGATCAGTTGCATCCTCCTCCTCCTCATCGGCCTCAGTTGCATCTTCCTCATCACCCACCTCGTCCTCTTCATTATCACCATCATCCTCATTGTCTGTCTCCTCTTCCTCGCCTTCCTCAGACTCATTCTCATCCTCTTCCCCTGCATCCAAAGAATCCGAACTCCCTAGGCCATCCAACCTTTCATCATAACGATATTTGTAAACCCAGTCCATATTTACATCCAGATCATCTCCATATGACGATTCCATGCCCTCCTTTATTCCTATAAATCTAGAGAGGAAGTTCAGAGCCTTTTTCATTGATGATAGTCTCATTGCCCGATGTTCCCATTCCCATCCCTAGAGAATAAAGAACCACCTTAGGGGACCTCCATAGAAGTTTCTGTGAGGAGTGTTGCCTAGCCCTAGGAAAGAAGAACCCGCTGACATGATAATGGGGAGGTCCCATGGGAAGGAGATGAATAATTCCTCATTTATCTCTACAAGCACATTGTGGAGGCCATCGAGATAACTACTACCAAAGAGTTGATAACATATTTCTTCTGCATTGTTTTTGTGTGTGCCTACCACCAAGATGCTGGCCAAGAAACTGGAACATATATCTAAATTTACCCTATAATGATGATTGGTGAGCAAGAAATTTGTTCCCAAAATTTCTTTGATGGCGTGGAGGACCACTCTATGATGGTATATGCATATTTCCTTTAATTTCTTAGAGTAAACATGAGAATCAAATGCAATTTGATCCACACTAGCAATCAATTTGATATGAGTATCCATTAAAGGCGAAAGAGGGATTGTTTGAAAAACTAGGCTGCTTTTGCAAGAGTGAGATCTGAAATCCAATATACAGTGAAATGATAAAACCAAGGTGCCTTCTAACTAAGCCTTCATCCATAACCATCTCCGTACCGCCGACAATAGATGCCTTGAGATTAGCCTCTGCCACCAATCCTGATTAGACCGATATGTTACTTTAGCAAATTAGCTAAATATGGTAACTCAAAAGAACCTTGAAAGGACCTTGATGTGAAAGGCCTCAGCTAAAAAGTGTTGCTAGAAGGGGAGCAAGATTTAGAGGTAGAGCCAAATTAGCTGATCGCATGTGGAAAGAGGAAAACAGATTGTAAACTACTGAATGCTTGCACCTGGCTCATCCTTTGACAACCAACAAAATGTCCTTTCAAATTTCATTTTGCTTGCGAGGAATGATCCTGCAACTTCCAAGGAGACTAACCTTGCCACCTAGTGTCCTTTGCTAAACGCTACTTGCTTTGTGAAATCTATCAAAATGGATTTCCATACATCTGAAAAGTTGGTAGTGCAGGAGAAGTGGCTGAGAGACTTGATGTGACACTTTCCTTTTTTGAAACATCTTGTCAAAAAGCCTTTGGTTTAATGCAACTTTTAAAATTTTTGACCGTTACAAGAGGTAGGTGTAAAATTAGGTTATGAGGGATCTGTCTGGTCCTCCAATAATGTTATTTTCAAATATTTACCTCTGGCTACAATATTGGCTAATTCGCCATCCTTGGAGTTTCCCACACGAAAAATATAATTAGTCGTTTAGCTTCAAATTTTTTTGTTAAGTTTAATATCACTTCCAAAGAAGCTTGTGGGCACCAATTTGAAGTTTCTCTTGTTCTGATTGCATTTATCGCAATCATAGAATCCCCTTCAATTTCCAACTTGTTCAAACCTAATTCAAAAGCAAGAGCTAGGCCATGTAATAATACTTTAAATTTTGCCATGTTATTGGTGTCTGACTCCAATGGTTTAGCCAGTTTTTCTATGATCTTGCCATCTGATGAATGAATAAGGTAGCCACTTGATGGTCATGGATTCCCTTTTGATGCTTCATCAAAGTTGAGCTTAAACCATCTTGGAGATGGATATTTCCAAACACAGGAAGCTCTTTGAAAATGATTAGCTTTACATCCTCTTCCTATAGTAGTTGGAGTTTTCAGATCATACCATCTTTTGATCATTTGATCATCCCAGCTAGTGTAGAACTTGTGTTTAGCTATTTGAGATTGGATCTGAGAGTTCATAATCTCTACTATCGCAGCTTCTATTTTATTGAGAATAGATTCAATTTCCATTGATTTGTCTTGAAAGAGTTTCCTGTTTCGCTCTTTCCAAATCTCCCATTTTAAAATGGAGGGTGATATGATCCATAGATTCCCGCATAAGCTTTCTTCATAAAGCCTAGGCCATGATAGTAGATGAGACATGATTTCTTGAGGAAGAGCAGAGAATCAATCTAGTTTTGAACATAACTAGTTCTAACATTTATTAGTGAAAGGAAATGTTAATAAAAAATGATTGTAATCCTCTTCACAATTGTAGCATAGAGAACATCTAGATGGGCTGAAATATCCCATTTTAATAAACCTGTCTACTATTAGAATTATGCCCTGAGATGCTGCCCAAGTGAATACTCCTACCTTAGGTAAACAAACCTTATCCAAGCATAATTGGATTGGAATTGTATCTGGCTTTGGATGAAGAGGCTCTGACAAAATTTTGTATCCATCCTTAACATTGTAGGTACCTGATTTAGCCCTATTCCAAATAATATCATCCCTCTCCTACTTGAGGAAGAAGGATCTACTATTGAGAATCTCTTTTAAATTGATTAATTCCTGAGGATCTAATATGAGGACTAAAAAATCTTTCCATTGCTAGGATCCATCTATTGTGGAGGATGAAGAAGGAAAAATGTAATCTTTGACCAATGGACCCCATGCAAACAAGCAAATCTGACTAATTTGATTCTGGCCTAATGATAAATTAATGTTTGGGAAGCCTCCCCATGAATCCTCCCAAAATCTAGCTAGATTTCCTTCTCTAATGTTCCATGTGATGTTGTCCACTATGTGTCTTGACTTGGAGATAAAGTTCCAAATTCTGGAGACTTTAGGAAAATCTTTAATGCGAAAGATCTCTGCAACTGAACCATTACCTATATATTTACCCCTTAAGATCCTAACCCATTTATAGTTCTGATTTTTCACAATTTTCCATTAAAGTTTGGCTCCTAATGCTTGATTCTACCAAAAATGATTTTTAATACTTGTGCCCCCTACTGATGTAGGTTTGCAATTTTTTTCCCAGGATATTAGTTTGAATTTCCTGCAGGAATCTGTACCATGCCAAAAGAAGTTCCTTAACTTCTTCACAATGTCCATGTATCCACTAATTGATAGGGAAATACAAGACATTAGGTAAATGGGAATTGCAGCTAGTGTGACTTTAATCATTACAATTCTGCCTACCCAAGAAAGCCATTTGGATTTCCAATTATCCATCTTGCGATCCAATCTTTCATTAATGGGTTTCCAAACCCCTGTAGTTCTTAGAGTCTTATCAATGGGGATTCCCAAGTAGGAGCATGGCAGGGAGTCTGATTTGAAGGCCAGAATAGATTCTATTTTCTGTTGAATTTTCTTTTTAGTGTGAAAGAAGAAGATCACTAATTTATCCTTGTTCACTACTTGTCTAGAGACCTTAGCATAGTTCTCAAGAATTGCCTTAAATTGAGAAGCTTCCCTGATTGAGCCTATAACAAAGAGAAGGGTATCATCTACAAATTGTTGATGTGTGACAAGCCTTAATGAGGATGTGATTTCAATCCCTTTAATAATTCCCTGATCTTGGAGTTTTACTAAGTTGTGACCCAATGCTTCTGCCATGATGATGAATAGAAAGGGAGATAGGGGATCCCCTTATCTAATTTTGTTTGAGCCTTCAAACAAGCCTTTAGGAGATCCATTTACAAGAATAGAGTACTTTGGGGAAGATATATAGTAGAAAATCAATTTAATCCATGCCTTGGAGAAACCAAAACTTTCCATGCATTTTGCTAAGAATCTCTAATTGATTTTATCATAAGCTTTTTTAATATCTAATTTGATGATCATGATAGGTTTTTTGTTATGTTGAATAGAGTGTATCGCTTCTTGAGAAATGATAATACCATCAAAAATTGATCTCCCTAGCACAAAATCTATCTATTCTTCTCCAATAATCTTACCAAGAACCATTTCTAATATATTTGCTAAAGATTTTGACAATATCTTATAAATAGTATTACATAAAGAAATAGGTCGATATTCATCCATGCAATTTTCCTTTAATTTTTTGGAAATGAGAGCAATGAAAGTATTGTTGATTTTAGATAAGAATCTACCTGAAGATCTGGCCGATTCCAATGCCACAGTACGGTCTTTTCCCAGAACACTCCAGGAGTGCAAAAAGAAGCTAGGAGGAAACCCACCTAGGTCAAGAGATTTGTTTGGGGCCATTTGAGTTATTGTTTGTAAGATTTCCTCTTCAGAGAACTCCTTTGACAATATTTGATTATCAACATCAGTTATAATTGTAGGGATGTTAGTCAATAAATCTCATTGAATCTTGAGAGGTGTGCAATCTGAATGATTAAATAACTTTGAGAAAAAAATGATTATTTCCTTCTGAATCTCCTTTTGATCTTCCAGAAGAGTCCCCTCCTAGTTAACAATTTGTAGGATCCCGTTAATATTCCTTCTATTCTTGGTGCTGGTATGGAAAAATTTAGTATTTTGGTCACCTGCTACTAGCCAATTTTGTCTTGATTTTTGTTTCCAAAAGGTTTCCTCTTTGCTTAGGATATCTTCTAAATCTTTTAATAAATATTTTTCCGCCACAAAAAGATCTTGATCCATCCCAGATTGTATAATAGTTTCATTCAATGCCACAAGCTTTTGATATATATCTTCTTTAGATGAGAAAATATTCGTGAACTAAGTTCTATTCCAAATAAGAAGATTATGCTTAATGAATTTTAATCTCAACACAAAGAAGAAGAGCTTGGATCCCTTAACTTTAACCTCTGTCCACCAATCACCTATCATGTCAATAATTTTTTCCTCTTTGAGCCACATATTTTCAAATTTGAAAGGACAATGATGAGGTTTATCTTCCTCCAAAATATTCAACTGAATGGGAAAATGATCTGAGCCTGAGGAGGGATAGATAGAAGCTTTTAAGACATAAGGGAACATTGTTATATCTCTCCTAAAGAGAAATTTATCTAATTTTTTTGATATGTTATTATATCCCATTCTTCTATTGGACAAAGTATAAGATCCATTATCAGACTCAATCTCTGTTAAATTCTCTCTTTGAAGCCAGTCTTTGAAATCTGTTTGAGATTGGGAGGCTTTGATGTAACCTCTCTTTTTCTCCAATGTATGGATGATGGCATTGAAGTCACCCCCTAGTAAGAAATTACCTTCTGGCCAAGATAGAAAACATCTACTAATCTCCTCCTAGACCTCCACTTTCCTTCTTCTCAAGCAAGGTCCATAAACATTCACAATATATGTGCTCAGATTTGATTGTGTGCTTGTAATTTTACCCCCAATCTAGTTCAAACTGCTATCTAATTGTGAGTAAGAAGAGAGTCTAGAGTTCCATAAAATTTCCAAGCCCCCTGAAGATCCTATTGCCTCAACCCCTAAAGCATGCCAATCACCCAATGATAGAAGGAAATTGGACAACTGCTCCTTGTTCATTTTAGTCTCTTGGAGAAAAACAACCTCAGCTTTGGATGTCACTATGTAGCATTTCACCATCCGATGCTTGTTAGGGGCATTGAGGCCCCTAACATTCCAGGATATAATCTTCATTGATCCTTGGGAAGGAACTTCCCCTTCCCTACATTTAGATAAGTTGTAATTTTGGCTTGGTCATATTCTTCCCCAACTTCCTCTCTAAGATTGGCTGAACTCTTCCTACCCCTCCCCTTTTTCTTGACCAATCAACAACGCAAAGCATACATGTGAGCAACTTTCTGAAAACCTAGATTATTAATATTCTGATTTGAGATTTTGTTTAAAGAACCATCCAATCCATTTTCCAAAGAAGGAACCAGAGTATTATGCTCCCTGATTTCCATACATTCTGTTGGAGCTTCAATATCAAACAATCTTTCTTCATCTTCCACATAATCTTCTTCTAGAATTCTTTCAACAAAGGAGGGAGGTAGAGAGTTATCTGAAGGATAATCATTAGATGAACAACCAAAAAGATCATACACTGCTTGTAATCTTGGAGAAATAGGGTCCTCTGATACTACATAAGAAGGTTTAGGAGTTTATTTTTGGGGACCTTTCGAACCTCTTTCTTGAGCTCTGTGTTTTAAAGGTTTAAGAGAAATTAGGACTCCTCTCATTTTGTTTCTTTTTGAATTAATCCCTATCTCAGGAGGTGAATATTTCTTTGAATATTTTTGTTCCTTGTTTCTGAGTCTAGAAGGCTTCCTGCAACCTGAATTTGAATTTGAAAAATAAGCCTTTAGAGTTTCAGGATTCTTAGGATGATGTGGAGGAGGAAGAGGAGAGCTTTTGGCCTTTGTTGAGTCTCTCAAATCACATAACCTTATTTTAAGAATATCATCCTCCACTGCTGGTAATTCCTTAATAATTGGTAACTCACTTGGAAACTCCTCTTCTAAGACCTGAATTGAGACTAGCTATTCTTCAAGGACTTGATCTACAATTTCTCTAACATTTCTTTTTAGACTTCCATAAACCAGTAGGAAATTATTTGTTCCAATATTTTTTGGTTGAATCTAGGAACAAATTGCATAAGGGCATTTTCCAGAGGAAGTGGGTTAGCATTGTTCGCTAGTTGTCAGTTCCCAAGGATTTTATTAAAAGCTTTTGTATTTATCCAGAAACTTTTCCCTGCATGAATCTGGGAATCTTTGACCTCCCATGATTTCTCTGAGGCTGATTCGACGTACAAAGACTCATCCTTCCAGCCATAAGCTGAAGGTAAAAGGAACTTTTGACTAGAGAATTGGGAGTCCCTAAACTTTCTTAATTTGCAGAATAATATCCACACAAAAAAATTTCATGTTTTTTGAAAACTTGTCCAATTCCTACTCTAATGAGTTATTATCCATTGAATCCCACTCACCTGACCATAGAGGAAGATCACCCTGATCTAAGGGTTGTGTATTTCTGAAGATTCCTTGCTCGGAGAGAATTTTCCTGCCAGTATCATATGAGATTATCTAGACCCAATTTCCAAATTTTGAAATGATTTTGATAGATTTGGGAAGCTCTTTCTCAATATTCATGAGTAAGCATATCAAGGTGGAGGCTGAAGTCCTATCAGAATGATGAGACAGACAAATTCCCAATTTATTGGCAATGATTTGGATGATGTCCATGTCTCTTTATTCCATTGGGAGATTTATTAAATTGATCCACATGGGAATGAACTTGATAACATTTTGTGAGTTGTTGAAGTTGGGACTCCAATGTTGGATGTAAAGGCCTGAATTTTTGTAGAACCATCCTTTCTATTTGAAGATCTTATCTTTGTTGGGTTTGTCTTGAACTATGACCAAAAAGTATCTTGCTTCATTGTCTAGAGAATCAATCTGGGAGAAATTTTCCTAGTTTTTGGAGACCCATGTCTTGAATTCGTTGTAAGATAGATTAACATTCCAAAATTTGTAGATAACTCCATGTTGGAGGAGAAACAAATTCCTTTGCTTAAGAAATTCATCAAAGAATGTAATAGAAGGTACCCGATCTCTTTTTGAGGCCTCCAGTTTGTTTCAAAGAAGCTAAGGAGGTGCCTGAAGTTCCATGTTACTCTGAAAAGCCTGAATGGTGGTGATGGAAGAGTCTTTTTGAAGATTGGTGGGAGGGGATTTTTTCAAACAATTTTTTTGTACCGGTTTCCATATTTTTTTAGAAGAACCTTTAAAGAGATCATTGATTCTATTGTAGTGTTTTGTAGATCTGTCTAGTCCAAGGAGTTCCATTCTCTTTCTCTGGGTTGCCCAATGGACTCATGTCCAAGCTTTTTTGGGGAGGGGAGGTTTGAATGGTCTTCCCAAAGCTATGGTTGGGAAGATTGGAATCAAATTTGGATTAATGGTTGCCATTCTTTGAATCCTTCGACCAATCCCAAGTTTTGGAAATTCATAAAATGACCGTTTATTTTGAATTTGATGAAAATTTGAATTTCTTTGTTCTGTTCTTAAAATTCTGCTCTAGAGATGATGGCTCTGCCCATTGCTATTTTTAGGACCCTATCCCCAAGGATATTTCAAAGTATTTTCCTCTTCATAATTTCTTTGAAGTCTTCTAACTAGTTAACTATCATGTCTTCCATTCTTGGGTTTCAGGAATCCATTGCCTTGGAGGAATGAACCATTTGTTGAGAGTTGTTGACTGTTGGAGAAAGGCACTCACCTAGCCCATGGATCTCTTGTGAAATATACTCACCTTGCCTATGAATCTCCTCTGAAGTCTCTCTACATTCTAGGAAAATATCGCGGAGGCCATGGAGTGAATGATATTTGTAGAATAGTTTAAAACTAATTTCTACAAATCTTATGAAGTTAATCTTTATCTGTCTTTTGAGCAGAGAAGCTGCAGGGTACCGAAGACAAATCTATCTTTCACATTCAGTGGCTTCCTTAACCATAAAAGAAAGTTGCAACCTACTAAACAATGGGAGAAAGAATAGTAAGCTAACAAGAACTCAGTCTTTCAAGCTTATTCAATATTTTTGGATTTTTATGTAGAATTTGATTTCTTTTTCTACTTTCATTATTCATATTTAAAGCTGAGTTTTATGCAATTTTCATATCTCAGATTGTGAAGCTCATGTTGTACATGGAAGATTTCCCATCTTTTCCTCTTCAAGAGATCAATAGGGTAAATTCCCCTGCTCCTTGAAATGATAGAAACTCACATTATTAAGCTCATTTTGTGACTCATGAAGGTTCTCAACTAAAGGACTTTTGATACACTTCCATTTTAACTATTGCCCTGAACTTTGTATGTTTTTACTTCATATTATATATAAAATATTCAGCCTTGACCCCTTATTGATAAAAAAAAGAGAGCTCATGTTGTGACTCTTCCATCATTTATCACTCAAGTTCTTTGTTGTGGCGTTATGTCTGTCTAAAATCAGCCAAGAGTAGAAGAAAATGAAATGCTAATTTCATTTGATCAGCAGCTACGCGAGTATCTTACTATTTTTCATATTTTACAAATGGATTGTTTTACCATTTCCATTTGTTAAATGAGATCAAAATGAATTTGTATTCTATGAAGTTTCCTCTTATAAAAGTAAGATTTCTCTAAATTTTTCTCATTTGAGAAAATAAACAAAAGTTGCGTTCCAGAGACTAATATGGGCTATAATCAATTTTTTGCACTCCAGACTAATACTATTTACAAAGTAACCACTGATGCAATCTCCTTTCTGAAATATAGTTATATTTGAAATTACAAGTTATATGAGAATTTCCTTTTTGTTAATAATTATGTTTTCATTTAATCTGTCATTATTTAATTTAATGACTGTTGATTTTAAATTTTGATTTATTATTATTATTTTATTTTCTTGAAATTTTAAAAAGATTCTTTTTTATTAATTGTTAGATTTTAATATTTGGTTATTGGATGACTGTTTTAAATTTATTTTAAATTTAATAATGTTAAAATATTATTCAATAGACCTTTATTATTTTAATATTATTTTTGAGATTTTTCATTTTCTAATTTAAAATTTAAAGGCTATTTCGATTTGAACATTTGTATTTTTTATTACAATGATTGGTGATAAAATTTAATATTTAATTTGTTTATATTAATTAAATAATTAATGAGTTATTTAAGGGGAGATAAATATTTCTCCCTTAGCATTAATGTTAAATTTAATATTAATGTATTATTATGGTGAATTTTTTTAATGCTTTTAAATGTTTAATTTAAATTAATTAATAAACCTTGGTAACTTTATGTCTTAAGTAAAAAATATAATATTTTGTAACAAAATATTTGAACATTAATATTTTAATAGGGAATATTTTATAACCCTATGGTTTCATCTAGGGTAATTTTCTTGGCCTTATTTTATCATTTTACTTGTTGATGTTCTTTTGTGTTTTCTATCATAGAGTTAGTAACTTGGTTCACAATACGAACCATTAAGGTTACTAATGTGATTGAATTAATCATTATTTTAATTAAATACTTTTTGGGTGTGTTGACCCAACTTTTGACAATCAAGTGATGTTGACAAGCCAACGCATGTCATGATACCTCTTGTGAGTTAACTTGTGTTGGATTATGCATTCTTACTTGTTGAGTGTTCCTTAGTGTGTTAGCTTAGCTGATCTTTTGTGTTTTAAAAATATTTTTTTTGTGTGTTTTGCCCTAATTTTTGGGCATGACACTGAAGTTGCACCTTAGAGTTCAGTAGAATCATGAAAAATTGAACTTTAAACTTAGAACAAAAATGAGTATGATTGTTCTAATTGAATAGTGGTCAACCTATTTTTCTCTTTCCAAATTAACCTTCAACAGAGATTTGATTTTTTTGAACCTTTGACATTTTGAACCTGAGATTTTTGGACCTTGAACTTTGAGGGTCAAAATAAGTACAATAGTTCAAGTTCAAAATATGCCAACCTGCGAACTTGAACTTTTGAACCTTCGAACTACAGTAGAAAAA
This sequence comes from Chamaecyparis obtusa, assembly GCA_027943335.1. Classification (NCBI taxonomy): domain Eukaryota; kingdom Viridiplantae; phylum Streptophyta; class Pinopsida; order Cupressales; family Cupressaceae; genus Chamaecyparis; species Chamaecyparis obtusa. The sequence goes on along the minus strand of BSBK01001041.1, from coordinate 326,192 downwards.
CCTACATAATTTTTTGTTGATAGTCATGTTTTCCATGAAATTTAACCTATAGGCTAAATGAGCCATGTAGAGCATAACCCATAAATATTTTTAGCATAGGACACATGAAACTGAGGATTTCATTGCTTTGGCATCCTTTGAACTCATGAATTTAAACCTGTACTTTGGTACCATTGAGTTTGAACCGGTTCACTTGTGGTTCAAACATTCTTCCATATGCACTTTAAAAAAAAATCATTTTCATTGTTAAGACTAGTAAAACTATGGGAAAATTTGAGAAAACTATGAAAATTTTTCCTTTGACCAACATAAATGACATAGGGAATCTTAATTTCAAAACTTTAAAATTGGGAGACCAAAGTGGACCAATAGTACCTAGAATGAGGAAAAAAATAGCTGAGGGGGTCTACAATAAAGCTCAAGTCAGGCATTTGTGCATGTAGAAATCATCCACTCATTTTCCAAGTAGTAAAAATGACTTGGAAATTGGATAAAAATAAAAATAAATATATTTTCAAATCAAGCACTTGATTTGTAAAAATTAAGCACCCGATTTTCTTTGGTGGCCTAATCCTAAATAGGTGCCCATTTTATAAACATGCACCCATTTTATTTTAGGAGTCGGGCACTTGAAGCTAAACATGTGGTTGTTTCTTAAAAACTAGGCACTTGTTTCTTGTGACAATTTTTTCTCCCATGAAATTCCGTGGAATTGGCACCCAACTTCTTGCACCCACCCCAGTATCAATATTGTATTTTATAGGCATGGGTCAGGAGTTCCACTGCACTTTCATGAAGATTTACAGAATATTTCAATTGCAATTGCATCGATGTTGTACCATTCGAGTCATCTGTACCCCTTAGGTGTAGAATGCACAACTAGCATATACATGAGGGAAGATCCATTGATGGGCAATAATTAGCATGGGCAGTGATGAATTTTGGTGCTAGGTGTTTTTTAGAATTTTTTATAGTATTTGGACTTCTATGCTTGGGTAGAGAGTCATTTTTTGTAGAATTTATTGGCAGTCATGATCTGTATATAGGCACAATATTAAATGGATTCTTCAGTGCCTTCTTCAGTTTGATGGGTGTTTACATGAACTTCTCTATGAATCTGAATCTTTAGTAGGCAGTATGTCATTGGCATTGAATTTTTTTTGAAATGTAGACAATGTAGCTATGTAGATGACAATCATCACTTCCATCCACTTTGAATTTTATTGCTTACTATGAATTGTGTCATTTGCATTAAAAATGGTTCTCGAATTGCCATATCCCCATTTCTTGGAAATTTATAATTTTTGCCCTAAAACACTATTTCAAACTTAGTTTCATAAGAGCATTATGTAATACCCCAAAAATGGGCTATAAGTTCATTAACCTCCTATATCAACACATCGAATGAAATCACCATCAAAGTCCTAACCAAAGGAACATTTGCACATCATCGAATCCTAACTGATTATCTTAAATTCTGCATCGGGGAATATTCCTAGTAATATTCCTAATCATCATAATTATCTTTAATTTAATGATTATTTGGCGATAAATCTTATTTATCCTAAAGTTTGATTAATTGAATATTCTAAATATTTAATTAATTTGATTTAATCTTGCCACTTGATTATTAAGTTGAATTTAATTATATTTATTCCTAAGTATTATTATTTAAATTTGACAATAAATCAAAATTCCTATCATTAATTGATTAAATTCTTATTTAATTAATTAAAGCAAGTTGTCATATTTGATGATATTATTTTTGGAATAAAAGTTTAAAAAAATAATTGATTAACCCATAAATCAATTGTTTTATTTTTAAAAATTAGTTAAGTTGGAAATAAATCACTTTATTATTAAATTAATTCATAATTAAATCATGCACAATCAGAAAAATAGGCAACTAGAAATTAACAATCAATTTTAAAATTTAAACTCAACATCTAATGATGAGTTGGAATTTGATCTAAACTCTATTTTGAGTTAAAAAGCTATTTTTGCATGATTTGCATGTTTTTGTGAATTAAATTATTCTTTATTTAAAAATAACTCAAAAATCAAGCTGAGTTAATCTGAGTGATTTATGGCTTTCTTTCATGCACCTCCAAAGCCCTGGATTTCTATAAATTAAGGCTTCAGCTCATCTCAAATCATCTCATAATTGTGCAAACTTATGCTGGAGAATCGACATCTGGAGAATCAAAGCTTATTACGAATCAAGGTTATTGTGAGATCAATTTGTTTTTTACATTCATTTAGATTCATTTTCATATCATTGTTAGCTTACTTTGCATATTCATAGATCAATTTCATATAGATCAATTTTATATCAGTTTATCATTCATATTACATAGAAAATCCAAAAAAAAAAAGCTTAATTGCATTCAATTTCATATTTAGATCAATTGCATTCAAATCCTTCATTTAGGTGTCGTCTAGGTCACTGATCTCAATTACAATCTGAGAACATTAATCTCGCACCTATTAGAAGGTAGTAAATCGTTTGGTTAGATTAGATTTCAATTTTGCATGATTTTTGCTAACCTCTAATATTTTACTGAAGTGTTGTGTCTACAGATCAGGTACAATTTTCACACACACATTTCTGGTGCCCACTGTGGGGCAACCCACCTTTGCATGCTGATTTTGATTCTTGGAGCTAAAACCCTAAAGTTTCAAAGATTTAATTTTATCTCCAAAATGGCTTGGAGTTTTGGTCTAAATTTTTTTTTTTCAAGTTGGAGACATATTTGGGAAGCTTAGATAAAAAATTCAGAATTTTTAGAATGTTTTTGAATTTTTAATAATTGTTTTTCAAATTTTCATAAAAAATTAATATCTGACGCAAATCAGCATCTTTTTTAGAAATTTTTATATTTTCAAAAATCTCATTAAATTTTATAGAGGTCCATTCTTTGCGTTTTAAATTTGGACACAATATAATAGCTCAAATAGTCAATTTACAAAAACTGGTCTGTTTTGATCAAACAGGTCTCGAGGGCACAAATGAAGAGATTTTTTAAAAAAATTTACATTTTTGGAAAGCTCTTTGTTTTTTAGCAAGAGTTTCTATTTTGAATTTCTATTTTTGTGGCCAAAATCATATAAAAAAAATCAGATCTTGTTGACCAGGTCAAATGTAGCAAAAAAAAATAAAAATAAAGTTTTGTGATGGGTATGCACTTATTTTTTTTCATGGTTCAATGAATGATATGAGTTGTCATTTAGGTTAATTACTGGTTATTATTGCTGATAATAATTGATTTTTAGAGCTAACCCTATGGTTTTCATAAGTTGAATATGTGTTGCATATCTTGTTTGCTTGTTAGAGAGTTCGTCACTTGCTTGCATGGAAAAGCTGAACAAGAATTGCTAAAAATCAGGTAAAATCTACTAAGTGCATTGCGAGGATCCTAGGTATTCTCCTTCATCTAATAACATTTCAATTTGGACTTAAAATAAATCTCTTACGTGTCTAGCTTGTGTGCATCTTTTCATGCTTTTGTCTATTTCTACACACTTGCATAATTGATACTAGGTTGTGACCCCTTAAGGATTTATTAAGTAGTCTTAGATACTTGTGATTGATCTTGATTGCTATCTTAGGTTATTGGACTCGCTAATCCGTTGACCCCTTGTTCCACCCCGTGGTTGCAAGGTCAGCGCCACATTAAAGGGCAGGGGTCAATAGGACAGAAGCGTTAAGTGTTCCACTTGGCAACCCATTTATGCTTTTAGGAACTCACTTTTTTTCTAAGTTGGGGACTCATTTTCAGCTTGTGTGAGGTGTTAAGTGTTCCACCTTGTGGACTCATCTCATATTCACTTTAAGCGTTAAGTGTTCCTCTTTCTACTTTTTGGGTACTTTTGGTAGATTTGCTTTTTGGAAACATACATCTGTGCTCACATAGTAATTAGACCCTATGAACACTATTCGTGATTCTTGAGAGATTGGATTCCCAGTGAAATCCTTCTTGACGATAGAATCCTTGTAGGTAGGGAGGATACTTAGTATGTTTCACATTCAACTTGGTTAGTGCGTCTTCTCTTATTGATCGATACATTCTCTCCCAAGAGAGGTTGATAGATCACGTGGGGTTGACATCATGAGCTTTGGTGAATCAAAATTGGTTAGTTCGCCTTCTCTTATTGATCGATACATTCTCTCCCCAAAGAGGTTGATAGATCACATAGAGTTGACATCATAGACCTTGGTGAAGCAAAACTTTGTCTTAGCGTGTCGGATTTATCTGTTTGCTTTGTTTGGGTTAAAAGTCAAAAGGTGTCAAACCTTTGGATCTGAAGCCAAGTCCCCTTGTGGTATACTATTGTGAGTCACCTTTAGAGAGGGTTAACCGTAGCGGACAATCCCTTCACAGGGAAAATTGTGTTGACAGAACCTCAAGCGGTAATAGCCATTTTCACCGTGGTAGTGACAGCCGCTATATAAATGTCCTTGTGGAAGAAATCTCCACGGGTATGGTTCATTGTTGGGTTGGCAGATCTCCCTAGCAGCTCCTGAAGATTAAGTTCTCAGATTGTGTCAAAACCCTAGTGCGTTGGGATTGGAGTTCACCCCTTTGGATCATAAAAGTTGCAGAGTCAAACCATTACTAAAAACCCTAGCGAGGCCAAATTTTCATTTTATAGGACATATGTGCGTTCTTGCAAAATATTTTTGGAACATACACAATTAGCACTTCTGAGGATTAGAATGAATAAGTCACTTGATTGTTCATGCGCAAGGTTGCTTTTGCCCTTGTTCATTATTTTCAGACATGCTTGAAATCACTTGCTTGCTATTTTGCATGCTTGTTTATCTATCTGGTTATTGAAAATGAACAAATCTATTACAATTCTCAAATTTGGACATTGAAATTTGCAAACAATCCGAATCTGAAAACTCAAAATTTGTAAAATTTGAAGTAAAATTCCTTTCTGGAGTCAAAAGACATTTTAGGAGGTCAAAAGTCATACGAGTTTTTGCCAAGTGTCATTTCATTACTGCCCATCTATTGTATGATTGAGTACCCAGTGTCATATGAGCTTTCATGCCAGCAAATTCTAAAAGTCAAAATCCTACTTGCAACTGTCGTACGAGTTTTTCAATTGTCATTTCATTGCCTACCAACTATTGTATGAGTCTGCAGAAAGTCATTTGAGAAAATTTTGAAAAGTTGTCAGAAAATTGTTAGAATTGCCAGATACTTCGGCTTTTACAACCTATTTCTAGAATTTGTCATACAAATCACTGTGTCAAGAATAGAGCAGTAGCTATTGAGAATTAGTACACATGTCTCAAAGAATCAATACAAATGAGGAAGAAACTCTGATGAGGGCCATGATGAAACAGATGCACGCTATGCAAGTCAAGATTAACAAACTTGAGAAAGAAAAAGAACCTAAAGAGTTCTCCATGGAAGCTCTATGCCCTTTTCCATTTGATAAAGACTTGTACATGTCACCATGCCTCAGGACAAAATTTGAGCGATGTGATAACCCTTATGATACCTCTTCCATGGAGAGTGACACATCCAGCTTTGGAGACTATGATGACTATGACGACAGACAATGTAATGATACCTATGACACCTCTGTTCCTAAGAGTCCTCCTTGTCATGTGTTCCTACTTACTACAAATGGGCCGTCACATTGGATAGATCGTGATGGTGATCCATATGATTCTATTTTTGAAAGAGACTTTGATGGCTTTTGTGGACAATATCTAGATGATACATCTACTTCTATTGAGGAATATAAAATGTACCGTGGTGATTTGAAATGTCAATACTATAAGAATCTCTCCTCTAAGAACTCTCTGGCTGAAAATAAAGATTACACTCTCAAGCAAGATCATGTTAATGTTGGACCTTTGTCTTGTGATGGTTCCCTTCCATCCCCTACTTCCTCCAATACTTGTACATTTCCTAAAGCTTCCGAGTCTTCCAAATCTTTCACAAATCCTTCATCCAATGAAAGCCTTGATACTTTTCATGCGGTTCCCTATAGTTATCCTCCAGGGCTACCTCTTAAAGAAACTCAAGCTGACCTTCACTTGGCTGCTAATACTTTCAATAATGCTAAACCTAAAGAGCCTAAGCCTTTATATGCTACAATGCCTACTTCAGCTAGTCCTTCACCATCTCTTCCAAAGTCTTCCATACCATTCCAACATGCTTCTTTGTCTTTAGAAGTGGCTCCATGTCAAGAGGACTCTAATGATAAAGAAAATAACGATCAAGATCAAGAACCCTCCATGTCATCCACTCCTTTTCCCAATGTCTCTTATCCACTTCATGATTCTTTTGATCCTGTACCCCCTTTTTCATGCATTCCACCATGTCTTAAGTCTTCGCCTAAGCAAGATCAAGCTACTACTTACACTGTTGAGCTTATTGACAATCAAAATAACCTTACTACACTTGTGCTTTCCAAAGATGATACTTCCATTAAGGTTGTTAAAAATGGTGTTGTTACTTCCAATGTTAAACCTATTGAAAATCAAAAGAAAAATTATGTACTTGTGCTATCCAAAGATCCCTGTCAAGATCAAAGTCTTCCATCTTCTTGTTCTACCACTCCATGTTCATTTCCACTTTCTACTCTTCCTAAGTCTTTGCAAGCTTTGAACAATCCTATCAAAGAAGGTGCTCATATTCAAGATGTCCACGATTCTATTGAAAATTCTAATGCTCACTCTAAAGATGCTGATATCCTTGGTTGTCATATAGATACTGATCAACTTATTGATTATCCTTTTGTGTCTTCCACTTCCATCCTTGGACCTCTTCCACCACTACTAAAGGCTTCATGTCTGCCTTCCATCTTGGGTCCTTATGTCCCTTCACTTTCCCCTCCTAACTTTCCTAATTCGCCATCCATCTTAGGTCCTTACATCCCTCCATCTCCTATCTTTCCTCAAGATCAACATAGATTCATACCCTTGAATCCTTTTCATCCACCCACCCATCTAAACCAGTCATATCCTCCTTCTTCTTCCGCAAGTCCCAAGTCTTTTGGAAGTAACTTGAATGTTCAATACAAGAAAAAGAAGCAATACAAGAATTCATCAAAAAGAGAAGATCGCCATGTCTCCTCTAATTGACATGGAAACATAAAGTCAAAAGAGATATCTAAGAAAAAAACTACAAGACAAGTATGGGTTCCAAAATCCATCATTGATGATATTCTCTCCAAATTACCAAAAGGAAATAAAAAGCCTGCGGCTATATGGATTCCAAAGTCTCTCTTGAAAGAGTCTGGTGTTGAGCAAAAAGTGAAGTTGACATTCAAGCTTCCAAAGACTTCCACTTGATCTTCTTCCAAAAACATTCCTCCATTCCATGCGCCTAAACCACAACCTCTACTATCCATTCACCATATTCCTTCACGTATTCCTTCATTCATGTTTTCTCCATCTTCTCCCCACCCTTCAAGGTATGTGTTGATGTTGAGCTTGCCTTCCTTTCCATCTACCCTTTCACAATCCTTCCATGCATTATCCTTCTACCTTCTATCATTTTTCTTCATTTGCCTATTCCTCCTATCTTCCAACCTCACTCGCTTTACATAAAACCTTATCCTCCATTTTTCTCTTCGATCTCCCTTTCCCTATTGGCATCTTTGAGCATATAATTTTGATTCCTTGGCATATCATGGTTTATCCTTTCAAGGAACACTATCTAAAAAGCTTGCCTTCTTCCAAAAAGAGAAAAAAATAAAAAATAAAAAAAAATTGAAAATGTGCCTTGGTGAAAACCTGGAAACAAGCACCTTGGTAGCAAAAGTAAAGAGAAATAAATTCATCCTATGTTGAAAACCACTCCCTTGTGGTGCCTTGGATAAGTACGATGATGAAAACCTAGCAATCAGGCATCATGTGTAGTTCTTCTACATATTTCATCCATTCCATCTTCTCTCTTTGATCTTGACAATGTTGATCTATACACGAACATTTCACTATCTTGTGAGCTATCTTATGATGATCTTGCTTTCATTCCCTTCCCATTTAGCCTTCATGTCTATCTTCCTCCATTCATTTTCACCTGTCGCTATCCTTTTCCCCTTTGATCTTGATCTAAGAAAGAAAGAGTAAAATACGATGCTTTGAAACCTCTTGACATGTCTATTCCTTTGGACTACATCCTTCCCAGATTTGACATTACACTTTTATGACTTATCCTATGTTGGCCTTTCATTGCTTGTCCAAATGCGCTTTACATGACAATTTCTCCCTAGCTTGAGTATTCTTGAGGAGTTTGCCCTTGAAGATTTTTTCCCTTCATTCTCCTTCATTCTCTTGTCTTTCATCTCCTCCACCAGCTTGCCAATCCCTCTTGTTCTCCACCTTGCTAGACATTGGGACTACATGATATGATCTTGCTTTGGAGTTTGCAATGTAAAAAGATGTTATCAAGTATACCAAGTATCAGAACTAGTATCAGAACCAATATCGGAACAAGTATCAGAACTAGTATCAGAACCAGTATTAGAACAAGTATCAGAACCAATATCAAAAAAATTATCAGAATGCCTACTGGGGCTACTCCTTTCACTTTAGTTTATGGGTCTAAAGTGGTACTGCCTATTGAGGTTGAAATCCCATCACTAAGAATCAAAATGTATGGTCTAGTAACTAATGATGACTATAGAGTGTCTAGATTGCAAGAACTTGAACTACTAGATGAGCGCAGACAAGTAGTGTATGATCATCTTAGAGTATATTAGAAGAGAATGTCTAGAGGCTACAACAAGAAAGTCAGACACAGAGAATTTGAGGTTGGTGATCTAGTCTTGAGAGAAAATTCTTAAAATCAATCCCATCGAGAACGCAAGGGGAAGTTTGAACCCAACTGGCTGGGTCCCTTTGTAATCACTGCTACTTTTGGCTCTGGTGCCTATCAACTCTCAATGACTGAAGAAGAATAGCTCTGAGAACCAATCAACATTCTCCATCTGAAGAAATTCTATGCCTAAGGCATTCAATGCTTGGTAAAATATCCTAAAAAAAATTTTAAAATTGGAAAATGTCCTGAAAAAATGAACATCTTGGTGAAAACCTAGCAATAGGCGCCTTGATGATTCACAAAAAAATCATAAAATATCAAAAATGAAAAAAAAAAGAAAAAAAAAAAGAGAGAACAAAAAGAAAAAGTGCCTTGGTGAAAACCTGGAAACAGGTGCCTTGGTAGCAAAAATAGAATCTCTGCCAAGATGGTGAAAACTTGGCAAACGGGTGCCACTTGTTTCAAAATGCTCCATCTATTAGCACAATCTTCATCTTTCCTAGTTTTCAGTCTTGCTTTAGTTTGTACATATCTCCCAGTTGGTTTTCAATAAGTTGGTTTGTACACCAATTAGCTCCAGCGTCTGTATCCTATAAATGCTTAACACTTGGGGGCAATCAATGTCATATCCTATGGCCTCCAATGTATCTTAGACATATCATATCTAGTCAGAGTCCTTTGAAGCTTCATTCGAGTCAGTCAATCTGTCTTGTCTCCAGAAAGGATTTTGCATCAACAACAACACAATCAAACATCAAACTGAAAACAATCTATGCTTTTTCATGTTTTTATCTCCTTGTATGCTTACTGATTCACATTGAGATTTTTGCATATTGTGTCCCTTCGAGCTCTTCGGTGATGTCCTTTATAGGATTTAGAGAGTGATGACTGGGGGCATAATCTTTTCTTTGTCTTCTGCTTGTATGTGAAAATCTAACAACTTTGAAAATTTTGGATTGAAATGGTGTCCGATTGTAAGAGCCTCTATCTCGGATTGGATGGTCATGCGTACCTCGACCATTGATACCCAGATGATTCAAGGAAGTTTGATCTAACTATTATCTTTTTAAGTGAGTTCTTTCTCCTACTGTGAAATGTGATCTTGCCTAAGGATGTGAATGATAAAGGGTCACTATGGGTAATTCACATCGGATTTAGAATGATCTCTTGACTATTTGATGTGTTTGTACTGTAAGGCGTATTCAGGTCATCACGACATTCATGTTTTGATGCTTATACAAATTGCTATATCAAAATGGACGTGATATTCAGGTCATCCTGGTGCTTGTGCCTTGGTGTTTATATCTAATCTGACATTCTGAAAATAAAACCAATATTCATATGTCCATGGTTGTTTTGGACCAATGGGTGTTGTATTGGTTCTTGAGTGTTACAAATCGATATTCATATGTCCATGGTTTCATAGCTAGTGGGCATTGTATTGATTTATCCAGTTACCTAAAAGTTCAATGATGATAAAAAATTGACACATGATCAGTGACTAGGTCCTAGGTCTTAGGTTGCATTTCATTTTGCATGTCTCTTTGCATTTTGCATGTTGCATGATCTCACAATGGCTAAACGAACTTCAATGCTTAAACAATTCTCCACTTGCATCTTCAAATCTAACAAGAGCTGAATCTCACATGAAGGTTCCTCCAATGAAACAGTAAGTAGAATCCTTTTTCGGGATCAAAATCAAAATCTGAGATCGTTTATTATGTCAAAATCGTGATTTAAAATTTTGGGCCCAGGATGGTCTACTGCTTGCATATTCGACCTTCGATCATCACAGAAATCTATAATTCAACTTAATTGATTATCTTACATCAAACTATCAAAATTTCAACTTGGTCAACCATGGTCAACTCATGGTCAAACCTAGTCAAACTTAGTCATCTGGACCTCTAAACGATGCAGAATGCATTCCTGGACGTGTTTAACCACTTCTCAAATCAATTAACATGCTTCTAAACTATCAACGCTGACTTTTCTTGTGAGATTTCAATTTCAATCCCAAAGGGGGCATGGTATTGCACATCATTCAAATCTGTAAATCTAATTTTATTTGGAATCTGTTATTTTTCATCAGTGATCAAGATAACAACCACGTCTAGTTTCTGATTCATCAAAAGTCCTCATCGCTCGGGGAAAATCTATCATCACTTGGGGCATATCAGATTCATCGATCCATATCAATCTGGTATCCTCCTAATCTTGTAATTTGTATCAGCTTTTTGCAACCATCAGATCATAGTGTTCTTTCCTTGTTTCTTCGGCAACTGAAGGGTTCGGATGTGATGTCTGCTAGTTCTGCTAAGACAATCGAGTCTAGAACCAGTCACTCACTTCTTCGCAATCATAAGGTTCAAAATCAGGCATTTGACACTTTTTTTTGCAATCCTCAGTTCATCGCTGCTACAGTGAACATTATCTTTGGTCATTCAAGACCTATTATCTTCATATCAAATCAATATCAATCAGCTTCTATCTCATATCAATTATCAATTTCGAATCTGTTTCATATCTCTATCAAACACAGACTATCTTTGAACCACTGCGCTTCGCACAACAATTCAAAGAGGGGCAAAATGTAATACCCCAAAAATGGGCTATAAGTTCATTAACCTCCTATATCAACACATCGAACGAAATCGCCATCAAAGTCCTAACCAAAGGCACATTTGCACATCATCGAATCCTAATTGATTATCTTAAATTTTGCATCGGGGAATATTCCTAGTAATATTCCTAATCATCATAATTATCTTTAATTTAATGATTATTTGGTGATAAATCTTATTTATCCTAAAGTCTGATTAATTGAATATTCTAAATATTTAATTAATTTGATTTAATCTTGCCACTTGATTATTAAGTTGAATTTAATTATATTTATTCCTAAGTATTACTATTTAAATTTGACAATAAATCAAAATTCCTATCATTAATTGATTAAATTCTTATTTAATTAATTAAAGCAAGTTGTCATATTTGATGATATTATTTTTAGAATAAAATTTTAAAAAAATAATTGATTAACCCATAAATCAATTGTTTTATTTTTAAAAATCAGTTAAGTTGGAAATAAATCACTTTATTATAAAATTAATTCATAATTAAATCATGCACAATCAGAAAAGCAGGCAACTAGAAATTAACAATCAATTTTAAAATTTAAACTCAACATCTAATGATGAGTTGGAATTTGATCTAAACTCTATTTTGAGTTAAAAAGCTATTTTTGCATGATTTGCATGTTTTTGTGAATTAAATTATTCTTTATTTAAAAATAACTCAAAAATCAAGCTGAGTTAATCTGAGTGATTTATGGCTTTCTTTCATGCACCTCCAAAGCCCTGGATTTCTATAAATTAAGGCTTCAGCTCATCTCAAATCATCTCATAATTGTGCAAACTTATGCTGGAGAATCGACATCTGGAGAATCAAAGCTTATTACGAATCAAGGTTATTGTGAGATCAATTTGTTTTTTACATTCATTTAGATTCATTTTCATATCATTGTTAGCTTACTTTGCATATTTATAGATCAATTTCATATACATCAATTTTATATCAGTTTATCATTCATATTGCATAGAAAATCCCCAAAAAGTTAGCTTAATTGCATTCAATTTCATATCTAGATCAATTGCATTCAAATCCTTCATTTAGGTGTCGTCTAGGTCACTGATCTCGATTACAATCTGAGAACATCAATCTCGCACCTATTAGAAGGCAGTAAATCGCTTGGTTAGATTAGATTTCAATTTTGCATGATTTTTGCTAACCTCTAATGTTTTACTGAAGTGTTGTGTCTACAGATTAGGTACAATTTTCACACACACACATTACATCATAAATCTAAATTTACCTACAAAGATGGAATTTGTTATGATATTCAACTTCACAATTGTAACAAAAATTTTGAAAAGAAATTAAATCTTCATTGTGTATTATGTGATAAATGGTTTGAGGATTCCATGTAGTGTTGATACAAGGTCTTTTTTTTTTGGAATTTCCTTCTATTGTACCTACTATTGGATAAGAATGTTTTTGCCTACTATATATTTTGATTGGTAAATCTGACAAGTATGGTTTATTAATAATATAAATGTTAGAGTAAAGTATTAATTTAATAATATTAATTAAATTAACTTTACTCCCTTCTTAAGATGTCACTTTATGCTTTTTGCATTAGTTAGTTATTTATATTTAAAACATTCTTGCATTGGAAGTGTTATATTTAAAACACTCATGCACTAGTTGTCTTAAATATAAATCTGCATGCATTAGTCATGTAATAATTAAATTGATTATTACATGCACTTCTTCTTTTTAGGGTTTTCCCTTTTAGGGTTTCAGATCTCCTTTGTATTCTTAACATTATTCAACACAATAATATTTCATTGTGATTGCTGCAACTTTTGTTTTTTCACATCAAGGATGTCTCCTCTCTCATGGATCCATGCATTCAAGCCTCCATAGCTATTTGCTTCTCTCTCTTTCTATGATAGGTGTTTGCATGCAGGTGTTCTTGGGAGCTATGGGTTGTTTACTCATCAAATCCAACATGGTATTAGATCTTTAAACCTTTTTTCCCTTGTCCTCTTCCTAAGATATTTGGTCACGTTTGTCAAATTTGTAGTTTTTGAGGGTTTTCTTTTGGATCTTCAGGGACCTCTCTTTCTAGTCATCTTGGCCTCAAACAAACCTCATAGATGCGTTCAGAGAGCCCAATAATCCCTAGATCCATATAAAATTTGTCTAATCTAGACAAATTGGAATATGTGGCAATTTTTTTTTACACCCAGCCCCAACATAGATCTCGAGGTCGTCACTGGTTTTTCCATGCACTTTGGGCCCAAATGGACCTCGCTATTAAGTTCACAATGCCCAAAACCCCTATTTCCATATAAGGCATGTCAAATTTGAATGTTGTTGCATTCTGAGGAAAATTTTATTTGCATGTCAGGTCGTACAGTTAACATGCAAATCGATGCAAAATTGTACTACCTCATATGGAAATTGGGGCAAAATTGTACCACCCTAGAACATAAATTGATGCAAAATTGTATTGCCCTAACACACAAATCGAGGCAAACATTTACTTCCTTGGCACACAAATCAAGACAAAAATTTGTATGATTTGGCACACATCTCGAGGTGTGCATATTATTTTTTTAAAAATATTGGTGGCAACGGCCATTTGGTCGTCAAATTTAATCCCAGGCGCATGCAGTTTCAACCCCTAGTCATATGGCAACTAGGGGCCCAATATTTTTGCCCCAAGGGCCTTTTATGTTGTGATGACCACTTGGCTATCAATTTTATCCCTGCGAAGTGCTGACGTCAACACATGTCAAGACATCTGGACACCATTTTTGGGGCCCATTAGCATACCTGTGGTTTTTTGCTCATAACTTGAGCATACGATGTCGAAATAGGGCAAACAAGATATTGTCAGAAATATGCTTCTGAGTTCTATCCAGATATAGAGGTTTGAATTTCTAATTTTTCTTTTTTTGATGGTGTTTTTTATTGTCAAAGTTAGATGTTTAGTTTTGCACTCTGGGAGCTCTATCTTGCGCATTCGGACTCTGTTTTGGGCAAATGATATATTGTTGAAAAGCTTGTTCTGAGAGATTTACATTTCTGTGAGTTTTTTTTCTAAATTCTTCTCTAGGTCCATTTTATTTAGATTTTTGTATTTTTACAATCTGGTGGATATCTTAGATGTTTTAGGTCCTGAGATCTTTTCCTTTTGACGAATGACTTGTCTTAGGTTGTTTTTTTGTTTCAGCAGCCTTCACTCTTCTTTGAGTAGTGTATACTTCACTTTTGTAGCATTCTTTTATGCACACTAACTGAGATAAAGTGCCATTCTATTGGGGTATGTGCAGGATCATGGTATGCCAAACTAGGCCCTTAAGTGGCAATAAAATTCAGAAAATCAGGTTTAGGCAAGTTGACATAAAAATTTGAACAAGTTATAAATATTATATCAAAAATATGTAAGAAGAGAATCTATAGAAAATTGAATTTGGTTTCTACGATACTATGCTTTTTTTGAAAAATAATTATTCTATATGTTGAAATTTTCAAATTTCAATTTAGTAGTATGAAAATTTTAGGAAAAAAAATAAAAAGTAGGTGTATGTTTGACCACCTTAAAAATAATTAAATGATATTTTTTTTACAAGATTCTAGATATAATTAGTAGACTCATGTTCGGATGTGACACATATTGTTTTGTAATTTTTTTCCAAGTAAACAATTAATTATGATTTTTTTTCTACAACTTTTTTAGAATACAAAAAGTCTCGTGTCTGACCACATTAACTTAGTCTAAACTTTATCAAATTGAATTTTTTTTTTTCTTGTAGTACGAAAATCATAGAATGTGATACATGTTTTAGATTTAAAAAATGTTATACAGTTTGAAAGTTATAGCTATTTTTCAATAAGTCTATAAATCATGACTACAAAGATAACAAGTAGGTGTATGTCTTAACACATTAAATAAAATCAAATTCTAATATTTTTTATAAGATTCTATAGAAAAGTAGTAGACTCATGTCCCAATGTGATGTATATCTTTTTATATTTTTTTCCAAGTAAATAATTAATTATGATTTTTCTGCTATAAATTTTCCTAAATATAAAAAATCTCATGTCGCACCAGCTTAACTTAGTCTAAACTTCATCAAATTGAAAGAATTGTTTATTATTATTGTATTAGATGAAGCATATAATGTGATGTATATTTCAGATTTCAAAAATGTTATATTGTTTGAAAGTTAAAGTTTTTTTTCAAAGAGTCTATCAATTAGGACTTTCACATTGCCACTTTTTGGCATACCATGATCATGCACATACCCATTCTATGCATGGGATCTTGCACATGTTCATGCTTTTTGTACTTGCACTACATTATAAAGTGTTAGGGGGGTTTGATGTTTGTCTTTGTTTGAGCACTGTAGTTTTTGTGCATGTGAATTTTGTACCTAGTTGTAGACACAACACTTTAGTAAAACATTAGAGGTTAGCAAATAAAAAACTTGCAATATAAATGAACTAAGCTAACTAGATGATTTATTGTCTTCTAGTATAGGTGAGTATGGTATTCATAGATTAGGACCGAGATCAGTGACAATGCAACACCTAAACGAAGGATTTAATGCTAAAGATGGATGAAAGATGAATGCAAATTAATCTATATTTTTGGATTTTATATGCAATATGATGAAAAATTGTATGAAATTGATCTAAGATGAATGAAATGTATTGCAAATATATTCTAAAAATGCTATGAATGCCATGAAAATGGATTGAGAACAATGAATGAAAAATTGCAAAAATCTCACAATCGCCTGTTCGCAAGAGCTTGATTCTCCAAAATTAAAAGCACAACTGAAAAGAAGGGCCCTTGTGAAAGAATTGAGACTTGTTTTTATAGAAATCCAGGGCTTGAGGGTGCATGAAAAAATCCATAAATCACTCTTTGATAAACTCATCCTGATTTTTGAGTTATCAATAAATTAGAAACAGTTAACTCGCAAAATCATGCAAAAACAACCTTTTAACTGAAATCAAAAGTTTAGATCTCAAAATAGATGTTGAGCTCAATAAGCTAACAAATTGAATTGATTTTTTGATTTAAAGTTTAACTGCTCTTTTGAATGCACATGGATAATTATGAATTAATTAAATAATTCAAGTGAATTATTCTCAACTTAACTGATTTTTGAATTAAAATAATTGATTTATGGGTTAATCAATTATTAAATCAAACTTTATTCCAAAAAGTATATCATTAAATATTGACAATTAGATTTAATTAATTAAATAATAATTTGATCAATTATTTGTAGGATTTTTGATTTATTGTCAAAATTAAATAATATTAATTAGGAATAAATATAATTAAATCTAATTAAATAATTAAGTGGCAGAATTAAATTAATTAATCAAATATTCAACATATTCAATTAATTAACTTTAGGATAAAGAACATATTTATTGCCAAATAATATTCAAATAGAGATAATTAAGATAAATGAGGAATATTTAGGAAATATTCCCCAATGCAGAATTAAGATTAAACCAATTAGGATTTCAATGATTTGATGTGCAGATGTGCCATTGGTTAGGAATTTTGTGTCGATTTCGATCGATTTGTCAATGTAGAAGGTCAATGGTCCTATAGCCCATTTTTGGGGTATTACATTTTGCCCCTCTTTGAATTACTGTGTGAAGTGCAGTGGTTCAAAGATTAATCTATTTTTGATGATGAAATGGACTCAGTTATGTGGTGGAGAAACTGATCCTGAAAGATTAACTGATTACGAGACATAAACTGATTAATTGATTTAGAAGATTTGGTGATTCAGGTCCTGATTGACCAAGAATCGAGATGATGTCAACTATAGCAACAATGAACTGGTGATTATGAAGAAGTGTCAAAGTGCCTAATTCTGAGCCTTATGATTACAAAGAAATGACTTTCCTAACTCTAGACCTGATTGTCCAAAGGAATTGAAAGGATGTCAAATCTGAACCCTTCAGTTACAAAGAACCAAGGAAGTAACACTAATGAACCGATGGTTACGAAAAGCTAATATAGTTTACAAGTTTGTGGGAGAATACCATATGTATATGCATCTTGATGAATCTGATATGCCCCAAGCAATGTGCCCCAAATGACGAGGACTTTTGATGAATCAACAACTAGACGTGGTTGTTGTCTTGATTAATGAAGAAAGATTGATTGACATATTTGATTAAAGATGTGCAATACCATGCCCCCTTCAGGATGAAAATCAAAATCTGACAAGAAAGTCAGTGTTGAGAGATGGTTGAAGCATGTTAATCAATTGGAAAAGTGGTTATGCATGTCCGGAGACATGTTCTGCATTGTTGGGAGGTCTTGAAGACCAAGTTTGACTAGGTTTGACCATGAGTTGACCATGGTTGACGAAGTTTAAATTTCAATAGTTTGATGTATGATAATTAGCTAAGTTGAATGCTAGATTTCATTGATGTTTAGAAGGTCGATTATGCAAGCAGTCAATCATCTTGGGTTTGAAAATTTTTAATTGTGATTTTGACAAAGTAAATGATCTCCGATTTTGATTTTGATCCCGAAAATGGGTTCAAAATATCAAAATTAGCCAGAGGTGCAATTTTCATGCAAAATGGAGCACTTTGAAAAATTAGGTCAAAACCTATATAAGAGCCAAAAGGGTCATTTTCAAATCATTATTCACTTTTCTCTTTTGCGAAACTTGTGGAGCCCTCAGAGAGAAAATAGAAGTTCTTGTCTCTTCACACCAATTTAAGCACTGCTGTTGATACCAGCGACCTCCCCAGTATGGGAACTTGGTAAGTGGACCTTTCTACCTCTCCTGCATTCAATTTTTGCTTGTTTTCATGCTTTATAGGATTTTTTAGCATGTTTTGTAGTTTTTCAATTTTTCATTCACGGAAACTCATATGACAGTCTGCCTAGACTCGTACAAATTTTCAGGTCTCGGTAGAATGTCATGTGTGTTTAAATTGTAACTCATATGAGAGGGACCCATCTTTCGTACGACATTTCATTGGGTCCATCAAGTCTCGTACGAGAACTTTCTGAGTGTCGTATATGCATGAAGTGTCGTACGAGACTTTGTAGAAACTTGTACGAGTTTTGGTGCCAATCTGAAAAATCGTATGGAAAATAGTGAGCATTTTTCACATCCTTAGATCAAAAATTTGATTTTTAAGATTTCATAGGCTGATAGCTTAGTCATTAATGTACCTTCTGAAGTATTCAATTTCTCATTTTTCATGCTTATAGCCTAATTTTTGACCAAGTTACTGATAGGGTGTCCATGTTTTTGTGTTGTGTAGGTTCACTCTCCTAATGTTCATGTTTGTATTTCTCACCCAGCTACCCAAAGACTATGTGTAGCACCTCTTGATCCATTGAGAGTACATTTAGCTACCTATGGCTTTGAGTACCTGATTCAGTTACCTGACATTCAAGTAAAACATGGATTGATTACTACACTTGTAGAGAGGTTTCACTCTGAGACCCAGACCTTTCATTTTCCTACTGGAGAGATCATCGTTATGCCAGAGGATGTGTATAGGATACTCTAGATACCATTTCATGGTCCTTGTCCTGATTATATTAGTGTGGGGAATTCAGGGTTGCATGTTTTTAGGACTCTATTCGGTGATAACGAGAAGTTAGCTCAGTTCATTTCATGGGAGACTCTTGTACATAGATATAGTAAGACTCATAGACTAGAGTGTATCTTAGAAAGGATGATCAGAGGGATCATTATGTCAGATCTTCAGCTAAAAGATCTTCTGATGGGCTGGGCTCCGATAGTTACATGCCTGATGGCTAGTCCTGCTTAGCTAGGATGGGGTCATTGTTTATTAGCCCATATGTTCAGTGAGATGCATGAGATTGTTTACCATGAGGGTAAAACATTTGCTTCAGGTGCACTTGTATTATAGATTTGGGCTTAGGAGAACATCTGATATGCCAGCCCATATGCGGTGAGGAGAGGCAGCCACAAGAGCCTCTGATTTATAGATATTCTATTTATGTCACACAAGTAAAGATGGGCCATATAGAGTACTTGAGGCATGTCTTAAATGAGATGAAATTCATGATTTGGAGGTCATACTTATAGGTTGAGGCATGGCCATCTGCTCGTGCCTAGTTTGGTTACTTCTCTCAGAGCTGAGTGTTGGTAGGTCTATCTAGCATTGTCCTGGAGAGGTTTCTGATTACACGAGTATGGAGACAGTATGGCATTATACAGGATGCCCCATAGGAGTTTTCCACTTATGCACGACTGGTTCAAGAGATGGGATTAGGATGGATGGCTCATTTGTCATATGTGTTGTGCATTCAGGATTACACTGGGTATGCTGCTAGAGATTGGGATTACAGGCCACAGGTAGCTGATACTGGAGTTACTGATGCCTTTATTGCATGGTTAGAAGAGCATCTAATGAGGCATTTCTCTAATCTAACTAAGTTGATTCCTACCATGGAGGATGCTGAGGATGTGACAAGTGCCCCTATAGATAGAGGCTAAAGATGGGGCGATGTACAAATTCTAGTGTTGCATCCTATACCACCTAGGCCTAGAGTAGTGATGACCCCACCGATCCCATCAAGACATATGATACCACCTTTCCCTCAGAGTTCCATAGCAGGCATACCTACAGTTCTTTAGAGGAGACATACTAGAGGTGAGGGTGGTACACTTGGTAGTGTGGGTAGTTCTGAGGAGGTTCTGGGAGCACATCAAGATGTTGCTATGGAGGATGCCCCAGATGCTCTTTATTTTGGTCTAGGTGTGGAGGTTCCTCACTGTAAGACATGGAGAGGAGATAGTGCAGATCAGCCTACAAAGGAGACAAATATAGTGGTAGATGAGGGTGATCTAGGATTGAGGTAGACACCTCAAGATTTCATTAGGCGACTCTGATTGCAGATACAGGATTTGAGGTTATAGAGTGCCATGTTGGAGATTCATCTAAGAGAGTTTGAGAGATAGAGACTAGAGTGTGAGGTGGATGTGAGGTGACTATAGGCTGAGGTGGTCCATCGGACCATTTGGGCCTCATACTATGTGTTTGCTTATTACTCGAGGGTACCTGCTGAGCACAGAGTGCCTTCTTATTCTTAGTTTATGCTTTCTTCTAAGGAAGCTAGGGCACCACGGGTTGACCCACCACTAGATGCACCTACCCCACCACTACCAGATGTAGAGGAGCAAGCAAACATATGATCTATCTTAGTGTTCTAATTTTTCCATTTTTGTCTATACAATGATAATTTCTGATAGCTCAGATGAGCTCATTCTTTTGTTTACTGTGCCATTAGTGCACCCCCATACTTATCCTAAATTTTGATATATATATGAAATTGATTTTGGTTGTGACTTCATATGCACTTTTCATTTTGGTTTATGATGTAATATCATGTGATGCACATGTATGAAATGCTTTGATTAGTGTAGAATGTATGGATTATGCAATGCAATGTTTTCTTGTCAAATTTATGGATTATGCAATGCAATGATAGATGATAGATGAATAAATGCAAATGTATGTTTATGGATGCACATGTATGTATGTGAATGGATTTATGAAATGCTTATGATATGCAATGTAAATGCAGCAATACACATGATATTGTTTTGCAAGTATTGATGAAGACAAGTTCTTAGTCATTTGTCAAAACAGATGTGCAACCCAAGATTGTGACTACTTGCTGGTTAGTTAAGGGGACCTTCATACAAAGCTCAACCCTTGTGTCATGTTTAGCATAGATTTGGAGAATTATTAAGTGTTCAAGTTGATTTTGTGAAATCATGAGATAAATGCAATCATGCAAAGTGCAAAATGAAATGCAGACCTAGGACCTAGGACTTAGTCACTGATCATGTGTCGATCATTTTCATCACTGAATATTTTTTTGATCTTTTCTCTTTAGGTAATACCGAATAAATCAATACGATTTCCACTAGTTAGGCAACTGTGAACAGATGAATATTAATTTTTGTTTTATTATGTCAAATTTAGATATAAGCATCAAGGCACAAAAGCAGGATGACCTGAATATCATGTTCATTTTGATATAGCAATTTGTATAAGCATCATAATATAAACATTGTCATGACCTGAATATGCCTTACAGACAAACAAACCAAGCAGTTCAAGAGACCATTCTTATTCTCAAGTGAATTTATCCATAGTGACCCTTTATCATTCACATCCTTGGATAATTTTGTGTTTCAAAATAAAGAAGAAGAAATCACTCAAAAGAAAAAGTTAGATCAAACTTCCTTGAATTTGTTGGGTATCCATGGTCGAGGTACATGTGGCCATCCAATACATGATGGAGGCACTTATAGTGGACACCAATTCAATCCAAAATTTCCAAAGTTGTCATATTTTCATTCAAAGAAAGAAACAAATAAAAGATTATGCCCCTAGTCATCAGTCTCTTAAATCCTATGAAGGACATCATTTAGGAGCTTGAGGAAACATAATATGCAGAAATCTCAATGTGAATCAGTAAGCATACAAGGAGATAAAAGCATGTGGAGCAAAGATTGTTTTCAGTTTGTTGTTGTTGTTGTTTGTGTTTGATTGCAAAATCCTTTCCTGGTGAGGAGATAGGCTGACTGACTCAGATATAGCTTTGGAAGGACCTTGACTAGAAGTGACTTTTCTAAAGATACTGAGGGCTTTAGGATATGATGTTGATTGCCCCCAATTTAGGAACATTGATAGGATACCAACCCTTTGCTGGATGGTGCTTAGATTGACTTTATTGAAAACACGAGAATCTTCAATAGATTTTTGTTTGATGCTTCTTCTTGTCCATTCCCTTGAGGATAGTTTATGGACAACCAATGTTGTGTAATCTTGAATTTAGAGCACAAGGAATCTAAGTCCTTATTCTTAAATTGGCCACCATTATCTATGACTATTGAATGTGGAATTCCATACCAACATATGATGTAGTTCAGGATGAACATTGAAATTTATTTGTTGGTTTCTTGAGTCATAGGAACTGCTTCTACCCATTTTGTAAAATAGTCTATAGCTATAATGATATGAGTATGTCCATTGGAGGAATGTGGATATATTGCTCCTATTAGATCAAACACCCATTGTTGAAATGGTCATTGTGTAGTGAAGGGAATAAGATCTCTCCTTGGTGCATGAATCAAGTTACCATGGACTTGACATTTCTGACAATTCTTAGCATATTTGATAGCCTCTTTTTCCATTTCAGGCCAATAATACCCAACCCTAATAAGTTTTTGAGCTAGTGTTAAACCATTGGAATGTGATCCACATATACCATTGTGGACTTCCTCTAATATGCATTGAGACTCTTCATGTTCTAAACAC
The DNA here is from genome assembly GCA_027943335.1 of Chamaecyparis obtusa. Lineage (NCBI taxonomy): Eukaryota > Viridiplantae > Streptophyta > Pinopsida > Cupressales > Cupressaceae > Chamaecyparis > Chamaecyparis obtusa. The sequence continues at coordinate 303,465 of BSBK01001041.1, read as the reverse complement.
CTAAGAAGTGTACCATGTAGACTCCATTTGTACATATCATTACTAATGATGACATACCGGGATGCATTTTGAATAAGGTATCATTTCTCATGGTGGTTGAAGTTATTAGGGATGATTTGGTCTTGAAGGTAGGAGAAAAGGTGTTTGTATCTGGAAGAATCATGACCAAAAATAGTGCAGACCATGTGGGTTTCAGGGGAATCATATGCAGGAAATGATAGTGCTTCCACTAGGAACTCATAATGTAGCTCATGCTTGGGCTGTTGTAGTAAAGATGATAGCACTACCATAGCATCAACAACCTTGTTTGACATTCTAGGAATCTTCTCAAAAGTGACTGAGATGAAATACTTCTTATGGTCATCAACCATGTGTTTGTATGGAACTAGTTTCTCATCTTTTTTTTGGTACACATCATTGACATGGTGTATGACTATCTGTGAGTCTCCATGAATGTGTAATTATGTCACTTGCCACTTAGTTTCTATCTTCATGCCACTAAGTAGAGCTTCATATTTAGTGATATTGTTTGTGCAAGGAAATTTTATTCTAAATGCTTTAGGTATTGAGTAACTTTGTGGTGTTATGAACAATATGCATGCTCTGGATCCATTCTGTGTGTAAGATCCATCAAAGAAAATATGCCAAGTCCTAGAAGATATGTACATGATGGATGAATCATCAAATTCCATCTATAATGGTGTATCATATAACATTGGTGCTTTAGGAAATTGATCTGCAATGACTTGGCCTTTGATAGCTTTCCTTTCAATATATTCTATGTCAAATTTGCTCAGTAGCATCACCCATTTAGCTAATCTACCCATGAGGGAAGCTTTTCTCAATAAGTATTTCAATGGATCTATCTTAGCTATCAATTGTGTTGTATGAGCTAACATGTAGCGTCTTAGTTTCTGTGATGCAAAGATCAGAGCTAGACAAGCTTTCTCAATCATTGAATAGTTCTTCTCATAAGCTACCAAGGTTACGCTAATGTAGTAGATAGCTCTCTCTTTCTTGTTTTCATCATGTTATGGTAGTAATGCCCCCAGTGATGTATCTATGGAAGAGACATACAAAATAAATGGCTTCCCTTGAATAGGAGGCATAATAATAGGAGGATTTGATAGATATTGCTTGATGTGGTTGAAGTTCTTTTTAGACTCCTCGCTCCATGTAAAAGTCACACCTTTATGTAATGTCTTTGTGAAAGGTTGTTATATATCTGCTATCTGAGATATGAAACATCTAATTGATTTCACCCTTCCTTGTAAGGTTCTCATTTGACTAATATTTTTAGGAGGTTGCATCTCCATGATAGCCTTGAATTTAGTAGGATCTACTTCAATGCCTTTCTTTGAGACTATATAGCCTAGGAGCTTTCCAAAAGTGACACCAAAAGCACACTTTTTAGAATCCAATCTAAGACTAAAATTCTCCATTATATCTAGTATTTTTCTCAAATCATTCAGATGTTCAGATCTTATCATTGATTTAGCTAAGGTGTCATCAACATAGTCTTCTATAGTTAGATGCATCATATCATGGAAGATAAATGTCATAGCTTGTTGATATGTAGCACTAGCATTTTTAAGACCAAATAGCATGACATTCCAACAAAAGGTACCCCATGCACATGTAAAAGTTGTTTTCTCTTGATCTTCTAGAGAAATTTTGATTTGGTTGTATCTAGAGAAACCATCCATTAAAGAATACATTTCAAAGCCTGCAGACATGTCCACTATCATATCGATATTTGGGAGTGGAAAGTCATCCTTAGGGAATGCTTTATTTACATCTCTAAAGTCTCTACATATTCTTATAGATTTATCTAGTTTTGAAACTAGAACTATGTTTGAGATCCACTCTTCATAATCTATGACTCAAATAAATCTGGATTTTATTAACTTTTCTAGCTCAGCTTTGACTAGGAGTGCAACATGTGGATGCATCTGTCACAACTTCTGTTTAATAGGTTTGACTCCTAGAGATATAGAAAGATCATGCATGATGAGATAATGATCTAACCCTAGCATATCTGAATATTTCCATGCAATGTTGATCTTCTTCTCTACTAAGAATTTGGTAAATGCTTGTTTCTCTTCCTCTGATAGGGATTGTGCTACATGAATCAATTGTGGTTCTTCTATTGTACCCAAGTTTATAGATTGAGTTGGTTCTATTAGTACTAGAGATTTGTCCTGTAAATGACTTAGAAGGACATCAAATATCTCATCCTTAGGCACCTTAGAGAGGTTTTTATCTTTGGATATGTCTTTTATTTTTACTATTTTTGGTTCTGAGACTGCCACAAAGTTGTTTTCACCCTCAGTACTCTTTTTCTTTTTACTTTTGTTTTTTTGAGTGAGATATTTGATATTTGACTCTGTCATGCTAATGCTAGGTTCACTGATTGAAGTCATCATAGGTTCCACTGCATTAAGGTAATAGGTAAGAGCATAGTCAATTTGAAAGGTATGGATATCTTAGTTTGGATTGGTAGATGTTTGGTCAATAAGCTCTCAATGTTGGATAGTCAATGTAGGGGAGGATTGCGAAATGGTGTTCATGCATATGGTGTTTTCATCATTGGTCCTAACCTGAATTTAAAATTCAAAGGTGATATTACTACTTAGAATGTTCAGTTCATGAATAGTCTCAACATCATTATTGGATTCCACTTCAACAGTAGGTGGATCAGACTCGTTAAGTTCATCATTTCTCTCTAGAATCACATCAGATTTAGGTGAATATTGGTGAATGACATCAATGTGTTTTTCTGTGATAAGCTCATCTTCTTCTGGAATAACTCCCCATTCATAGTCATTTGATTCATCTTTTGATTCTTCATCTAGACCTCTAGGAAATTTGAGAACATGTGTAAAGTCAGGATGAATCCCCCAAGAAGGATTACCTTCAAATTATGAGCGAAATTCATATTCATGGGAGTTTGTTTTAGAATCACTATTTTTTCCCAAATATTCAACTATTGTGAGAGGTTTAGCTTCTTTTTTAGTAGTAGGTTCTTGTGTATCTACTACATTGATATTCTCCTTAGGTTTCTCTTCATCCTTACGAAGATCTAGTATGTTTTGAGGTAAACATGCATAAGGAATAAGATCAGTGGCGTCAGAATCATCACTATCTGATTGTTGTGTTTCTTCCTTTAGCTGAATTTTTGTTGTTGGACTTATCTATTCTAGGACATGAGTCAAGTTACCACTGAGGTGGAATGGTTTTTTGTGATATCCAATTCCTCTAGTTTTCTTGTTTGTTCTTCCACAATGCTCAATAGGTTGTATGATTCCTTTGCCTCTTGTTCCTAGAGGTCCTTTCCTTGTATATCTCATTTTAGACATGAGTTTGTGACATGGTCCATATGACTTTGAAGGAATCTTGTTTGATTTCAAGTCACATTTCTGAATTGATTGAGATTCATATTTGTATGGCCATGCAAGAACAACTTCATCCTCTTCAAACTCTTTCTTGGATACTTATTCTTTGACAAAACATCCATTATAGATAGCTTGAGGTTCTTTAGGTACTTGTTTTGTCTGTTTTAAAGGTTGCCCATAAGATTTAGGTGAGACTAGGAGAGATATTAGAGATAGGACCGGTTCCATAATATATTCTCCCATGCTTATATCCTTGATTTTGACCTCTTTGGAAATGTCTTCCATCTTGGATGTAGATGCAATGTCTATTTTATTGGTAGAGGACTCTCTATTATGTGGAACACATTTGTTAGTACTTTCTTTCAAGGCATTGTAAGATGTATATATGTCAACTGGCATTGTTACCTCTACTCCAATATAAGGAAATTTCACACACTGATGGTATGTTGATGGAATAGCTTGCATTTCATGTATCCAAGGTCTCCCTAGAAGAATTTTGTAAGCCAATGGAAGATCCTGAACTTGATAGGTGATGTCTCTGATAATTGGTCCTATTCTGATAGCTAGTACAATTGTTCCCTTGGAAGATATTTCTTGCTCATCATATTCTTTTATGGTTATCTTCTTTTTAGGATCAATGGAATCTTTTGATAATCCCATTTGTGTGACCAATTTGTAGGAACAGATGTGTAGACCAGCACCACCATCTATCAACACACATTTGACATGATGGTTTTGGATTAAGACTTCAATGTGCAAGGGATGGTTATGCGGATGACTCAATGAATTGTCATCTTCCTTTGAAAAGGAGATATACTGGGGTGATATCAGATGACCAACCATAGTCTAAAATCTATCTAGATCAAGAATTTTCAGGAACATTGGAACTGAGTGGAGCTTTATCCAGAATAGCCCTGTGAGCAGGAGATATCTGAAGCAAATCAAACATGGATATTTTTGCATTGGTATGCTAAATTTTTTGAACAATACTATATGATATTGGCCTTGTCTCTTTAGAATTTGATGATTTTGAGGAAGCCCTCTTTTTAGAAGTAGATGAAAGATTGAAAGGAACCTTAAGGGCATTTGATGAACCTGAGTTTTGTCCTTGTAGATGTACCTAAGCTTGTGATCAAGTTATTGCATTTGCTGATTGATTATCTCTATCTTTACTTACCATGGTGTTGACATTGCAATGTTCAGATAGGCATGGTTCAACCATGTTTATGACAACATTATTTCCAGAGTAGGTGTAATTGACTTTGGCACCCATGTTAGGTGGAGAAGATGAATCTCCTTTAGTATGCTTCAAAAATGGTTTTGTGAATGTCGTATGATCATTTTTGGTTTTATGGTTGTCAATTACAATTTCTCCATCATCAATTTTGTCTTGAATGATATGTTTCAAGAACATGTAGTTATTGGTTTTATGACCTTTGTTTTGATGGAAGTCATAGAAATCGGTCTCTTTCCACCATTTAGGTTTCACTTCAGGATCATATGGTTTTATCTCAGGTAATGTAATGATTTTGTTTTCCAATAGTGTTTTCATGGGATATTCTAAGGACTCACCCAAAGGAGTGCAATCACACTTTGGTTTCATAACCAATGGTTTATATTCATTAGAATTTTTTGGAAGATTCAAATGCCTTTTGGTCATAAGCTTTTATGGCTTGGGTACCAATGGTGAGATTGAATGTTGGTGCCTTTGATGGAGCACTGATATGATCAACAACACCATCTATTACAATAATTTTGTTCTTCTTCCAGAATTTGACTTTATCTTTGTTGTTGGAACTAGAACTTGATTCATTCTTGCTATCTTTGTTAAGTGATATGTCTCCCTTATGAGCAAGCACATTTTAAATCTTTATTGCATTTTCTACCATTTTCTCAAAAGAAGTATGATTTTGCATTTGAAAATGATAGTTGAGTTTTGGAATCAGATTGTTGATGAAGATGTTGAGTTTTTCAATTTCTAGAATAGGTTGAGCATAGAGTGAAAAATTCTTCCTCCATCATTTGAGGAAGGTCAGGAATGGCTCTCCTGAGTTTTGCTTCAGATTGTAGATGTCGATCATGGTGACCGGATGTTGAATATTGTAGGAGTATTGTTGGTAGAATAGTTTGATCAAGTACTCCTCAAAGGTTTTGATTGTTGGAGGCATTTTAGAGAGCCAATGAATGGCTGCTCCTCCCAGAGATCATGGGAAAAGATGCATTATGTAGGTTGGTTCATGCATAAACTGTTGGAAACTGCAATTGAAGTAATTTTTGTATTTTCATTGATATCAAACCTTAATTGGTAAGACTATTTCAACTTAGGAAATTACTATATCTATTTGATTTTTGTGAAGGGGAAAAGCAAGGTTGGTAATAATAGCACCTAGGGAAAGGTTGAGTTATCTTGATTGATGAAGGGTGCTCCCCTTAATACCACAAACACATAATAGAAACATAGAAACAACAACAATATGCAAGAATAGAAAATTGGCTTCTTATTATCTCCACAAATGTGGAATTAAAAACTTTTAGAATTAAAATATGCAAAGCCACATGGGCATTTTCTTACAATATTCTATAGGACAAAGCTTTGAATCAATACCCAGATCTACTACCCAGAACTGCCCTAGACAACACTACGGGCCTTCTTTATATAGGCAATTTCCACCGCCTGAGAAGGTTCCAGAAATTTAGCCCTAAGGGCCGACCCAACTTAGAATTATTTTATTTTTCAATTTATTACATCAAAGTTGGCTCAAAATAACTTTTTAAACCCGAACAAAAATTTTGAAGGAAAATTATTTTCTGCCATTTTAGGTGGCCCGACTTTCAGAGACCATAAGTCATCACTAGTTGACCCAATTGACTATTATAACCCCATTTCAGAAATGCCACGAAGCGCTCTATAGTCTTGTTCCATGCAAAGCACCCATCACCCAATTTTTCAACCTCATATGGGGCCTCTAAAGCCTTCAAAATTGAGTTCAAAGTTTCTGTACCCTGCTGCCAATACCGAAAATCTTCAATATCTTCAAAACTAGACCTGATTTAGCCATGAAACTTTGCTGGCAAGCTGATATGACTGAGATGAACCTCCACATGTAAAATCAAAATATTCAGAGATCGTAAGGCCAACTTACTAAAAATAGCAAGTTTCCATAAATAGTAGCTCTGCACAAGATAGCCCTTATTGAATACAAAAATATAAATATTTTGTTGGGTGATGCAAGATTGCTCTTACACCCAGGATGCTCCTGCATCAGACACCCGGGGTAATTTGAGAAGTGAACTTGTCACGACTCAGGTGTGTAGAGGAAAACCAAGATGCTTAACCTCCTCCTTTGTTAGCCATGATGAATCTTCTATAGGTCATCCTTTCCATTTGACCAAATACTCTTCATATGTCCTGTTCTTTGTGCTACTGCCAACACGACTGTCTAGTATGTCTTCAATCTCCTTGATATCTGAACTGGTTGCTAGAATACTCCACTGTGCTGCTGCAACCTCATCTTCAACACCTCCTTCATGATACTCTATCAAATCTAAAATGTTAAACACTGGTAAAATATTCAGCTTAGTAGGCAATTCTACCTCATATGCATTTCCTGAATCATGCTTTTTCAGTATCTTACATGGCCCAAACTTCTTCATTTTCAACTTGTTATATGTACCAACTGGAAATCGCTCCTTCCGCAAATGAACCATGACTTCATCTGCAACCTGAAATTTCTTATACCTCCTTTCTCATCTGCCTTAGCCTTATACTATGCATTCATCTTTGTAATATGCTTCCTCACCTCCTCATAGATGTTCTTCAAATGTTCTGCAAAATCCTCAGCTTCAGCACTACTTATTTCTCCTTTATCTATCTTTCTCAATTCAGATGCATTTCTTGGACTACTTCCATATACAATCTCGAATGGTGATTTACCACTGCTCCTGTTGATAGAATTATTGTATGCAAATTCTACTTGTGGTAAAATCAAATCCCATCCTGTTGGCTTATCTCCAACCAAACATCTCAGCAAATTTCCCAAACTTCTATTCACCACCTCTGTCTGTCCATCAGTCTGTGGGTGATGTGATGAACTGAACTTCAAATCTATCTTCAAATTTTTTCACAATGTATGCCATAAATATCCAACAAACTTAGTGTCTCTATCTGAAACTATGGTTTTTGGCAAACCATGTAGTCTCACCACTTTTTTGAAAAAAAATTCTACTACATAAACAACATCATTAGTCTTCTTGCAGGGAATGAAACGTGCCATCTTCAAAAATTTGTCAACTACTACAAAAATTGAATCATGTCCCCGTCGTGTCCTCGGTAAACCAAGAACAAAGTCCATACTGATATCCTCCCAAGGCTTCTCTGGTACAGGTAATGGATGATACAACTCTATATTCTGCTTCACTCCCTTCGCTATCTGACATACTCTGCAACTCTGTACAAACTTCTTCACATCTTGCTGCAACTGTGGCCAATAATAATTCTCACCAACCAAAGCAAGGGTTTTATCGTGACCAAAATGTCCAGCCAATCCTCCACTATGCTTCTCCTTGATGAGATTATCCCTCATAGAACTTCGTGGAATGCACAACTGACTCCCTCTGAATAGCATATCATCTTGGATGATAAAATCCAGGCACTTCATCCTATCTAGAGTAACAGGTTCTCTATAAGCTTTCCAAGCTCCACCAAAATCAGGATCCTCTAGATACAAATTCTTCAGTTCCTTGAACCCAACCACCTCAATCTACATCTCTATCAGTAATAGTTTCCTTCTGCTAAGAGCATCTGCAACCCTATTAGACTTTCCACTTCTGTGTTTCAAAACAAGTGTATAACTTTGCAAAAACTCAGCCCATTTCAAATACCTTTGATTCAACTTTCCTTGACTATTCAAATATTGCAAAGCTTGATGATCAGTATACAAGAAAAACTCCTTAGGAAGCAGATAATGTCTCCACTTCTTTAATGCCTAAACTATAGCATAAAATTTCTGATCATAAACATAATATTTTCTCTTGGTATCATTTAACTTCTCACCGAAATAAGCAAAAGGTTTACCTTCTTGGCTCATAACAGCTCCTATTGTAGTACCACTAGCATCAAAGTCTACTTGAAACACCTTATTAAAATCTAGAAGTGCTAAAATAGGTTGTTCTGTAACTTTTTGTTTCAACAATTGAAAACTCTTTTCTGCCCCATTAGTCCACTTAAACTCTTTTCTATCCCCTATCATTATTTCAGTCAAGGGTCCACAAATACTGCTAAAATTTATGATAAACTTTCTATAAAAGCTAGCCAAACCATGAAAAGATCTTACCTCAGTAGCATTCCTTGGAGTAGGCTATTCAAAGATAGCCTGTACCTTCTCTGGGTCTATTTTTAGACCTTCTACTGAAACTACAAATCCTAAATAAACTAACTCTTTCTTCACAAAACTGCACTTCTTCAAATTAATCAACAATTTCTCTTCTCTCAGCTTCTCAAATACCATATGAATATGCATAATATGCTCCTCCAATGTCTTAGTAAAGATAAAAATATCATTTAACTAAACAATGACAAACTTACCCAAAAATTCTTTCAAAACCTCATTCATGAGTTGCATGAAAGTTCTCAGTGCATTGGTTAGCCCAAAAGGCATGACTAACCACTCATACAGTCCTTCCTTTGTCTTGAAGGTAGTCTTCCATTTATCTCCTTCTCTGATCTGAATCTAGTGATCCACTCTTCAGATCTATCTTTAAGAAATACACAGCTCCACTCAAACAGTTGATAATATCATCCATTCGTGGCAATAGAAACCTATACTTGATTGTAATCTTGTCTATTACTCTGAAATTTGTACACATCCTCCATTCTCCATTCTTCTTTGGTACTAATACTGCTGGTACATCACATGGACTCAGGCTCTCCCGAATCAATCCCTTTTGTAACAACTCATGTACTTGTCTATTCAACTCTTCACTTTTTGCTGGTGTCATTCTGTGTGCTACCTTGTTTGGCAAAGTGGCTCCTAGAATCAAATCCATCTGATGACTGATCTTCCTTATCGGTGGTAATCTATCAGGTACATTATTAGATACAATATCCTGAAACTCATTCAACAAATCTGCAACCTCTACAGGTACATCCTCTCCTTCTTCTTTACCATCTTTTGGAATTAAAGAAAAACACACATGCTCATGCCTCATACCATCTAGAAATTTTCTTCCATCAAAAAATGTTATGCTTGCATTACCGCATACCTTTTCTTCAGTCTCCTTCAATGGCTTTAGCTTATGTCGCACTCCATCCTTTGTCAGGGAATAGGTATTCACATGACCATCATGTACAACACATTTGTCAAACTACCACGGTCTACCCAACAACATATGACATGCATCCATAGAGGTGATATCACATAGTACCTCATCTTGGTACCCGCCAATCTTGAACTTTACTAGGCACTGTTCATTGACCATGACGTTGTGGTCATCCTGCACCTAAGCAATCTGATAAGGATGTGGGTGTTTCTATCTCTTGCGCTTCAACTTTGTCACCATCTCCTCTGACACCAAATTTTTAGTACTTCCACTATCGATAATCACATCACAACATTTACCCTCAGACTTGCACCTAGTTTGAAATAGGCTTCTCCTTTGTTCAGGTTCATTCTCACCACTTAGCAAGACTCTTCTGTTAATTAGCATTTCTCCTCTTTTAGCATCTTCAGAATTTGATAATCTAGCATCTTCATCTACATGTGCAACTCTGGCCTGGCCTTCATTTCTCCTGTATGTTCTATCTTGGTACTCTGGACATTCAAATGCCCTATGACCTTCTTCTCCACAGTGAAAACATGTTCCACAAAAGCCTCCTCTTCCAGATCCTTGTCCTCTTCCTCTTCCTCTCTGATCTCTATTACTCTAATCCTGGAAATAATTTGAATTATTCCCTCTCTGATTCTGACTTCTACTAGCCTCATCCTTCTTTTTCAAATCTTCATTTCGGCCACCATATGACCATCCACCAGATCTTCCACCACGACCTCTTCCATTTTGTCTGCTCTCAAACTTCTTATTTAGTTTTTCCTCTACTTTTATGGAAAACTGGTATGCCTCCCCAATACTATTCATTCAAACTAGATTGAGCTCCTCCTGAATGCTTGGCCTCAACCCATTAAGGTATCAGGCAACTTTCTCCTTATCAGCTTCTACATGGCCTGTTCTAATGAGGAGTCGGTAGAACTCCTCTGTATACTCTTGAACAGATCTTCCTGCTTGCTTCAAACTTTACATTTTCTTTAGTAGGTCAAGCTCATAATCAATAGGAATGAACTGTCGCTTCAATTTATCCACCATCCGATTCCATCTTGTGATTTTATCTTTCCCTCTTCTATTTCGCTCCAATTGAATTTCTTGCCACTAGATCTTCACATGACCTTTTAGTCTGGCCTTCGCAAATTTGACCCTATCAGGATCCTCAACATCTTCATACTCAAAATATTCCTCACATGCATTGATCCAGTCGATCAATTCCTCTAGGTTAAGATTTCTAGAAAATGTAGGAACCTCAATCTTAGGTCTTTTTCCAATCTTGGAAATGGCCCGAAAAAGTCTTTCTTCCTCCTCATTCACAATTTTGGCTTCTCCTTCTTGATATTCTTCTTTGGCTTCATCCTCGCTTTTGTCTCTAACATTAAGATTCATTCTTCTGCGAATCTCTTCTTGCAATGCTCGCACTTGTCTCTGCAACTCTCTAACCTCAGGTGTCACAACACCAGCTCTTCCGCCACATTCTCTTCATGGAAGCATTTTTGTGATGCACGCTGAAACCCTAACCACAGTCCTATTGCAAACTGGCTCACAGTCAGTGATCTATTTACACACTTAGGAACCTCTGCTCTGATACCACTTGATGAAGGGTGCTCCCCTTAATACCACAAACACATAACAGAAATAGAGAAACAACAACAATATGCAAGAACAAAAAATTGGCTTCTTATTATCTCCATAAATGTGGAATTACAAACTTTTAGAATTACAATATGAAAAGCCACATGAGCATTTCCTTACAGTATTCTGCAAGACAAAGCCTCGAATCAATACCGAGATCTACTACCCAGAACTGCTGTAGACAACACTATGGGCCTTCTTTATATAAGCAATTTCCACTGCTTGAGAAGGTTCCAGAAATTTAGCCCTAAGGGCCGACCCAACTTAGAATTATTTTATTTTTCAATTTATTACATCAAAGTCAGCTCAAAATAACTTTTGAAACCTGGACATAAATTTTGAAGGAAAATTATTTTCTGCCATTTCAGGTGGCCCGAGTTTCGAAGACCATAAGTCATCACCAGTTGACCCGATTGACTATTATAGCCCCATTTCAGAAATGCCACGAAGTTCTCTACACGCTTGACCCACACATAGCGCCTGTCACCCAATTTTTTGACCTTATCTGGGGCCTCTAAAGCCTTCAAAACTAAGTTCAAAGTTTTTGTACCCTGCTGCCAATACCGAAAATCTTCAATATATTCAAAACTAGACTTGATCTAGCCATGAAAGTTTGCTTGCAGGCTGATATGACTGAGATGAATCTCCACATGTAAAATCAGAACATTCTGAGATCGTAAGGCCAACTTACTAAAAATAGCATGTTTCCATAAATAGCAGCTCTGCACAAGATAGCCCTTATTGAATACAAAAATAGAAATATTTTTTTGGGTGATGCAAGATTGCTCTTACACCTAGGATGCTCCTGCATCAGACACCTAGGGTAATTTGAGAAGTGACCCTGTCATGACTCATGTGTAAAGAGGAAAACCAAGATGGTTAACCTCCTCCTTTGTTAGCCATGATGAATCCTCTACAGGTCATCCTTTTCATTTGACCAAATACTCTTCATATGTCCTATTCCTTGTGCTACTGCCAACATGACTGTCTAGTATGTCTTCAATCTCCTTGATATCTAAATTGGTTGCTGGAATACTCCACTGTGCTGCTGCAACCTCATCTTCAACATAGGTCCTTCATGATACTCTATCAAATCTGAAATGTTAAACACTGGTGAAATATTCAGCTTAGTAGGCAATTCTACCTCATATGCATTTCCTAAATCATGCTTCTTTAGTATCTTACATGGCCCAAACTTCTTCATTTCCAACTTGTTATATGTACAAACCAAAAATCACTCATTCCGCAAATGAACCATGACTTCATCTGCAACCTGAAATTCCTTATGCCTCCTTTTCTCATCTTCCTTAGCCTTATACTGTGCATTCATCTTGGTAATATGCTTCCTCACCTCCTCATGGATGTTCTTCAAATGTTTTGTAAAATCTTCAGCTTCAGCACTACTTATTTCTCTTTTATCTATCTTTCTCAATTCAAATGCATTTCTTGGACTAATTCCATATACAATCTGGAATGGTGATTTACCAGTGCTCCTATTAATAGAATTATTGTATGCAAATTCTACCTATGGTAAAATCAAATCCCATCCTGTTGGCTTATCTCCAACCAAACATCTCAGCAAATTTTCCAAACTTCTATTCACCACCTCTATCTGTCCATCAGTCTGTGGGTGATGTGATGAACTGAACTTCAAATATGTCTTCAACTTTTTCCACAATGTACGCCAGAAATATCCAACAAACTTAGTGTCTCTATCTGAAACTATGGTTTTTGGCAAACCATGTAGTCTCACCACTTCTCTGAAAAACAATTTTGCTACATGAACAACATTATTAGTCTTATTGCAGGGAATGAAATGTGCCATCTTCAAAAATTTGTCAACTACTACAAAAATTGAATCATGTCCCCACCGTGTCCTCGGTAAACCAAGAACAAAGTCCATACTGATATCCTCCCAAGGCTTCTCTGGTACAGGTAATGGCTGATACAACCCTGTATTCTGCTTCATTCCCTTCACCATCTGACATACTCTGCAACTCTGTACAAACTTCTTCACATCTTGCTGCAACTATGGCCAATAATAATTCTCACCAACCAAAGCAAGAGTTTTATCACAACCAAAATGTCTAGTCAATCCTCCACTATGCTTCTCCTTGATGAGATTCTCCCTCATAGAACTTCGTGGAATGCACAACTGACTCCCTCTGAATAGCATATCATCCCGGATGATAAAATCCAGCCACTTCATCCTATCTAGAGTAACAGGTTCTTTACAAGCTTTCCAAGCTCCACCAAAATCAGGATCCTCTGGATACAAATTCTTCAGTTCCTTGAACCCAACCACCTCAATCTGCATCTCTGTCAGCAATAGTTTCCTTCTGCTAAGAGCATCTGCAACCTTGTTAGACTTTCCACTTCTATGTTTCAAAACAAATGTATAACTCTGCAAAAACTCAACCTATTTCATATGCCTTTGATTCAACTTTCCTTGACTATTCAAATATTGCAAAGCTTGATGATCAGTATACAAGACAAACTCCTTAGGAAGCAGATAATGTCTCCACTTCTTTAATGCCTAAACTATAGCATAAAATTCCTAATCATAAACATAATATTTTCTCTTGGCATCATTTAACTTCTCACTGAAATAAGCAATAGGTTTTACCTTCTTGGCTCATAACAGCTCCTATTGCAGATGTAACGCCCCACCAAGAAACCCAAGAGCACAAGACATAAACCTCTATAAAATGCAAATAGTAAATTTCTTTTTTTAATTTTAACTAGAATAATATTCATCATTACACTTCATATTTCTAAAAGAAGAAATAATTTTCTACTACTTGAATGTAATATTTATACAACTTAAGTCCTCATGGGTCCCCTCACGTCGCTACTAAAGCAACATGATATAAACCATTTACATGCATAAGATATTCATGGAATCATGAGCTTAAAAGATCTACGTTCATTTTAATGCATCAAGTTAAATGTCCCTAACTTATTTCTTTTATTAAACATAAGTTAATCATCCAACATCATTATTCCTTTTATCAACTCATTCCATAAATTCATATTGATTTCATCTACATCTACTATCCTTTATATCACTTTTTCTCTAATAATTTAGGTAAGAGATTAATATTCATTAAGGAAGGCATCATCCTAGGTACTTCATTAACATGAACCAAGTATTAACATTAAAATCAAATTACTATTTTATTGCATTGTTTCATAACCATTCATTGTTAATAATTCCAATCACTAATCTATCATTTCTCAATAATTTCCTTGGATCCTTTCATCAAGAGAGAATACATTATTGTTGCGATACATCATTATATATAACTATATTTAAGATTATTTCCTTTACACATGGACAACATAAGAGGATAGGAGAAATAACATAAACACTTTCTTTTAATGCTAGTAACATGTCCAATATTCCACATTCTTTTCCCTTTCTTTTACCTAGAACTACCCATTCCCTTATGCATTGCTTTGAATTGAGATTACATCAATACTATAAGACTCCTTTTAGGAGATTAAAATTACATGAATACAGATACATAAGTACATCTCAACATATTAAAATACCTAATAAGAAATCTTCAACTGCAGATCTGGAAAGGAATATGTGCTAGGATCATCCAAAGAATCACGATCAATGCTTCGATATAAATATTAACTACCCAACCACGTGGAACCAATAAGCCCACTCCCCTAAGCTAGGAGATAGAACCAAAGGCCCATACAAGAGGTAACAACTAGGAAATTCCTAAGGTGGTGATAAAATTTCTCCAAAGTCACAACACAAAAGAAAAGACAAGAAGACCATAAGGACTACCAGAGGCATGATCAAATTTGGTAGGGACTCTAAGGTACAAGCTAGGTGAGTGTCATCGCATATCCCTCACCTCTTGGGTTGTCCTGGAACTAGCCACTCTTGGCCCCGACCCCCAAGTAGGCACATGCAGAACTGAATGCCTCTCGTACAGACAATGTCATTCAGTCGTACCTATGCATAGGTAGCTTCTCCCACTCCTATCCTTAGTCTTTAATAGCACTAAAGGCATGGGCGAGGAACAATTAATCTTGATTAGTATGTAATTTCCCATTCCAATAATCTCCCATTCCCAATTTATTTATTTAGGTTATCACTTGATTAAATAACTCATAGTAGGTTATCCTGGTACTAGCCACTTAGGGCCCCGGCCCCTCACTATGAGCCACTCACCTAGTGTAATTAGGCTCCCTAACATACATATAAAAATCATAAGAACATAATAGATTCATCATCAAGAATTCATATCAATTCCATAACAACATTTGATTGAGTTTAGGAAAACATATGTTGTCCCTAGTCCACTTGACAACCCTAAACCCAATATGGCATTCAGAATGTTCCAAACATATAAGAAGACATCCAAGTGATATTATAAACATATTTAGAGTATAAATAGATCCAATTAACCAAAATTTTTTTTTAATAGTCTCTAGTAACCAGACGAAACCTTAAAACTTAATGATGTTCTTAAACTGAATTATTTCAAGCAAGGATTAAATGCAAAGAATAGTCATCATAGAACAATTATCCATATATTCCACAAAAAAAATAATAAAGGAAATTTCTTTGGTGGAGATTTAGATAACATAATTATGGACTCTCAATTTGATTTTTAGGAAGATCCAACGATGGGAAAGAAAGTTATGACTTCTGGTTTAAAACAGAAAATTCTAGTGAAGGTTCAGACCTGCCTTCACTAAAACGGTTGTAATTTTTACAAAACATAATTAAAATTCACCAAACCAATTGGAAATGAAATATAAGACTTATGATAATATTTTATATCAAATTTATACTTTTATATGATCATATCAGCCTGTAGCATATGAATACATTTGACAGAAAATTTGGAATCAAGAATGGACAGGCATAGTCTACCAAAATGTCAAAAATAAGGCATTAATTCGACCCTAAAAATAAAATCAGAGAGATACCCATTTTAGATATATGAATTTTACTTCCATAAAATCAATTTGGTAAAAACATAGATGCAATTTAAATTATTATAATAATAGATCTCCAAAAATGGGTTGCTAAAAACCTTAGGAAAACACATGCCAATTCTTACAAATAAAAACTCAAAACTTTAAAATAACCATAGAAATGAAAAGTACAGATATAATAAATAATGATAATATATAAATAGATCCATAATCTATCAGAGACATAAAGTAACTAAAATATTCAACCCATACCTCATGTCCTACGAAGGTTGAATCGAAGAAGGAAGGAAACAAAAGAGAAGACAAATCCAAACTTGAGATGCATCCTTCAAACCCTATCCACTTTCATAAATCTCCATGAAAGAAATAAATAATTCCATAGCAAAGAGTCCCTCTCTCAACTACTGAAATTCTCACAAAAATGTCTCTCTCCCAAAAGCAAAGATAACCAAAAATTCTTAAAGACATATGCTTACAAACTCTCCCTCACATCTCCAAGTTTTCTCTCCAAAATCTCCATGAAAAGTAAGGCCATCCTCTCCTCAATGCTTCAGCCCCAAAATATCATCTCTTCAAATGAGAAAGTAGTGCATATAAATAGATTTCCAAAGGTTGAGAGGAAAAGTAACCAACTCCCAGCTAACTCTTAACTAAAGGGTATTATAAAATAACTTAATATCATACAACTATATTACTCAAATATACAATAAAAGATTATTTGTATTCATTCATACACATATGTAATATTATCCTAACATATATGCATATGCCATCATTAATTACATCAATATCTATATATATAACCTATCCTCATTATTAATAATTAACAATTGAGAATAATATACCTTGCATTATTTAATATTTAATTATTAATAATATTATACTTTACATTAATCCCAAAATATACACCATCAAGAATATCTACAATAATTAACATATAATCACATATAAATTATATATATATAAATACATATATGTGTGCACCCATATATATATATATATATATGCATGCCAAATACCAAACACTATAATCTATAAGATTATGAAGTAATAGATCACAATATTATTACCTATTTATAATTACTATAGGATATAATCACTGAGGTAGAATAAAATCACATGCCTCAAAATAAATCTAATCATCCAAAGAGGCCATACAAATCATCTATGAAACATATCAAGAAAACCATAAGATCAAACAAGGTCAACCAAAGTCAACAAGGAAAGTCAAGCCAAACTCCCGAAACACAACATAGAAAGATTAACTAAGAATCATACCAAGAAGGAGAAATAAATAAAATGAGTAAACAAATCATACAACCAAATGAATTCAAGTGGCCACAAGGCACTCACTACAACCATGCCCAACCAGGTGCGTTGGATCTAGATTTTTGACCCAAAGGTTGACTGACAAAGAAGGAACCCTAATATTCCCAAATAGGAATAATGACAAAGGAAGACTCATGTAGGGGCCTTAGTACTATCTCCATAACAACAACCATTGAGGATTTAAGGGCATGCTCAGACCTGTGAAGCCAGGTGAAGTTGATGCCCGGTACCTGCAAGCCTGCATCACAAAGAAGAAATAAATATGCACGGATATACATATAAAAGAAAACATTGCAGACAGATGACCGGGATTGATACATCATGTGGACCTCAGCTATGTGAGTAACTACGACTTCATCCTGAATCATGAAAACACATCATGTATATATATACACTCAAAGCATGTAGCATCATCATAACGAAGGTTAGAATCTCAAGCATTGTGTTAGTCTCTTATCAATACTAATAATAAATCAACATAATCAAATCATCAAGTGGGATACAAGATTCATCCAAAGTAACCTTAATAGAAGAAAATATAAATAACCACTTATATATATCTATCAAGTACATATCATATAACATCCTAACTATGTTCATAAAGGTCTTGAAGGTACTCAATACATACATAGAGTTAAATACATACAAAAAGGATACCTTTAGATAGTATGTCTGATATTAGAATCATTGAGTACTAGCTTATGAAATTATTATAAAAAAACTATAGGAATAGATCAAACAAGTATCATGTACAACTTAAGCTGTAAGAAAACATCGAAAGATCTTAATTCTTTCAAAAACACAAAACTTATATTAGGGTTAGAGGGGTATTACAGCAGTACCACTAGCATCGCAGTATATTTGAAACACCTTATTAAAATCTGGAAGTGCTAAAATAGGTTGTTCTGTAACTTTTTGTTTCAACAATTGAAAACTCTTTTCTACCCTATTAGTCCACTTAAACTCTTTTCTATCCCCTCTCATTGTTTCAGTCAAGGGTCCACAAATACTGCTAAAATTTTTGATAAACTTTCTGTAAAAGCTAGCCAAACCATGAAAAGATCTTACCTCAATAGCACTACTTGGAGTAGGCTATTCAAAGATAGCATATACCTTCTCTGGGTCCATTTTTAGACCTTTTGTTGAAACTACAAATCCCAAATACACTAACTCTTTCTTCACAAAACTGCACTTCTTCAAATTAATCAACAATTTCTCTTCTCTCAGCTTCTCAAATACCATATGAATATGCATAATATGCTCCTCCAATGTCTTACTAAAGATCAAAATATCATCTAAGTAAACAATGACAAACTTACCCAGAAATTCTTTCAAAACCTCATTCATAAGCCGCATGAAAGTGCTCGGTGCATTGGTTAGCCCAAAAGGCATGACTAACCACTCATACAGTCCTTCTTTTGTCTTGAAGGTAGTCTTCCATTCATCTCCTTCTCTGATCTGAATCTGGTGATATCCACTTTTTAGATCTATCTTTGAGAAATACACAGCTCCACTCAAACAGTCTAAAATATCATCCATTCGTGGCAATGGAAGCCTATACTTGATTGTGATCTTTTTTATTGCCTTGGAATCTGTACACATCCTCCATTCTCTATTATTCTTTGGTACTAATACTGCTGGTACATCACATGGACTTAGGCTCTCCCGAATCAATCCCTTTTGTAACAACTCATGTACTTGTCTGTTCAACTCTTCACTTTCTGCTGGTGTCATGCTATGTGCTGCCTTGTTTGGAAAACTGGATCCTAGAATCAAATCCATTTGATGACTGATTTTCCTTATCGGTGGTAATCCATCAGGTACATTATCAGATACAATATCCTGAAACTCATTCAACAAATCTGTAACCTCTATAGGTACATCCTCTGCTTCTTCTTTACCAGCTTTTGGAATTAAAGAAAAACACACATGCTCATGCCTCATACCATCTAGGAATTTTCTTCCATCAACAAATGTTATTCTTACATTACCGCATACCTTTTCTTCAGTCTCCTTCAATGGCTTTAGCTTATGTCGCACTCCATCCTTTGTCAGGGAATAGGTATTCACAGGACCATCATGTACATCACTTCTGTCAAACTGCCACAGTCTACCCAACAACATATGACATGCATCCATAGAGATGATATCACATAGTAACTCATCTTGGTGCCCGCCGATCTTGAACTTTACTAGGCACTGTTTATTGACCATGACCTTGTGGTCATCCTGCACCTAGGCAATCTGATAAGGATGTGAGTGTTTCTGTCTCTTGAGCTTCAACTTTGTCACCATCTCCTCTGACACCAAATTGTCAGTGCTTCCACTATCGATAATCACATCACAACATTTACCCTCACACTTGCACCTGGTGTGAAACAGGCTCCTCCTTTGTTTAGGTTCATTCTCACTGCTCAGCAAGACTCTTCTATTAATTAGCATTTCTCCTCTTTCAACATCTTTAGAATTTGATGATCTAGCATCTTCATCTACATGTGCAACTCTGGCCTGGCCTTCATTTCTCCTGTCTGTTCTACCTTGGCGCTAAGGACATTCAAATGCCCTATGACCTTCTTCTCCACAGTGAAAACATGTTCCATGGAAGCCTCCTCTTCCAGATCCTTGTCCTCTTCCTCTTGCTCTATGATCTCTATTACTCTGATCTTAGAAAGGATTTGAATTATTTCCTCTCTGTACAACACATCTATCAAATTACCACGGTCTACCCAACAACATATGACATGCATCTATAGAGATGATATCACATAGTACCTCATCTTGGTACCTGCCAATTTTGAACTTTACCAGGCACTGTTCATTGACCATGACCTTGTGGTCATCTTGCACCTAGGAAATCTGATAAGGATGTGGGTGTTTCTGTCTCTTGAGCTTCAACTTTGTCACCATCTCCTCTGACACCAAATTGTCAGTGCTTCCACTATCAATAATCACAACACAACATTTACCCTCACACTTGCACCTAGTGTGAAATAGACTCCTCCTTTGTTCAAGTTCATTCTCACCACTCAACAAGACTCTTTTGTTAATTAGCATTTCTCCTCTTTCAGGATCTTCAAAATTTGATGATCTAGCATCTTCATCTACATGTGCAACTCTGGCCTGGCCTTCATTTCTCTTGTCTGTTCTACCTTGGCTCTGAGGATATTCAAATGCCCTATGACCTTCTTCTCCACAGTGAAAACATGTTCCATGGAAGCCTCATCTTCCAGATCCTTGTCCTCTTCCCCTTCCTCTCTGATCTTTATTACTCTAATCCTGGAAATGATTTGAATTGTTTCCTCTCTGATTCTGACTGCTACTACCCTCATCCTTCTTTTTTGGATCTTCATTTAGGCCACCATATGACCATCCACTAGATCTTCCACCATGACCTCTTCTATTTTGTCTGCTCTCAAACTTCTTATTTAGCTTTTCCTCTACTTTGAGGGCAAACTGGTATGCCTCCTCAATACTATTCATTCGAACCAGATTCAGCTCCTCTTGAATGCTTGGCCTCAACCCATTAAGGTATCGAGCAACTTTCTCCTTATCAGCTTCTACATGGCCTGTTCTAATGAGGAGTCGGTAGAAATCCTCTGTATACTCCTGAACAGATCTTTCTGCTTGCTTCAAACTTTGCATTTTCTTTAGTAGGTCAAGCTCATAATCAACAAGAATGAACTGTCGCTTCAATTTATCCACCATCTGATCCCATCTTGTGATTTTATCTTTCCCTCTTCTATTTCACTCCAATTGAATTTCTTGCCACCAGATCTTCACACGACCTTTCAGTCTGGCCTTCACAAATTTGACCCTATCAGGATCCTCAACATCTTCATACTCAAAATATTCCTCACATTCATTGATCCAGTCAATCAATTCCTTTGGGTTAAGATTTCTAGAAAATGTAGGAACCTCAATCTTAGGTCTTTTTGCAATCTTGGAAATGGCCTGCAAAAGTCTTTCTTCCTCCTCGTTCACAATTTTGGCTCCTCCTTCTTGATATTCTTCTTTGGCTTCATCCTCGCTTTCATCTCTAACATTAAGATTCATTCCTCTATGAATCTCTTCTTGCAATGCTCGCACTTCTCTTTGCAGCTCTCTAACCTCAGGTGTCACAGCACTAACTCTTCCGCCATGTTCTCTTCGTGGAGGCATTTTCATGATGCACACTGAAACCCTAACCACGGTCCTGGTGCAAACTGCCTCACAATTGGTGATCTATTTACACACTTAGGAGCCTCTGCTCTGATACCACTTGATGAAGGGTGCTCCTCTTAATACCACAAACACATAATAGAAATAAAGAAACAACAATATACAAGAATAGAAAATTGGCTTCTTATTATCTCCACAAATGTGGAATTACAAACTTTCAGAATTACAATATGCAAAGCCACATGGGCATTTCCTTACAATATTCTACAAGACAAAGCCTTGAATCAATACCCAAATCTACTACCCAAAACTGCCCTAGACAACACTATGGGATTTCTTTATATAGACAATTTCCACCGCCCGAGAAGGTTCCAAAAATTTAGCCCTAAGGGCCGACCCAACTTAGAATTATTTTATTTTTCAATTTATTACATCAAAGTCAGCTCAAAATAACTTTTGAAACCCGAACAGAAATTTTGAAGGAAAATTATTTTCTGCCATTTCAGGTGGCCCGACTTTCGGAGACCATAAGTCATCACCAGTTGACCCGATTGACTATCATAACCCCATTTCAGAAGTGCCATGAAGCACTCTACAGGGTTGACCCATGCAAAGCGCCCATCACCCAATTTTTTGACCTCATCCGGGGCCTCTAAAGCCTTCAAAACTGAGTTTAAAGTTTCTGTACCCCGCTACCAATACCAAAAATCTTCAATATCTTCAAAGTTAGACCTGATCTAGTCATGAAACTTTGCTGGTAGGCTGATATGACTGAGATGAACCTCCACATGTAAAATCAGAACATTTCGAGATTGTAAGGCCAACTTACTAAAAATAGCAAGTTTCCATAAATAGCAGCTCTGCACAAGATAGCCTTTATTGAATACAGAAACAAAAATATTTTTTTCGGTGATGCAAGATTGCTCTTACACCCAAGATGCTCCTGCATCATTGATACTTCAATGAGTACTTGATTATGTTTCACAATGATGAGATAATTTATTATTTATCTTATTAAGAATGAAGACGAAACTGGTAGGCTTAACCAAGAAAAAGTGAAGAAATCTAGTTTAAGCCAAGTGATGTTAGTATCAACCGAGTTAGTATATGCCGAGTAATTTTAATGTTGAACAGACATCAGTTAATTACTGAGGAAGACAGTGTTAGCCGAGGAAATAGCTTTTAGTATTGACTGAGCTTTCTAATGAAGAGCGAGAAGTTGAACATAGTATTGACTGAGCGTCAGTATTTTATATTTGATGGAGAATTCAGATTTCTAGCTGACATCACTGAATTCTTGGATTATGTAAAATGTGTTGACTTTATTTATTGATTGTATGAAAGCATTTAATGCACTATAAAATTTTTTATTATAAATCTATTAAGAGATTTAAGATGTTTCTAGAAAAGAAAATGAAGAACATAAAGTAGGATAGGTTCGATGAATCTGACCTAACCCTAAGATCTACGAAGGAGATTAAGTGGCAAAAGATGTATTGACCTAATTGAGTAAGTATTAAGGAAACTTAAGCATAAGGTTAATAAAGGAGAGGATGCTAGAAGTGTTGTTGATGTTATTGACTGTGAAAGCAGAGAAGGCTAAAAGAGAAGTGTTGTGATTTCTTGAGGGAGAGTTATGAGAAGATCAGTTATGGTGATGGTAAAGGTTCATAGTCAATAAGCTGGCATATGTGTACAGAATTGGATCTGATATTGGCAAAGTGAGTTGTATATTTTTCAGATCAATACTACTGCTACTTTCTAACCATTGTATCAGTCAAAATCCTTTTAACAAAGGTTGACCTAACAGTCATATGTATAAATCCTTTGAACAAGGTTGCATTCTAATGGAGTGTATGTAAGTCCTATAACAAGGCACACTTTTAACAAAGTGGTTTAAATCCTTTAACCGGGTCACACCTGATAGTGTGTTTGTAACCTTTGCCATGGTTGGCTTTTCACCGAGCTCACTTCAGAAGAGTGAAAATAATAGTAGCATGTTACAAAGTTGTTTTTCCCAAATCGAGTTTCCACTATAAATCCTATTGTCAATACTTGTGTGAATATTTTGGTTTGAACATTTCTATGTTTTACAAGTTAGATACAGTTGGGTAGTGGACTGTAATGTTATATGTTTCTATTATGCAATCAGTAATGACTGAGTAGTTGTTGGTTGTTAGATCTGATTTGTTGAAGAGTTTTAAAGTATGTTTTATAGATCTGGACCTAAGATCAACTGATTCACCCCCCCTCTTTAGTTTTCTAAATCATATTATCAATTGGTATCAGAGCTATTGGTGCTTATAAAGAACAAGTTTGAAGGTACTTGAAGCAAATGATCAGGATGTATAAGAAGGAGGTACCAAAGCTGAATAAGGAGAACTTCCCTGCATGGCAAAGCTTGATGAAGCTGCATCTGGTCAGTATTGATGATTTTACAAAGTACTATGTTGATAATGACTATGTCTCAGGGTGAAACCACAATAGTGGGTTACACATTTTTGGTTGAACGGACACTAAACTCTACATTTTGAAAAAAAAATTCAAATTCAAATGCATATTATTGTTAAATCGTTTGAAATAAGAAGATGAAGTAAATTAGAGTATTTTAAGATTTTCTATCTAGATTCTAAATATTTTTTTATTTTTTATTTTTGAATTTATTTGAATGGTTTTTTCTTTCTCCCACAAAAATTGGTATGTTGTAGAAAACATCATTTTCAAAGAGTTACATTATTTTCATAGAGCATAACTCTTTTTCTAAAATAGATATCAATGTGATTCTTTCAAATTTATTTTTTAACATCCATACAGAGGGCATGCAATTGGTTTGATTAAATTATCATGATTATTCCATATTTTATTAACGTTTGAAGTTGACTAAACTGTAATTTTGACATACCTTGACTACATAGCTTATAACTTATCGTGTTTTTGTCCAATTTCATTTTTTATTTTTTTATAGAAAGATAACTTCAATACCTAGGGTATAGATATTTTTAAGAATTTTTTTTCTCTCATTTACTATTTTTCCATAAGAGTCAAACATAGAGGTAGACATATGGTGAAATATCTATGTTTAGTAAAACTAAATATACAAAGTCATAATAAACTTAATATATATTAACATTACAATCGTTGGAAAGATTTCTCTCAGTAGTACCTTACTACATAATTAGTTTTTTCAAATGAATTCATTTGATCTTCCAAAAGATAAAGTCAAAGTGATTTTTTGTCAACATTTTAATAGGTACGAAGGAGACTCCATTGTAGGTATGAATGAGGAGTATAGATGTTATATCAATATTTTTTTTTATCTCAGAGGCTTTGAGCTAACCATTTATAAAAAATTTGTTCAAATGGGACCTCTCAAGGCTTAAATCATCATATTTTATTAAAATGTGTTATTTTAGCAAAAATTAGCATATCTAAAAAAGTGTAACCCACTATTGTGGGGTCACCCCTCACCTATTACATCTTTGACTACTAAGGAAATGAGAGCTAAAAAAGAACACAATCAGGCAATGTTGGAAATTGCATCTGCCCTAAGCTATCCAGAATTTGAGGACATCAAGGATTGCACAAGTGCTAAGAAAATGTGGGACACTCTTGTAAACATCTATGGTAGTGACATAAATGTACTGAAAGCTAAAGCCGAGAGCCTTAGAGGTAAATTTGATGAAATGAGAATGCAAGAAGGTGCGAATATTGCACAATAACGTGGTAGAATAAAAGAAGTTGTAAATGCTATTAGAGGAGAAAATGGAACTATTTATAATGAAACTATAATTGGAAAAGTATTGAGAACTCTGTGTCCTATTTATGCTATCAAAATTTTAGCTATTCAGAAATCTAGATGTAACCCTAACAATGTACTTACTTTGGAAAGTTTGGTTGGTAAGCTTATTGCTTTTGAACTTTCTAGCTATGATAACTTTACTGTTGGTAATGTTGAATCTTCTTTTAAGTCACAATTGGTTCTGAGTAAGTCAAAGAAGGAAAAAGAAAGATGCATCAGTGAAAGTGAAAGTGAAAATGACAGTGACACATCTAATAAAGAACTTGAGGATCTAGAAGCTCTTATGGCTAGAAGACTGAAAAGGGGAAAAGAAAAGTACAAAGGTAAACTCCCTATTATATGTTTTTCATGTAATAAAGTTGGTCGGGCAAAAGCACAATAAGTTGTCACCCTTTTATAAAGGAAAAGGCTAACAAAATCAAAGTTGTTCAACTTCAATAGTATTAATATGATATTTATGTTTGGAATGTGAAGATGATGTAAACTAATTAAATGTGATAAAATAGATTAAGTTTATGATTAATATTTTTAATAATTTTTTTGAATAATAATTGATATGTTTTTTTAGTTTTTAAAGATGATTTTTCAGTTGCTGAAAAATGCTGAAAATTAGGGGTCTAGTTCCCACCAAAAATTTATATGTAAATAAATATTTTTTCCCCTAATTTCAAAATATGTCATAGATGACATATATAGCTAGTACATGAAGAAATAAAAATTGGTTTGTGACCTATATTTTCTCTTTTATAACAATTCAAAGTCCAACTCACTGAAATCAACAATTTTCATGTCGTAACATATTTTTCATAGTAAATCTATCCCAATCAGAAAAAGAAATATATATTCTTGAAGATGACTCTCTCCTCTAGTGCACCATATGTTTTTCAAATTTATTTCATATGATTTACTATTTTTTCTTTCTCTGAATCAACATCTCCTTGATTGTTAAAATACCTTCTTGCAATATTTTTTAATTACAATAAACTATGTCCAATTAAAACACTATAAAATCTATATTAGGATATTCTTGACTTTGATCTCTACAAAAGGGTATTTTTTTATTTTTAAAAAAATATCATTAAAAATATTAGGAGTTATTGAAATGCCACTTTTCTGAAATAATTTTATTTTTATGGTAATATGACCCAAAGTGTTATAAAACATGCATTTAATAGATATTTTCAATTGGAAAAGTTTAAAAACTTCTCTAACTTAGCTAGAATGAATCTAGCTAGACCATATGTTTGACCAAAATTAATTTTTAGGTAGAAATACTAAAATTTAGCTATGCTGTTAAGTTAGCCTAAAAGGTGACACCTGATTGTTCTTTTACCCGGTCATATAGCTGCTAGGTGTCCTAACAGGGATGATAAGGATGAAGAAAGAGATAGAAATCATAAAGACATAAGAGATGAAAGAAGTTACCGAAGGTACAAAGACTACAAAGGAAAAGGTAAGAAATCTTGTTATATTGTTGAAGAATAAACTAACACTAATAGTGATGATTTTGAAATTGAGGTAGTCAATGTTGCAATAAAAGATGAGTCTGGTGAGGATGAGAAAACTGCATTGATTTCTTATGTAAACAAGAATGATAAATAGATTATTGATAGCAGTTGTTCACATCACATGACTGGTGAAAAGAGTAAGTTTGATACCTTAGATCATTATAAAGGTAGAAGTGTGATATTTGGTAATGATGCACCATGTCCAGTTAGAGGAAAAGGATTGATTAAGCTGACTGATAAGATCACTTGTGAGAATGCATATTGGGTTGAGGGTCTTAACTATAATCTGTTGAGTGTTGCACAGCTTAATAGCACTGGCTACTAAGTGGAATTTCATCACAGGAAGGATAAAATATTTGATGCCACTAGTGAACTGATCGGAAGTGGAGAACAGTAAAGAGGTAATTTGTTCTATCTTGACCTATCTGAAGAAAAATGTATGATTGCACAACTTGATGATATTTGGCTATGGCATAAGTGGCTATGTCATGTTAACTTTGATAATTTGGTAGAAATTAGTTAAAAGAAGAAAGTGAGAGGTCTACCTAGATTGAAGAAACCTAAGAATATAATGTGCAAAGAATGTCAGTTAGGAAAGATGACAATGTCAAGTTTCAAGAGAAAAACCTTTACTTTTGAGAATACTTTAGATTTGGTTCATACTAACCTCTGTGGACCAATGGGTTTACAAAGCTATTGTGGTGCTAGATATTTTATTCTGTTTGTTGATGATTATACTAGAATGATGCATGTAATGTTCTTAAAGGAAAAATCTGATGCTTTTCAATTCTTTAAGTGGTATTTGGCTAAGGTTAAAAAGGAGACAGGTAGAAACCTAAAGTGTCTGAGATCTAACCGAGGTGGAGAATTTGTATCAAATGAATTTGATCTATTTTGCAATGATAGAGGGATCAAAAGATAGATGTTTGTACCTAGAACTCCTCCACATAAAAGTATAGCAGAAAGAAGGAACATATCTATGATCAGAAAGCTACAGTATGCTATACATAGTAGACTAGACATTGCACTAGCTATTGGGATTGTGGCAAGATTCTCTGCCAATCCTAAGGAAACACACATGATGGCTATTAAGAGAATAATGAGATACTTGAAAGGAACTACAGATTATGGGTTGTATTACAGGAATCATGAAAAGTTTGAACTGAGAGTATATACTGATGTTGATTGGGTAGGAAATGTGGATGACAGAAAGAGTACTAGTTGTGGAGCTTTCTTTCTTGGACAAAGATTAGTTTCTTGGACAAGCAAGAAACAAAATTGCATTTCCTAATCCACTGCTGAAGCTGAGTATGTGGCTGTTGTAGTGAACTGTTCAAACCTAGTGTGGATAAAGCAATTATTGGTAAGAATGATAAAAGAGATCACTGAACCAGTTGTTATGTTTTGTGATAACACAAGTGCTATCAACATTTCTAAGAATCTAGTAATGCATACAAAGACCAAACACATTGTAATCAAGTATCATTACTTGAGAGAACTGGTACAAGATAAAGAAGTCTGAATGGAATATGTGAATACAAAGGAACAACTAGCAGACATATTCACTAAAGCTTTACCTAAAGAAGCTCACAAATATCAAAGACATCAATTAGGGGTCCTTCCCCTAACTGAGGCTGCCTAGTCAAGCTAGGAGCACTGCATCAAATATGCTATAACAGAATATTTGACAGATTGATGTAGAAGAAGGTCACACTTTAGGACCAGCCTAGAGTTGTGAAAAGTATGGAAAAGACAAGAATCAGTCATAAGCAAAGATGACAGAGGGAGAAATATTGAAAAGATGATATCTACATCTATAGGATGTATGTTTTAGTTGTTTCTTTGGCATTTTTGTCAAAGAGGGAGATGAACTGAGATAAATGGGAGATGAACAAATATGATAATAACACATGAAAGAGATGATAGATTAGGAAAGAGAGAGAATTATGAATGGTCACAAAAGAGAGGCTAATTGATTCTGAATCAGAATGAAGCTAAGGATATTACAATATTTCTGATGGACAGATAATTTTTGGATTGGTTAGTAATCCATGTGTTATTCATATGGTGTTATCATCAATGCCAAAGAGAGAGATTATTGGAAACTACAACTGATGCAATTGTTGTATTGTCATTGATGTCAAACCTTAACTGGTAAGAATGTTCCTACTTAGGAAAGTACTATATCTATTTGATTGTTGTGAAGGGGAAAAGCAAGGTTGGTAACAATAGCACCTAGGGAAAGGTTGAGTTATCTTGATACTTCGATGAGCACTTGATTATGTTGCATAATGATGAGATACTGTATTGTTTATCTTAGTAAGAATAAAGACCAAACTAGTAGGCTTAACTGAGAAAAAGTGAAAAAATCTAGTTTAAGCTGAGTGATGTTAGTGTCGATCGAGTTAGTATATACTGAGTAATTTTAGTGTTGACCGGACATCAGTTAATTGTGAAGGAAGACAGTGTTAGCTGAGGAAATAATTTTTAGTATTGATCGAGCTATCTAATGAAGATCAAGAAGTTAAACACAGTATTGACCGAGTGTCATTATTTTACATTTGAAGGAGAATTCAGATTTCCAGCCAACATCATTGAATTCTTGGATTATGTAAAATGTGTTGACTTTATTTATTGATTGTATGAAAGTATTTAATGCATTGTAAAATGTTTTATTGTAAATCTAATAAGAGATTTAAGATGTTTCTAGAAAAGAAGATGAAGAACATAAAGTAGGATAAATTCGATGAATCTGGCCTAACCCTAAGATCTATGAAGGAGATTAAGCGGCAAAAGATGTATTGACCTAATTGAGGAAGTATTAAGGAAACCTAAGCATGAGGTTAATAGAGGAGAGGATGTTGGAAGTGTTGTTGATGTTATTGACTGTACAAGAAGAGAAGGCTAAAGGAGAAGTGTTGTGATTTCTTGAAGGAGAGTTCCGAGTAGATCAGTTATGGTATTGGTAAAGGTTCATAGTCAATAAGACATTATATGTGTACAGAATTGGATCTGATATTTGCAAAGTGAGTTGTATATTTTTCAAATCAATACTACCGCTACTTTCTAACCATTGTATCAGTCAAAATATTTTTAATAGAGGTTGACCTAATAGTCATATGTATAAATCCTTTGAACAAGGTTGCATTCTAATGGAGTGTATGTAAGTCCTATAACAAGGCGCACTTTTAATAGAGTGGTTTAAATCCTTTAACCGGGTCACACTTGATAGTGTGTTTGTAACCTTTGATAGGGTTGGCTTTTCACCGAGCTCACTTCAGAAGAGTGAAAATAATAGTAGCATGTTACAAAGTGGTTTTTCCCAAATTGGGTTTCGACTATAAATCCTAGTGTCAATACTTGTGTGAATGTTTTGGTTTGAACATTTCTATGTTTTACAAGTTAGATACAGTTGGGTAGTGGATTGTAATGTTATATGTTTCTGTTATGCAATCAGTAATGACCAAGTAGCTGTTGGTTGTTAGATCTAATTTGTTGAAGAGTTTTAAAGTTTGTTTTATACATCTGGACCTGAGAACAACTGATTCACCCCCCCTCTCTATTGTTCTAAATCATATTAACATAAACTCCATGGTCTATGTACAAAATTCTCTGACATGATCTTGGGGCTAGAGTTTCCATCATATTTTTCATACTTTGGTATCTCCACTCTTTTTGGGAATGGTGGCATGTACAAGTTTTTATCGAATGGAAAAGGGCATAGATCCTGCATAGAGAATTCTTTAGTTCTTTCTCTTTTTCCAACTTGTTGAGCTTAACTTTCATAGCATGCATCTATTTCATCATGGCTGTAATAGGAGTTTCTTCCTCTTGTGTGATGATATTATCGACATTAAATTCTTGAGGAATTTTGGCTCCTTGTTGAGCTAATTGTAATAAATAGGCTTCTTTCTCTTCTTGCAAGAAGTGTTTCATCATCTTTCGAAACTCGTCATCATTTCTATATCACTCAATTTCATATGGTGTTGGTTCTAGATCTCCACCATGATTATGGCCTTGGGAGCCTTGGTTTGCTCCTCCTTGAGACATTGTGGTGTTGTGAGGATTACCAGGGATTATTTGATGTGGAGTTGATTGATTACCTCCATGAGTTGATTGAGGAGGATTTGAAAAACCTTCTTTTAGATGTAGATTACCTAGAGAATCTTCTTTGTATTTGATTGTATCATAAAGTTGATTAATGGATTGAACAATGTAAGAATACAAAGGTGAGAATTTGGGTTCTTCTCTAGGTTTCTTGTGTGGGGAAGCTCTGGTTTCCACCCTTAACTTCAAGTGAATCTGATAGATCAGAAGGCTAGATCAAACTAAAGAGACCACTTTTAGGAAAATTGATTGAGATTTTTTAGTTTTCTACTCTATTCCTAACATGGAATATTTTGATAGAATCTAAAGGTTGAATGCAATGATTGAATTTCTGACAAATTTGAAGGCTTTTTTGTTGGCAAAATGGTCAAAAATCCCCTCAAGATTCGTGACATGGCTTAACCACCTCCTGTGTCTTCTATAAGTCTAGTGGTTGTATTGGGCATTAACAGGTCAATCTTTCGGTGCAACGACAACTACTACTTGTAACAAGTGGTATCAGAGCTTTGTCATAGGTTTGAATCCCCTTGGGTAATGCTGAGCGGGAGATTGTTGGAAAAATGGTCAACGCTCCCCTCGGGATTCATGACATGGCTTAACTGCCTCCTGTGTCTTCTATAAGTCTATTGGTTGTATTAGGCATTAATAGGTCGATCTTTCAGTGCAACGACAACTACTACTTGTAACATTTTTGACAAGTTTGACTTAACTCTTGTACAACTTTCTCTAGGCTCATACGAGTTAGGATAAGGTCTCACATGATAATTGATAAAAAATCGTACGATAATTGCTACCAGTATTGAAATTTGCTTTGATTTTTTTGACAATAGTCATATGACAAAGTACATGCTTTTGTAAAATTTTCCAGGGGTTTTGATGGACAATGTAAAAACTCATACGAGTTTTGAATTTCCCAGATGAAAATTGACACCAGAAAAGGATTTTTGTTAAGATTTTGCAAGTTTTTTAGATTTGTTGGTTGATTTTGATGGTTGGGCTTGTTCATTTTTAAATAACGAATTATATATTAGACATGCAAGACAATAATCAAGGGAGCAAGTAATTATCTTCAGACAATGAGCAAGGGTAAAAGCAACTTTGCACATGAAAAATAATAGTGACTTATGATTCTACTCCCTAAGAATTCTACTTGTGTATGTTCTCAAATGTTTTGCAATCATGCACATAGTTCTAGAAAATAAATTTTTTTGGCTATACTAGGGTTTGTAGTAATGGTCAACTCTACAACTTTTTTAATCTCAAGAGGGTGAAATCCAATCCAGGTGCATCGGGGTTTTGATACAGTCTGAGAATTTAATCAATTAGGAGCTCCTGAAGAGATCTGGTAGTCCAAGAAGAGACTACACCTATGGAGATTTCTTCCACAAGGACATTTATATAGTGTCTGCTACTACCATAGTGAAAATGGCTATTACCTCTTGAGGTTCCATCCACGTGGTTGACCTAATAAAGGGAATGTCCACTACGATTAACCCTCTCTATCAGGGTGACTCACAAAAAGGACCACATGGGGACTTAGTTCAGATTCAAGGATTTGGGTTTCTGATGCTACCCAAAAAGGGAATAGAGCATAATCCTCTAGCCTCTTCACTTCACCCAAACATAGTAGATAGATTGATTGACATGCTAAAATTGAAACCACCTCACTAAGGTTTGTATGTCAACAACAATGACTACCGATCTCTCTAAGTGAGAACAAGAGAGAATGTACCACCAAAGATTGAGGACAAAAACCAAGTAAGACCATGAGACAATATCAAATCATCTCTACCTACAAGGGGATCTATCTTTGAGAAGAGCTTCGCATGCAAAACAAGCGAATGAAGCCCACTCTCTCAAGAACTCCAGAAATAGTGTTAATATGGCCTACTTACTATGTGAGATAGATATGCAAAAAAACCAAATCTATGTTCTTTTTAGATCCAAAAATGAACATGTGATTTATGAAAGTAAGAGACACTGAAGCTAAACATGTGAGAGGTTCATTTTAGTTCCCAAAATCGAAGTGTTATAAGGATGTAGTGAAATACCTCAGATCCCATGCAACGCGCTTAGTAGATTTTACCTTATTTTTGCCTCTATTGAGCTTTCTCGTGAGCAAAGTGGTAAAAAACAATAATTATCAATCGTTAGGGTTAGTCGTCAACCAAAATCTAAAATAGAAATTTTAAAGACTGCTTGAAATTCTGACATGGAAATTGAAATTATGGTACCAAAACTTGTATGACACTAGACTACTTCCCATACGACAATCTAGAAATGATACGATAATGGGTTAGTATGCAGACAACAATTTAGATCTCGTATGATAATGCACATACAACCAACACGACACTTCAGATTATCATTTTTCATATGACAAATAAGGGGGTCCTGGTATGACAATTTGGGGAATGTCATACAAAATTGTATGGACATAAAATTAAAAATAGCAGTTTTGAAAAAAAATGATAGAAAATTGAAGATTCAGAAAGGAAACCCATTGCAGGGCCACACGGTGGGCACCAAAAATGTGTGTGTGAATTTTGTACCTAGCTGCAAACACAACACTTCGGTAAAACATTAGAGGTTAGCAAATAAAAAATCTGTAATATAAATGAACTAAGCTAACCAGGCAATTTACTACCTTCTAGTAGGTGCTAGTATGGTATTCTCAGATTAAGACCAAGATCAGTGACAATGCAACACCTAAACGAAGGATTTAATGCTAAAGATGGATGAAAAATGAATGCAAATTAATCTATATTTTTGGATTTTCTATGCAATATGATGAAAAACTGTATGAAATTGATCTAAGATGAATGAAATGTATTGCAAATCTATTCTAAAAATGCTATGAATGCCATGAAAATGGATTGAAAATAATGAATGAAAATTGCAAAATTCTAAGAATCACCTATTCGCAAGAGCTTGATTCTCCAAAATTGAAAGCGCAGCTGAAAAGAAGGGCTATTGTGAAAGAATTGAGCCTTATTTTTATAGAAATCCAGGGCTTGAGGGTGCATGGAAAAAGCCATAAATCACTCTACGATAAACTCAGCTTGATTTTTGAGTTATCAATGAATTAGAAAAAGTTAACTCACTGAATAGATGTAAAGTGGATTCGTTTCTATTTAAATGTAAAGGGGGAAATATGAGATCTATTCTCAAACCCAAATTCCCCAAGAAAGAGATTCGATTTGATCAACCTAGAGGTTAATACACAATCGAATCAATTTATGGTTAATATGGAAGAGAAAGTAAATCTAATATTTCCCTTTGTATGGATGGATATGTTTAGAATATAGAATAATTGAAATATAAGTACTAACCTCAAATTAGGGCTGATCTGGAAAATGTTGAATTCTGGTGTCTGTGTGTACTTTTTGGAAAATCTGAAACCTGACCCAGGCTAGAAATGCCGAGACAGAGAAAACCCAAAAATCTTTCCTCAAGTTGACTCAGCTCGAGTTTGACCCTCATAAAAGGTCAAATACCACATTCTTTATTTGAGGTTCAATTTGAATTCTATTCGAAAATCCTGGAAGATGGCTAAAAAGGGTATCCAAATTTTCTCTCAAATCCAAAACTCCACACCTATACCTACAAGAAAATGGGGGTTTTTGTTGTATGGGGGGTTTGCCTTGGTCAAACCCCAGTTTAGGAATTAATCTTGAAATTGAATTGAAATATATTATGCATAAACAAAGTAATTGAAACAAATCACCTCGCTTATGTTGAAATTCTTGTAGTGGATTCAAATGCTTAAATCCACAAGTAGGAATGCTTCAATGAATGTAAGATGTCTCTAATCAATGGTATTTTGATCTTCAACACCAATCTTGATTTGATCTTTGCATATGAGAAGGCTTCAATGAATGGAGAAGGATAGATCTTCAAGGGGG
This sequence comes from Chamaecyparis obtusa, assembly GCA_027943335.1. Lineage (NCBI taxonomy): Eukaryota > Viridiplantae > Streptophyta > Pinopsida > Cupressales > Cupressaceae > Chamaecyparis > Chamaecyparis obtusa. The sequence continues at coordinate 268,346 of BSBK01001041.1, read as the reverse complement.
ATCCAAAGAGATTGAATCCTTCAATAGCTAACAATGGATCTCCTTGATGGATGAATGTTTGAACACTTGAATGCTTGAAGACTTGCTTTCACTTGAGAGCTTTAGATGCTTGATTTCTTGAGTGTGTATGTGAAAATGAGAGAGGAAGGCCTCCTTTTATAGTGATCTAGGGCATGCTCCTCTAGATGGGTCACCTTGGAGAATTAAATCCCAATTAGGTCCTCACCTTTAGAAAATATACCTAGATTAAATGCAATTAAAGGATTTACCATCCCGAAACCCGAAATGGCTGACCTGGAGGCGGGAAAATAAATTTTCCGAAAGCCCGAAGCCTAGAAATAAAAGATTTTGAAATTTTGGAGAAAGGGGTCAAAGTTGAGATTGAACCTGACCTAGTCAGGGTCGACCTAAGACATTGACCTTTTTCTTAGGTTGACTCAAAACTAAATTAGGAGGTCCCAGGGATGCCCAGAAACCTAGAAATGATGCCAGTATAGGACAAAATGTCAGGAATAGACATAAAATCCTATGATTACTGAGATGAAGACTAGGAGGATCTATTTCTAAATCCTACCTAGAAAATAGAGCTATGGAAGAGGGAAATTCAGGAGAATCCTTAAGATCCTAACCCTAATTTCTCCTAGAATGAAGAAATTAAGTGGAGGGAAGAAGTGGAAAGCAAGGAGAAAAGCCAAATACATGCAAAGACCCAATCAAGGTGCTTAACATGACCCCAAACCACCTACTCAGAGGGCTAAATGCTCTTATCATGGAAATGCTTCCATTTTAAGATGACACACTCACAAAATCATGAAAAAATAATCTTTTAACTTAAATCAAAAGTTT